>RZIQ01000073.1:0-124872 GCA_003992365.1 Aureobasidium sp. P6 | reverse complement strand
CATCAAGGTGGGGTCTGCTTGATTGTGGGGTCCCGTCACCTTCTCTTCTTGTTTTCTTATCGCTCCGTCTATCACAGCTGACAACCGCTCTGGAAGCAGACGACAAACAACAAGTGTCCAACTGACCTCCGCGATGGCATTGCATATACTCCACCGCCCCCAGCATCCATGTAGCTAGTCTTTCACTTTGTCGCGACTTTGGATTTCTCACCCTTTTCCCATCCGCAATCTCACCATGTCACCTGTTGTCGATGTTCACACGCACATCTACCCACCGGCCTATGTCTCGCTACTGCGCTCAAGGTCCTCGGTGCCATATATGCGCACGTTTGCCGACAACCCTTCGGCTGGCGAACGCCTAGTCATTCTGCCCAGCGAAGATGCAGCAACATCGACTGCCCGCGGCCGGCCCATCGGACCCGAATACTACCAAGAAGACGAAAAAATCAAGTTCATGGATCAACACGGCATCGACATCTCGGTCATCTCCCTCGCCAACCCGTGGCTAGACTGGTGCGATGCTTCAGATGCCCCCGAAGCCGCTCGTCAGATCAACGATGATGTTGAAGCCGTCTGTTCACGCCATCCGGGCCGCCTGTACGCCTTTGGCACGTTGCCATTGAGCGCAGGCCCATCAGCCGTCGTCTCGGAAATCCTTCGATTGAAGACTCTCAAACACATGCGCGGCGTCATCATCGGCACGTCAGGCCTAGGCAACGGACTCGACGACCCTGCCCTACGACCAATCTGGAAAGCTCTGGAAGAGACTTCGCAGCTCGTCTTCCTGCATCCTCACTACGGTCTTCCTGTCTCTGTATATGGCGACAGAGCTTCCGATTACGGACACGTGTTGCCACTCGCCCTAGGCTTCCCTCTCGAGACCACAATCGCCATCACCCGCGCCATCCTCTGCGGCACCTTCGACTCCTTCCCAGCCCTCCAAATTCTGCTCGCGCATTCAGGCGGCACCCTTCCTTTCCTCGCCGGCAGAATCGAAAGTTGCATCGCGCATGACTCACATTTGAAATCCGCCGGCAAGATTCAAGGTCGGAAAAGCGTCTGGAAAGTGCTGAAACAGAACATCTATCTTGATGCCGTGGTATATGGGGATGCAGGGCTGAAAGCTGCGATTGAAGCTTCGGGGGCTGATAGATTGATGTTTGGCACCGATCATCCGTTTTTCCCGCCTTTGGAGGAAGGAGAGAAGGAGTGGTTGTCTGTAAAGACGAATTCTGAAGCTGTCAAATCTGTCTTCGAGGGTGACGGGGATGCCGCGAGTGCTGTCATGGGAGGTAATGCTGTGAGGATTCTCGAGCTTCATGATTGAAAAGTCCATTTTTGCTACGATAACGATCAGAATCTGACGATTTTATCTCCTGCACTTTTGACAATTCTGCTGTTCCTTAGTCAGTTTAAACCTAGCTCTGTTACTCGGAGATCTGTTCTTTGGTTCAAGATGAAGGACAAAAATCAGTCCAAAGATTATGGTCAAGTGTACGACCCTGCCACGATCCACCCTTTCGGCGATGTCGGACCGGAATTCCTCCAAATCCGCGATTGCACTCCGCCTGCACCCCGCTTCCCAGGCTTCTTCTCCACACACAAAAGGTGGTTGGGAGAGGGAGGACAAGTTCCTGCACGTCACTTTGTCTTGTCTGCCATTTGCTCTGCGACCTGCCACTTTAGGAGCGTGTTATTGTACTTTGCTGTCTGTATCCTGCAGACCATTGGACTGGCTGGTGGCTTGCAGCATTGGACAACAAGCGAGGTTTGAAGGGTCTCGGTCCATGATTCTTCCGAGGCCAGGACCTCTTCTAACACACAATGTCATCGTGTGGTCAAGCGGGGAGGTTGGCCTCTTGATGCAGCAAAAGGACCGAATCATGAAGTCGTATCTGAGATTGAATCTTCTACGATGCATCATGCCATGTGCATGGAACACGGAACAGCAAACGGCAAGTCCAATCTATTCGGCATACTATGTTGCTGATGTCCCTCTCCACCCCGATGGTGTTACTCCACTACCCATGCTGATCTCCAGAGTTCTCCGCCGCTGATCTCACAGTTTTCCGCCCTTGATCTCCAGGTTCTCCGCCTGTGATCAACATTGGCCAAGACATGTATTCACCCGGTATTGACATACTTAAGACCTTTATTGTCCCATTGAACTTGTTCCTGGTAGATTCGCAGTCAAACAGAGATTGCGATCATGTTTTCTACAGATCGCATCTTTGGTCTATCGCTTGTGGCCGGCCTGTTGGCTTGCGTCAACGGAGGTAATGGAAGCACAATTCCCAATTGCCGCTTCAATGCTAACATCACCATCTAGAAATCACAGCTACTGGCACAAACTTCACCCTTAGTGGTGCTGACTTGTCTTACCGATTCCACGTCGACCCTCGCTCTGGAGATCTGATCTCTGACCACTTTGGCGGACCGGTTGATGATTTTACAGCTCCAGCTACAATTTCCAACAATGGTTGGTCTACTGGCTTGGACAACGTCGGAACTCCTGGATTGACCAACATCCGTCGCGAGTTCCCGGACGTCGGTCGCAGTGATTTCAGACTACCTGCTATCCATATCAAGCATGCTGCTGGCGACACCGTCTCTGCATTCACATACCAAAGCCATGATATCATTCAAGGAAAGCCTTCAATGTCTGGCCTGCCCGCGACTTTCGGTGCAGCTGGAGATGTCACTACATTGGTTGTCAGGCTTTATGACAATTACTCGGACGTTTCTGCAGCCCTGTCATACTCGGTTTTCCCACAGTACAATGCCATTGCCAGAAGCTTCCAGATCACAAACAATGGCACCAACAACATCTCGATTGAAAGAGCGGCTAGCTTCAGTACTGATTTGCCGAACCTGGACCTGAAGATGCTCGAACTCCAGGGTGATTGGGCGCATGAAGCCAATCGCGTAATCAGAAACGTCGACTTTGGCGAGACCGGATTCAGAAGTACTGAAGGTTACTCTTCACACGTGCACAACCCTTTCTTTGCTCTGCACTCTCCCACCACCACGGAGACTACTGGTGAAGCTTGGGGTTTCAACCTCGTTTATACTGGCAGTTTTGCTGCGACTGCTGAGCGCTTCTCTCACGGTTTGGTACGCGTTCTGCTCGGAATGAATCCTCTTCACGCGAGCATCCCTGTTGGTCCAGGCGAGACCTTCCAATCCCCAGAAGCCGTTGGCGTATATTCCTCGCAAGGTCTCGGTGGCATGTCCAGATCTTTCCATGACCTCTACCGCAACCACCTTTCGCGATCGAACCACACTTTCGAGACCAGACCTATCCTGCTCAACTCTTGGGAAGGCCTAGGTTTCAACATCAATGAAACTTCGCTTGAGAGTCTTGCCGACGAGACTGCCGATCTCGGTATCAGTCTCTTCGTCAACGATGACGGATGGTTCGGCCAAGCACCCTTCGCCCGTATCAACGACACCGCCGGACTAGGAGACTGGACACCGAACCCAGACCACTTCCCCAACGGCCTTGCTCCCTACACTGCGACCGTCGACAGCTACACGGTCGCAAACTCTTCTACCAGACTCGCGTTTGGTATCTGGGTAGAGCCCGAAATGGTGAATCCAAACTCGACTTTGTACACAGAACACCCGGATTGGGTCATGCATGCTGGAAACCACGTTAGGACATTGACGCGTAACCAGTTGGTGCTCAACCTCGCCTTGCCAGAAGTGCAGGAGTACTTGATCGGTGCCATTTCCAATGTGATCAACTCGGCGAACATCTCATACATCAAATGGGACAACAACAGAGGCATCCACGAAATGTCGAGCCCGGCAGCCGATTACGCGTATACGTTGGGCATGTACCGTGTCATGGACAACCTGACGGCCAGCTACCCTTCGATCCTCTGGGAAGGCTGCGCATCGGGCGGCGGCCGCTTCGACCCAGGCATCTTGCACTACTACCCGCAATCCTGGACATCCGACAACACAGACGCCTCTGACCGCTTGACGATCCAATTGGGCACATCGCTCGCATACCCGCCATCGTCAATGGCCTGCCACGTCTCCAAAGTGCCCAACGGCCAGACCGGCCGCAACATTTCAATCGAATACCGCGCGCACGTCGCCCTCATGTGCGGCTCTTTCGGCTTCGAGTTGAACCCGTCCGAGCTCACCGACGAAGAACGCTCGGCCATCCCGTCCATCCTGTCCACTTGGCGACAGATCAACCCTATCGTCATCAGCGGGCAGTTCTACCGTATAGCCTGGCCGGGCGATAGCAATTGGCCTGCCGCGCAATTCGTGAGTGCAGATGGCAACACGGCGGCGGTGTTTGCGTTCCAGCAGAAAGCCGCCATCAAGCCTTCTGCGCCGCCGTTGAGGATGCAAGGGTTGAATGCTACGGCCAGGTATACGAGCAACATGTTTAATGGCACGTACAGTGGTGCGACGTTGATGAATGGAGGACTGAACTTGCCGTGGATGGTGGCGGATTATCAGAGCATGTTGATCTGGCTGTATAAGCAGTAGATGGACAGGAAAGGCTTGATGGGGTTTCAGAGCTTTTTTCTTGTCAGCAAAAAGTAATGGTGTAGTTTCAAAATCAACCTGGAGGGCCTTGATTTTTCTTTCCTTTATGAAGATGGCGACCATTCTATATGAACAAATCTTTGGTTTCACTTCTTGATCACTTGAGTGGATTTTGCCTTTTGATGGAGCGACCAAGTATAGACGGGACCAAATCAAAGAATGAACAAGACGGATGCAAAAGCAAGAGCCGCTCATAAGCAGGCAAGTCAGTGGATGATGTTACAGTGTTTCCGAGCAAGCTTTCTTATGCTACAACCGGACTGGATCACTGGGTATCCAGGAGAACGTCTCTCTGCCCAAACCCATGTCTACGTCTGGCATCGTCAGAGTTCGCACCGGACGTGTGTCACGATGCTTCATGGAGGTCCTCGAGCTGATGGGGAAACCGCTAGAGACGCTCCAAGGACTTCTTGTACGCTTTCTCGTACTTGTTCTCACCGAGGCCGACTCTGATCATGCCATCTTGAAAGGTCGTCGCGATATGAACGCCTTCCGGCCCGATGATACGACTGTGATGTGTGGCGCGTCCCCCAGCCGCCCTTGTTGTCCACACCTCCTGGCACATCCAGTCTTTTTCTCTATTTCCCGCCTTGTGCATCATGAGCTGTTGGGCGGGACAGTGGAACACGACGGTATGGCTCAGACTAGCCATGTGTGTGAACTTGTCGCTGACTTCAAAGTGGTTTGCGACGATGAAGAGCGAGTTGCGGTCGGATGCATACAGATGCGCGCATGCGTGCATGTTCGGGTCGGGCGGCAGGTCACCAATGGTGCGGTAGAGGAAGAGCTGACGGCGCTCAAACGGCGATAAAGGCGCGTTGTACGGCGTCATGTCGACCTTGCGACACTCGAGACCCGGAAAGGCGTCGTTCTGGCCTGTCGACTTGCGACGAGCATTGTACCTGGGCGACAAAGGTCAGGACGGGTCGAGTGTTATTGGAGGCAGTGCGATCTACCAAGGTACATCCATGCCGGCGACCTCGTCCCAGTCTTCTGGTCGCTTGCCTGACAGGACGAGATGATACTGCTTGTTCAGATCGATCGACTCTTGGACATCGAGATTGCCCTGCTCGGGCAGTTTGAACGAACAGGTGCAGGTAAAGCATATTCCTTTGCCTTCACGCTGCGTGACGTTGACCAGACGAGTACAATACGATCGGCCATTCCGGATGGTCTGAACTCGGTAGATGAAAGGGATCGAAGAATCGCCTTCCAGAATGAAAAAGCCCGTGACGTTCTGAGCGATCAAGTCAGGATGAGTCCGGATCACTGCGCCTCGAGGCTTGGTATTTGGCAACTGACATGAATTACAAACCCAGGCTCGATCGTATTTGCCGCTGCCCAGACAGCTTGAGCATAGACGTGACCGCCATATGCTCTCCCAGATCCGTGAGGCGAGAACGGCAGAGCAGTGCTGCGATACGTGGTGTCGTCCACTTTCTCTAGAGCGATGAGGTCGGCAAAAGGTACATGACCATTGCCATGTCGAGGACGAGCCATGTCCAGAAGGGTCGTGTAGTCAGCGGACTGTGAGATCGGAAGATGAGATCATGTAACACTCGCTTGGCAACTCCATTGGCGTTCGATGCATGTACGAGCAACAACGAAACGAACTCTGGAAGAGTTTCCACACTGGCTCAAGCCGAGGCCGAGTTGGAAGTGGGGGATCACAATCTGGCACTGCTGTGGGGACACTGGGGAGCGACTCGGTGCCATTTCGGTCAATCTTCTGGACAGTGTTCCACCAATAATCCATTCGAAGCTGGCTGTGCATCAGATCACTCACGACCTTCAAGTCAGAGACGGCATAGCAAGACCGCGACAACAGACAATGACTTGTTTGGAATCTCAATTTGGAAATCCGGGACAACAAAGCCTGAATAGCACCTGTATCAAGTCATGAAGAAAAAAAAAATCGAATCAAGCCACAGACCAAATATCGTTGGCATGTGGCATCTGACTTTTGTCAGAGCCGCCCATGCCACGTGCCATGGAACTCAATGAAAAATGACCGTTGCACAAAGAAAAAAGATGACATCTGTCAGGGGTGGCTTGTAAACAAAGAAAAAAAATCATCATCAGACATCGAGTGCCCAGAATCACGAGGGTAAGAGCAATTCCAGATCAATGGCACTGGATTGGATAGGAATTCAAGCCGCAGGTTGAGCTGAGGGCAGAGCAGCCAGTCGAAGAGCCAAGAGATTGCTGTGTGGCTGTTGCCTGTATAAGCGTCGTATGACAACGTCTCTATTCCTCTGTAGACTGTTTGTCAGTATTGAAACACTTCTTTATTGTGTAACAAGTCATCTGGCTTTCTATCCTGTAGATTTACTGCTGACGTTGGAACACACCGACTTTCAGCTCCAAGTGCGTGTTCAAAAAGAGCAGTCGTGCTAGAGATTCTAAGTAATCACAGGACTCACCGCGGCGAGCATGGACTTTGGATCCGACATACACAAACACTCCGAGACCGTCTACCGACTCGGCATGCCGATTAGCCTTTTCGCACGGATGTGGTCTCGATTTCACAGCCGACAACAATAAGACCGATATACCACCGTCTGCAACTCTCACGGAATCAAAGACGGAGCGGCAGTGGGAGACTCGGGGCCCCAACATCTCCACTCAAGCTCTCCACAATCAGTTTTCATCTCCTTGTGGGAGCTGTAAGCGTCTTGGTATCACAAGTTTCCCGCGTGGTCTGATGTGCTTCGACCTCTTGGCCCGCATGATTTACCGCAGATGGAGCCGCGTTCTGTGAAAGGCGTCACCCATTTGAATGCATGAATTAGGGCAGTGCTTGGAGATGAATCAGTCGTCGAATCGATCACGAGATGAATTCCAAACAAAATGGCCAAATGCATTGGGAGAGCCCGTCGAGTTGATCGACAGACACTCCAGATTCTCTTGACCGTTCGTGGAGAAGCGTTCGAGTCGTTCACGAAACCTCCAATATAAGGGACCAGGAATGGCTATGATCGACCGAGGTTGGTTGTATCGATTTTACCCAGTCAGTTGGAGGCGCACGGCCCGCTTCGCCTATCTGGCATGCGTATTGTTCAGGAATCGGGTCGTGGCCTTCGTGTCAGCGGGTTGCAATCGACGTGTGATTATTACCAGAGTTGCCACGCTGTGTTGCCGTTTGAAGTAACGCCATGGCAGTGGCGGCAATGGCCAAGAAAGACAGATGATTCTGCGGGCAATCTTCAGTGAATCTTGCATGGCGCACCAAGGCGGCAAAAGCGACAAGTGTTGCAAAGCATGTCACGCCCAGGCGATGTGCTGTGGATCTGTGAGTGCGTCGGCCGAACGATTAGGTCGAGGCCGAGAAAAAAAAAATCCAATCGTGCTTACAGAGCTATTCCAGAATCTCTGAGATCGTTGTTGGCGGCTAGGAGAAAATTGATGATGATTTTGTAAGACATGTTTAGCGAGTGCAACTCCGCAACGTGCAAGGAGGTACGGGGAAGGGTAAAATTAGTTCTTGGGGTTGTGCAAACTCCAGACTGTCGGCACTGACCGAGGGTTCTGTGAAAGAGGCTGGCCGTGGGCCCTGGCTGAGACTTTTCTCGTCTTTGCAACGACATGCGGTGCTCTATTTCGACTCGAACAAAGCAGATTATTTTCGCGCCTGGTACTCTGATGCCACGAGGATATGTCGCATCGAATGTCATCGCGATATGATTCTCCCGGACCGTGAGTATGAATTCTTGCAAGTTTTGGCGCGTCCAAGACATGCCGTCTCGAATGCAAAATGCCACAATGGTGTTCCAAGAAATACCAAGGACGGTTTGGCGACGTCTGGGACCTCTAGGCACAACGCGCGAATTGGCGATGGGCCCCATGCACGAGACAATTCAGTTCGCATCAAAGCAAGGGCGACCTAGAGCCCATTTGGGACCATCAATCTGCCCGCGTGACTACCGATTCGCCATAGCAAACAATGGAGAAGACGCTAGTGTGGCTACGATCCTGTGGGGAGGAGGAATGAATAGTTCTCCAGACAACTGCCCCCCATTGAAGCTGTTGTTGTATATAGGGTCGTTGTTTCCTCACCTCGCACTCACTTTTTTTCCTCCATCATCGGCAAGTGTCTTTCACTCTTTGACTCTCCACTTCCACTTTCTCTTCCTATCTACATCCACTTTCATTCCACGCACACACAAAGAAACACTTTACCGTATCTCGCAATGGCTCCCGTCACAGTGGAGCGCGTTGAGTCGCCCGTCACCGTGAGGGCCTACCTCATGTGTGCTTTTGCAGCTTTCGCCGGTATCCTCTTCGGTTATGATTCCGGTTACATCAACGGTGTCATGGGCACCGAGGTATTCAAGCAAGAATTCGGCAGATTCACTGGTGTCACTGAGGCCAACGCTCGCGGCTACAGCATCGCTTCTGGCACTCAGTCTCTCATCGTCTCAATCCTCTCTGCCGGTACTTTCTTCGGTGCTCTCTTCTCTGGTGCTCTTGCCGATTGGATCGGTCGCAGAACCACCATCATCACTGGATGTGGTGTCTTCTCGGTCGGTGTCATTCTCCAGGTTGCCTCGACCGCTGTCCCTCTCATCGTCGTCGGTCGTTTGATCGCCGGTGTCGGTGTCGGTTTCGTCTCGGCCATCAACATCCTGTACATGTCTGAGGTCGCTCCTCGCAAGGTCCGTGGTGCCATCGTCTCGTGCTACCAATTCGCCATCACCATCGGTCTCATGCTTGCCTCGATCGTAACCTACGCCTGCCGCAACTACCAGAACACTGGCGCCTACCGTATTCCCATCGCCATCCAGTTCGCCTGGGCCATCATCCTCTCCGTCGGTCTCTTCCTCCTCCCCGAATCTCCTCGTTACTACGTCAAGAAGCAGCAGCTCGACAGAGCCGCCAAGGCCCTTGGCCGTGTCCGTGGCCAGCCTTTTGACAGCGCCTACATTGTCGACGAACTCGCTGAGATCCAGGCCAACTACGAGTACGAGATGTCGGTCGGTCAAGTCAGCTGGCTCGGCATGTTCTCTGGTGGCATCACCAACCGCAACTCCAACATTCGCAAGGTCTTCATCGGTGTTCTCCTCCAGATGATGCAGCAGTGGACTGGTGTCAACTTCATCTTCTACTTCTCGACTTCCTTCTTCACCTCCATCGGCATTGAGAACGCTTTCCTCATCTCCATGATCACCACCATCGTCAACGTCTGCTCTACTCCCCTTTCCTTCTGGACCATTGAGCGCTTCGGTCGTCGTCCTCTGCTCATTTACGGTGCCATCGGCATGTGCATCTGCGAGTGGATCGTTGGTATCACTGGTACCGCCGATGCCGGTTCGCGTGCATCTCAGATCGTGCTCATCCTCTTCACCTGCATCTACATCTTCTTCTTTGCCTCGACCTGGGGACCTACTGCCTGGTAAGTTGAAATTGACCCCGCTTTCCTTTCCCCGGATTTTCCCCAAATCTTCCGGACTTTTTCCGAATTTTTTTCTCTTTTACTAATTCTTCTTCCTTCTCTAGGGTATCCATTGGTGAAATCTTCCCTCTTCCCATCCGTTCCAAGGGTGTCGCCATGTCTACTGCCTCTAACTGGTTCTGGAATTGCATCATGTAAGTTTGAAGCTATAATGCTGCTGTTGATGCTAGAAATGATGCTGATACAACCTTTTCCAGTGCCGTCATCACCCCTTACCTTGTGGGCGAGAATGAGGCCAACCTAGGACCCAAGGTCTTCTTCCTCTGGGGCTCAACCTGCGCCGTATGTATTGTCTTCGCCTACTTCTTCGTCCCCGAGACCAAGGGCCTATCCCTGGAGCAGGTCGACAAGATGATGGAGGAGGTTTCTGCTCGCAAGTCTGCTGGCTGGGTCCCTCACGACACCTTCGCTCAGGAGATGGGCAAGGATTCTTCCGCTATCGAGGAGGTCGTCCACGAGTCCAAGGTCTAAGAGCTATCTGGATTACAGGTGGCTCTCTTGTGTTTCTTGTCCCTATATTGTCTCATAAGCTTTTTTAAACAGAACGACATTGTGTCTTTAATCAAGCAGCTTTGCATCATGATATTTGTTCTGAATGACCCCTCTACTGTCGTCCAAAGTCTTCTTTGATTGAGTACGAAACTTTGGTCTTTGTGCATTCAACCTGAGCCATCGATTACATTGGCCGACATTCTCGAACATATCAAGCAGACTTTGCTGAGTCCTTGGGCGTTTACCGCACTTCACGAGTTTGCATATTACCATCAAGCAGTATTCGTCAAGCATCAGGCTCACACAATCAGAGTAACCTTTCAAACCTGTCCCTTACGTGCCTGTGGACACCAGTCATGCCCACTGCCTCTAACTGGTCCTGAAATTGCATCATGTAAGTTTGAAGCTATAATGCTGCTGTTGATGCTAGAAATGATGCTGATACAACCTTTAGCACAGGCCGCTCACGCGGCCTGTGCAGTGCTAAAACTCTTTTACTCACCTTTTTCTCTCCGGGTTCAACACTACTTCATCACGGTTCAGACATCCTTCGAGAAAAACTTGCAAATGTGGAATCACAGCGGATCCAAAAGCAACGATGTATTTTTGTGAATTTGCCTCTCTAACGTCGCACAAAGAAAGTCGGGGACCAATCTTCAATTTCCAAAGTGTCGCATGATGTATCGTACCGACGACAAAAAAAAAGGCAACGCAAAGACTCAGTTAACCAGATCCCTCAGCTGAGAGAGAGTCAGACCGCGACGAGGGTGGTCAGCAGGAACGGTGAAGGGCTCGTTGGGGTCGGGCAGGGGATACACGGTGTTCAGGTATGGATTGGCTTCCATTTCTGCTTGAGAGTACTTAGGGGGGATTTCGACGTTCTCATAGTCCTCTGAGCTGCCGAAAACAAGAGTTGCGACATACCCTTCGTCGGCTGGCTGATGAGGTTCGTGGGAATTGCCCGCAGATTTGCCAGATCGGACTTCAATTTCGTCCACCGCTTCACCTCCGCTTTCCGTCTTGTCTGGCCTGTTGAAGAATTGATTTTGCTTTTCGTGGTTAGCTCCTGCTTTTTCACCTGCTTGCTTCAAGAAAGCCTCCGCCGCAGCTTCGGAGCTTCCGTATCGAGCAATGATGTTGTCGTGCTGGGTTTTCTCGTCTTCAACTGCTTTGTCAAGAAGTTCTTGAGCGTTTGCAAGCGCAGACTGGCGCCATTCTTCTTGTTCAGGGGAAGGTGCTTCGGCGAGGTTGTTGAAGAGATTCTGGTAGAGGTTGACGGCTTGACGTGCATGGTGGCTGTTGTCATGTCAGCGTTCCAGGTTCATATATTTTGCACATCGCATTCCACAGAGGGAGCGCATCAAATCATCAGCTTCTTGAATTACTTACAGAGATTCATCATCAGAAGTTGCCATGATCATATGCATGGCGGCTCTCAGCTGATCACCAAGTCATGGCTCTGTTAGGAGGCGGCGAGCGAGTCGCTGAGCGCGCGGATGCTCGTTCGCGAGGAAGGCGGACCATGCCTCATTGACGACTGCCTCGAAGACACGGCCGAGATTGTCATTCTCATTCTCAGCCATATTAAACGTTGATTCGGAGCCAATGGTAGGAGATATCAGAAGGTAGGCGGGAGTTGCATCTGAGAGTGATGTTCGATATTGCTCTAGTATCGACACGCACCAATCTTTCATCTCTTTCATACCAGAATTTCTCTCGTCACTTTCACATATCAGGGCCTAGGTTGATTTCGAATTCTCGGATCGCTTATCAGCAGCCCACAAACCCAATTTTGTTATTCTGCGACAACCTCTCTCAAGTCTTTACAGTATCTTCGCTAGCCCATTTTCTCCTCAGAACAATGGCCGATCCTACTGGCACCAAGCGTAAGGCCACGCCTCCCGCTTCTCCTGTGCCGAAGAAGACGAAAAAAGTCGACGCCGCCTCTTTCTTCGCCCGTAGCATCGCTGATCAAGTCATTCTACCCGACCAGCCCGTATTTTGAGATGGCTCTCAAGCTGCTTCAGAAACATCACTGAGCCAACAGCTGTCCCAATCTTGCACCACGCCCTCGATGCTCTGACGGTATACCCAGAACGTGACGATCGCAAATACATCGCCTGCGTCACCCCTCACAAATCCTGCAACGAAACTCTGGATTCTCAGCTGCAGAGATGATTCGCAACCTGCCTACAAGTTTCAACATCTTGCTATCTTGGCACGGACAGACTTTGACCAAATCGAGGCTGAGATGATCTGCAATATTCTCACCGATGTGATCAATCGGATGCCATATGATCTGAGTACCATGACTGTTGCTGGTACACAAACGAACCTCGCCTTCGCCGCGACTATGTTGACGAAGGATATCGTCGAGGCTGCTTGTCTGGTTACCAAACCCTCGCATGCCACGCGTGTCAAGGTTCCCACGTATTCCCCTCCTCAGCCCTTGCACGCACAAACTGAATCGAGCCATGATCAAGGCGAGAATTCTCAATCCTCTGCACACGGTATCAAAATTCAAGTTAACACCATCGAACCTGAATCTGGCGACTGCTCGGAATGCACCATCGTCTTTAGAGCTTCAGATGTATCAAGCGAGTTGCGCATTCCAAATGTGATAGCAAATGTCATCTGGATGAAAGACGGTTCAGTCCAACCTGATGTCCAACAGCAGCCTGACTTTCCCGCCACGCCGCTGCCTGCAATTCCTGCTGATTTCGACATTGATAGAGAGTGATTGGCACGGCTCTGGGAGCTGGAGAAGTTGGCCCGCATAGTTGCCGTTCGCATGTCAGGTCTTGTCATCGGTCGTGATGACGCCAAGAAGTATGCAAAGATTCTGGTCGAGGCACATACCAACTCACGAGGTGAGCTACAGGAGCAAGAAACGACGAGTTACAAGTTATGCTAATGTACGCGAGCAGATATTGAGTCTGTCCAGTTCACTGATCCTCGAAGACTGTATTGGCAGAACTACCTGACCCACAACTTGTACCTCCGCCAGTCACTGCCTGACATCCTCTTTAAACTCACCGACAGGGACATGGAACTGCCTGTCAAAAACGCTTGCAACTTGACCTACATCGCAACCGGCGATCCGATCAAGGCATGGCTAGCCGCAGCCGATGCAAGCGACATCATCACCTCCCGCATCAAAGTCGGCGAGAAGATTCCAGATGTATGCAACTGCACACCTGCCGACTCTCGCGAGTTGATCAGGCACGCATGTTTTACATGTGGTGGAGAGTTTCAGTGCATGCATCTCATCGAGCGGAAGCATGGCTTTTTGTATTGTCGATCGTGCATCGACGGGGCTTACGAGGAGGTTTTTCGAGTATGAGAATTCTAAGATACAGATAGAGGTTTCTGATGATGCAGAGTGTGTTTGGAGACGAGGTTTCCTTTTTTGGCTGCAGATTTGTGAGTGTCTTGGACTGTTTTATTACAATCGCCTTGTCTTCTGCCTTGATCCTGCCTTTTTTTTTTGTGAGTATATCATGAGATGTTCGACGTGCACGATGGTTTCATTGCTGTATGAGCCGTTCACAAATGCCGAATCACCTCGAGACTCGAGATGAAGACTCTCAACATCTTTCCCTCAAAATGCCATTGTCGATACCGCTGCGCTTGGGTCAGGATTACGCTCTGTATTTGCAGCTGTGTTATGTATGTAACATACATGTCTCTGCCATCAAATTGCGCGAGCTGCGCGCAAGAATGCATCTGTCTCTTGGGTGCTCAATCTCGCCAACTCACGAAGAAGAGCTCTCGTCTCCTCCGCTGCCTCCTCCTCCTGCTCTTGCTCCAGCTCCTGTCTGGTTTTATTCACTGGCTCTGCAGGCTGTTTCAATTCCTCCTTGTAATCAGAATTCTCCATGTACAAACGCTGTCCTTCACCACCTTGAGCAAGGCGATTCCAAAAGACGTGTACTCTGACGCCTCTGTTGGCATCACGAAGCAATTCATGTGCTTCTGCCAATCGCTCCGGCAGATCTGTGACTTTCAAAGCTTTGTTGACGATCTTGTTCCTCGCCTTTGGCCCGCAAGGGATGTCCATGGCTCGCTGGACCAATTCGAGAGCAAAGTCCGCGTGATAAGCTCGTTTCCGGCCGGTCGTTTCTGCGCGAGCGAGATCCAGGTGTAGCTGAAGACGATCAGAGTACGATGTATTCGGGTACGCGAGGATTGTGCAAAGCGCGCGGTAGAGTTCCACGGCGTCCTTTCTGATGAGATGGTTGGCCAGCATGTCGTTGAGCACTTCTGTTCTCGATGAGGGACAAGCTGTTTTGTCGCAGTATTTTTCCACGGCTTCATCGAAGGACATGTTTGCATCTAGACACTCTGATTTGAGCTGTCGTTCGTAGTACTCTATGTCGCTGCTGATAGCATACTGCAGGAGTATGCGCTTCTTTCCGTATTCGTGAGACCCCGTATGAGCATGTTCGGGTCTGCAGGGTTTGTACCCAATCAGCTCGATATTTTCGACCTGTGTCTCGCCCCAAGTGATATGGCGGCTGGACTTGGACGATATCATACCCATCGATTCGACAGTGTGGCTACTGCGACAAGGCTTGAGGATACCGCGAGCAGGGGCTGTCATCATAGCAGATGGTTGGAGTATGCAGAGGTTGTCTGAGGATGATGTTTCTGCACGTTCGGTTTCTCGCTCAAGGTGAACGTCACCCATAGGGAGGATTTGAGTCTCTGATTGGTCTTGGATGTGAGAGTTTCTCGGTCTGGTTTGGTGATGAGACCACGGGTACCTGACCTTGTGATTTTGTAATTTCTGACGGTAGACGTCCAGGCGATGGACCAAACGATCAATGGGAGATCCTCTGATAGATCTTGATCTGAAGCAAGAAGGCATGGTGACGCCGTTCGACTGCTTTTGGTGGTAAATGCTGGTCCGGAGAGTCTGCTTGATGAACGTGCTTGAGATGAGTTGAAGCGGTAGATGCAAGTACTGAGATATGTGGAAACGAAGACGACAAGGAAACAGTCTGAACTTCGAATTATATATTCGCCAGTTTTCCCGATGTGTCATTCTGCTTAGCGGTATGAATCTGAGCATTTTTGAGGGTTTGTTGCCTATCTCCAATGCGAAAGAGTCGCTGAGTCAAACCTGTTTGGCTCATAGCTCAGATTCGAGGTGGTTTGTGACGTGTTTCCCATGACAAGAAAAAGAATTTCTTGACTTGAAACTCGGTACACGTTGGTCATAGTATTCGTGTTTGCAAAGAAGCATATCTTGACGGCAAACCGGACTATCGAGTCATAGGTCACAGCTATAAAGCTGCGCAATCTGCAAAGGCTAGCCGACTATTCAGAGGTGGTCGACATCTAAAGCTCGGGTACATCCAATCTCCAGATGTCGAATTGTTGGACGTCTGCAAGAGACCCAAGCTCGACGAGATTATGCCATTCCGGGTGACCTTCCTCATCGAGCCTCTGTACGGCTTTGCCGACCTTGAAAATCACATGACCTACACCACAATATCTGATGTGTTGGTTAAGACACTTCCAATATAAAGGTTCAGTACGTGTTCCGTTGACCATATCTGCGAGTTCCGGCTCTGCAAGAACCGAAGCGGTAAACTCGTTCTCCAGCATCCTTACGGCTTTCAGCTTGGCAAAGAATGGAGAAAGCAGTGTCATGGCATCGGCAGCATCCTTGTTTAGTGCGAGACCGAGTTGTTCCAGGTTTGGACATTTGCTGACGAGTTCACCGACTTGATGGCCTGACAGTGGCCATTGGTCAGATAGTAGGAGTTTGGTGATGGTCTGGCCATGATTTGTGGTCAAAGCGCGAAGGTAGGCTTTACAAGTATTTGCAGCTTCCTTCTCTTGGAAACCATTAGGAGTAGGTGTCGAGGCACTGGTGCCAGGAGTTGTATTCATGGTCGGGGGCGAATAAATATCTCCACTGATGCCACGACAGGCCGTGCTGCCCTTGATCATGTACATTTCCTCCAATCCTGAGAACATGGATAGGATTTTGGCATGCTCAGGGGCAGGTTCACTCACTCGGTTCCTCTTCCAGTTGAAGAATGAGCCGTCTGGGATGTTTTTCCATGTTTCATCTACCCAGATGGTGGTGGGCCGATTGTATGTGCCTCCAAAGACCTCAATAAAGTCAGCGCTCTCGGTGCCGGCAGATTCAAAGATTTCCTGCAGTTCTCCATTATTCGGACCGTAGAAGTTCTGGAAGCCGATATGTTTGACCCTGAGTTTGTATTTTGCTTCCATGCATTTTCCAAATATTGTTCGCAGGTTGATACTAGGCTCGGCCTCTTGTCGCATTCGAGGACTCCAATGTATTCGCAAGTCTTCTAATTGTTTGGCGTGGAGAAGCACGAGTGATATGTCGTCGGGGTAGCAGAGAGGGTCTATATCGCTGACACGCAGGCGGCGAAGATTGGGCATGGACGGTACGAGGACGATGGGACGAGGTGATCGATTTGGTGGGAAACGAAGGCTTAGCGACGTCAAAGACGGACGAGCGGCCAAGCCTTGGTAGATTGATCTGGTGGGTTTCGAGTCGAGATTCCAGGTCAGCGACTGCAGGTGCGTCATTCTGTCTATGGCAGCGCGGAGAGAGATTCCGAGCAAGATTGTGCTGTCCGGTATCTTGCCCTTGCTGTAGTCATCGATACCGGGTTCCGACCAAGCTCCCGTCACTGTAAACTCCTTGACCAATGCTGCCGAGTTTCCTGAAGCCAGACCGCTGAGGCCCATGACGAAGGGGCTACCACTTCCATATCCTTCTGGTCTTCCGTCGACGTATCGTGTTTCTGGGTATGATCTGAGCGTGACTCGTTCGTAGAGGACGGGCAGCGTCATGTAGTACATTAACCGGCATGTTCGCGTCATGCGCGCAATGTCGCCGACATCGTCAATCTGCCGCAGGGTGGTCAATTCAGATATGCGACTTGAAAGTCAAGCAGCAGCTTACAAAAGATATCACAAGGGCAATCAAGCTCAGAGGAAGTGTCTGTCCTGGATGGCCTGTTTCGGGTGCACTCAATGAGACTGGTGAGGCATAGAGTACGTGCTGAGGAATCTCCCTGCTCATATCCACCGCCCTACCATTTGGCCGCATGTCGACGAAAACCTATACAAAGTCTGATTCGGGATAAAAGATGCAGCTCTCGGGGTTTAGATACAATCGTAAAAACTGCCAAGCAAGCATCATCATCATCTGGCTAATCGAAGCTTAACACACGTTTGTAGGGCAGAGTTGAACGTGCCTCTGGATGCGGACGAACGTCGTCCCGAAGGTCTTGCATTTCGCTGCTGAGATCAAGGCATATGATGACAGTTTTCCCCAAAGCTCTTCGAACCGGACCCTGTCTCTTCCGTTCCAGACTCTGTGACAGGCTATGACACGATTTTTGGTTCTTTCGGTCAAAGAATCCAAGGGTCCGACTGCGAGATGGAAATCCGCGGCCATGACAGACGCCGACGCCGAAAATGACCAAGCTTACGAGAGCAAGGCTTCAAGCAGGAAAAGCAGCCTACCCCCCGTGCAAGGTAGAGACAAAAACGATTTGATCCCTGGGCTGAAGTTCATATTGATCTTCACCTTCGAGTTCCCAGTCTGCATCGTTGATGAGGACGAGAATACCTGGCCGACTTGGCGGATGTGTTAGTAACGCCGCCCTGGAAATCTTGAGTCGGAGGGTGTTGAACATACACAGACTCATCTAAAAGGAAGAGCTCTTTCTTCTGATCAGTCATGAGGTTTTCACACAAGTGTCTGATGAGGAATGCGACGTTGGCTGGTTTTCCATCTTGATCTTGAGCTGGCAGCGAGACTTTGTGATTTCTTTGATTGGAGAACAGCAACTCCAAGCCGCCACTGTGACTGTATGAGTTCTGAACAGAGAGTGATTTTGAAGTGTATTTGCTTACGTGAATTCCACATCGATATTTACTGTGCCTGCCATGATGATAGGATGTCGTTGAGTTGTGATTCAAGTGCTGCACTGCTGCGAGATCATGATGGCAGTCGCGCGTCGAAGCAAGCGAAACTTTTTTTGCGACTTCCGCAAAAGATAATGTTGTGACAACATACAATTCAACAACCACGTCCACTCACTCATCCAGGCCTGTCATATTTACCATCTCAGATTCTCGCCTTGCACAAATTTTGACATCAACCTTGAGTGGTTTCTGATCTGCGAGGAAGTATTGAACCGCAGACATGGCAACTGCCAATCTGGAATACATCGCCGCAGGAGGGAACCGACATCCATGCGCAGCAGATTGGACTGAAGAATTGCTCGCCTATGGAAGCGGTCACAATATTGCTATCTGGACTCCGGAGAATAATCACCACAAAGGTGTTGAGACGCTGCTTGCTGGCCACACCGACGTCGTCAATGCTGTCAAACTCTTCAGAGATCCCGCATCACAAAAACGAATTTTGATAAGCGGATCAGCCGATAAATCGATTGGCGTGTGGATTGAGAAGACAATCGGATCGTTCGAATTAGCCAGGCGACTGACAGACCACACCGCTTCAATCAATGCCATCGGCGTCTTGCCCGGGTCTGGAGTTTTCGCAACTGGAGCTGCAGATGCGACACTCAAAATCTGGAAATTTCGTGTATCTGATGCTTCGGAAGTCGAGACAGATATCGCTCAGAGCATCACGCTCGCTCCCCGATATTTCCCGCTAGCAATTGCTCTGGCACAACTTCAAAGCAGCCAGCTTGTCATTGCCGTGGGTGGTACCACAGCAAACATCCAGATCTACCTCCAGGACAAGGACACATTCTCGCTCGCTGCCAAGCTTACTGGACATGAGGCCTGGGTGCGAGCTTTGGATTTTACACGCGAAAGTTCGAAGCCTGACAGCGACTTGCTCCTCGCCTCCGCAAGTCAAGACAAGTACATTCGTCTGTGGCGCTTCCATGCTGGTGATGAACTGCCTGAAGTAGCTGCAGCTGCTAGTGACCCGGCATTGAATGTTTTCGGTCGCTCTTTGTCCAACAAGGCTCATTGGATTGGTGAGGGAGACTTGAAACACTCCATCACATTCGAAGCTCTACTCATCGGACACGAGGATTGGATCTATACTGCTCGCTGGTTCACCAAAAATGCCGACAACGCCGCACCACAACTTTTGTCCGCATCAGCAGACAATTCGCTCGCAATGTGGGAACGCGATGCCGATGGATTCTGGACTTGCGCTACCAGACTGGGTGAAATCAGTGCTCAAAAGGGTTCAACCACCGCGACAGGAAGTACAGGTGGGTTCTGGATTGGTTTGTGGTCTCCCTCAGGCAACACAGTAGTCAGTCTAGGCAGAACGGGAAGTTGGCGTGCATGGTCTTATGATGCTGCTGAAGATCGCTGGTTGCGTGAGTTGGGCATTTCCGGTCATGTACGTGCTGTCAGAGACATCGCATGGTCGAACGATGGAACACATCTTCTGTCCACCAGCTCAGATCAAACAACACGTCTTTTCGGACAATGGAAGCGCGAGTCTGTGGAGACATGGCACGAGATGGCGCGACCTCAGATTCATGGATACGACTTGAATGTCCTGGCCACAATCGGAGGTACACAATTCATCTCTGGCGCAGACGAGAAATTACTGCGTGTGTTCAACAAGCCCAAAGCTGTTGCTCAACTGCTTGCCAAACTCGGCGGCACTTGTGCTGATGACAACGACTCTGATCTTCCTGACGCAGCAAACATTCCCGTGCTGGGACTGAGTAACAAAGCCATTAATGCGCTCACGCCCGAGGAAGAAGCAGCGGCCGAACCGAGTGAAGAAACCACAATCACAAAATCAACACTTGACCTTGAGCACCCACCTTTCGAGGACCATCTCGCTCGTCACACACTCTTCCCGGAACTGGAAAAATTATACGGCCATGGATACGAAATCAGCTGTGTAGCAGCTTCTCATGATGGAAGCGTGATTGCCACGGCGTGCAGAGCCAGCAGCATCGATCATGCAGTCATTCGCCTCTACGAAACCAGAGAGTGGAGAGAAGTCAAGCCTGCTCTTACTGCTCATTCTCTGACCGTCACTTCTCTGGCTTTCTCGCCTGACGACAAGTATCTGCTCAGTGTGGGTCGTGATCGCCAATGGGCTTTGTTCTCTCGCTCTGAAAACACCACCTATGAATTGGCTTGTTCCAACCCCAAAGGTCACAGTCGTATGATTCTGTCTTGCTCATGGGCGCCATCTTCCGCTGGCCATGTGTTTGCGACTGCAGGTAGAGACAAGAATGTCAAGATGTGGAAAGTCGGTTCTGGACAAACCACATCTGCCGATCTTGTCCTTGGCATTCCTACATCTGCACCTGCGACATCGGTTGCTTTTTACACTGGTTCTCATGCTGCATCTGGGATGGTAGTGCTTGCTGCTGGAACAGAAGAGGGCAATATCGTCGTTTCGGGTATCGATACACAGAGCTGGGAAGTCAAAGAGAGTTGTCAGATTGCGAAGGAGTTGCTGCCTAGTGCCGCTATCAACGCATTGAGATGGAGACCAGCTGTGCAAGGAGAGGAGAAAAGAGCACAATTGGCTGTCGCCAGCGACGACCTGAGTGTCAGGTTATTCGGATTTGATAAGTTGCCTGGTGTTTGAAAAGAACAAAATGCAAACGAGTATAATATACCGTAAATGTCAGGATGAGTTGCCGCTACTCGGTTAATGGATCTCGGTATATCGGCTATCTCTAGCCGATGACTCCAACCAACCTCACTTGTAATATATAACATACATGTCAAGCCAAGTACTCTTTTCACATGCAATAATTTACCATTTCAAGAGACAGAAAAACTGGGATATTCGGTGATCAACGGGAGATCAAAAGAAGAAAAAGAATAACATGTTCTACGAACCAGGCAGCGACCACGGCCTCCCCTACGACCCCTTCAAGGTACCGTATAAACCCCAACACACAGCGAAAACCAATCCCAAATCGAATTTCAATCTCAAAAGTCCTCAAACCCTCTTGTCATTGTTCCTTTTGCATTACTCTTCTTCTCTTTATGTTGCTGATCTTTTTTTTTCTTTTGTCCTAAAACAGGCATGCGTGGTACCTCGTCCCATCGGCTGGATATCCACGCGCTCGGCCACGGGCGACGATAATCTGGCTCCGTACTCACAATTCACGAATCTGACGTTTGATCCACCCTATGTCATGTTCAGCAGCAACCGCACGGCAGAGGGCAACAGAAAAGACACGGTCGTGAATGCCGAAGCCACTGGTATGTGGGGATTCTTTGTTCCGTCCTTTGTCATTCCCAACTCCCACCTGCCTCAATCTGTTTCGCGGTTCATTGGTATTTCTTTTTTTTTTGTTTTTTTTTTCGCTTTTGGCTGATGGATTTCAATGGTAAAGGTGTGTTTGGCTGGAACCTGGCGACTTATGAATTACGCGACCAAGTCAACATAACCGCACAGCAATTAGACGCGACCGAAGACGAATTCGCACACGCGCAGCTGGAAAAGGAAGAAGCGAAGAAAATCGCCGTGGCACTGGTAAAAAAGAGTCCCGTACGCTTCGAATGCGTGTTTGATCGCGTGATACAGTTGGCCGGGAATCCGCCTATGGGTAGTGTATGTTCTTCTTTTTCTTGCTCTCTCCCCCTTTTTTGAAAGTTTGTATGCGGATGTGCAAAGAAAAAGAAAAAGCTGACGACGAAAAAAAACAAAATATAGGTGGATATAGTCATCGGTAGAGTGATAGCCGTGCACATCGATGACCGAGTGCTCACCGACGGGAAAATCGACGTTGCCAAAACCCAGCCGATTGCGAGACTGGGATACTACGAGTATGCGGTCGTAAAGGAGACTTTTGAGATGAGAATTCCGGGGACCAACAAGGCTTTGCTGGATGGGTTGGAGGGGAGTGCGAGTGCGAACAGAAAGCTGGTCCAAGATGGCAAGGAGGGAGAGGCGAAGGGACAATTGGAACGGGCACAGAGTGCTAGCGCTGGTGTTGGGACTGAAGAGTGAGATTGTTGGCAAAAGATCATCACGTCAAAAGCTCAAGGATGATTTGTGAGCATTGGTACTGCAGAGCATACCTTGGACACGAGCGAGATGAGAAAAAAGTCCAAAGCGCATCAAACCTGGCTGTTTACGGCAAAGGGTCGTTCTTACGAAAGGCGAGGCACAGAAGGACGTGATACTGGTAGTCTTGTTTCTATGTTCGAATTTGTTATGTTCGAATTTGGAGACCCAAGATGAGATTGGGTGGCGTTAACGAACAGGCAGGAAAGAAGAGAAGGACTTCTTTCAGTGCGTTTTCGACCAGGTCTTAAGAGGCAGATGTGGGTTGGGTGCAGACGTCTTATGCGGCCTTGGTCAGCCGTAGCATGTTGAGCGTCCCCCTTGACACTGCAGCATGGCGATTGATCCATCACACGCAGGTCCTCCACGACAGCTCAGGCTTTGCCCTCGTGCGCTGACAGACGCTTGAGAAGCATCATGGGTCGTCTTTGCCAAGGGGGATCTTTTCTGGACAAGACTAGGCGCATGGACCGGAGCAAGAGAAGCCACATGGCTCCATCACACTGGCCGACCTCTCCATGCCATGGTCATCGTGTTTTTCTTCGTCCTCGGATCCATGTAACATGACAGCTCTTTCGTCACTCTCAAACAGGCTTGGCGACCTTCCTCAACTCGAGCCGGCCCCCACCAACCTCCCTCATCTCCCTCCAGCTGACCGGACACATCTGTCTTCCGCCCTCACTCTCGGCCAAGACGACGCCAAACTCATTCTTTGCCGTGCTCGCAAAATAACTCCTTTCGTCTCCCAGACTGATGACAAGGGCCCTCACAATGTCGCCGACCCTGAAACTCTCGTGCACTTTTACCTTGTCGATTTCGGTGGCGCGGATGTCCTGTTGGCGGATGATTGCCGTAAAGGGTTCGCGCAAGACGTGGGTGCCCGTGGGGCCGAGGGCGAGAATGTCGAGGGTGGCTTGGCGGGGGTTGGTGCGGGTGATGCGGCCGAGGATTACGTCGTTGACGGCGGGGAGGGCGGCGGTGTAGGAGGTGGACGGGTTGGAGGACGGCGAGACGCTAAGGGTGGGTTGTGTTTTCTTGGTTGGTGCAGAGGAAGTGACGGGGCCGGCGAGACTGGCGTGGATGGACGAGTGGAAGGTGTGCGTGCCTGTGCTTGGGGTGTGGGTTGATGTGTTGGCGAGAGAGTCGCCGGGAAGGGCGAATTTGGGCGTCGACATGGTGTGTGTGTGGTATGTGATGTGATGTGAGATGTCGATATTGTTTGTGTGTAGTGGGTGATGTGAGATGGATGTGATGTGAGATGTCGGTTTTCTCAAAACACGCGCCGGCCTTTTATCGGATGAGGTCATCAACCAAAAGACAGGGTCACGGCTTTGTCAAATCGATTGCGCCGCAAACTTCACAGTGACAGTGTTCCATCTGATCAGCATGTTCCATTGGTGCTAAAATGCCTTGATCGTAAGAGATCTGATCACTTGACGTGCCGTGATTGAGTATTGATGTCTTGAGTGGTGCTGGAAAGTGGAATCCAACCTAGACGCACACCAGTCATGAACATGCCTGATCCAGCTGCAATCTCAGTGAACACACTCGTCTGTGTCTCCCACGCCAAACCAACCTCTTCGTCCTTGTACTCGTCTATTGTGCGTTGACATCATGTCCGTACCCCCAAAAGATCCATTCATTAATGTATGCTTTGATTGTGTCCAATACCGCGAAAAAAGAGACTACGCTATTCATTACTAGAGTTATGTGTATAAGAAAAAAAAAGAAACCCCCAATCCGAATGCTTCGCTTCAGGATATCTTGTTGTGGCCGATTCATGCCGGCAGCGCGCGAGTGCGTGTTTGGTATATCAAAAATGGACAAGGAAAAGAAGAACGGGGAAATCAAGGACCCTCAGGCAGTCAAGCACGCGCAATCCTGACTGTGTGCTCCGACGGCCTCTCACTCACACAACATCAGCCCTCGGACAAGGCCTTCTTGTTGCCATCACCACTTGCAATCTCGAGGCAACGTCTGGCGAGTCCGACAACCTCGGCTTCACCGTCTTCACTGCCTTCTTCGTTGTCGCTTTCGACTTGTCTCTCGGAAATCTCTTGCACCATAGACATGACATCTTCGGCGGCGTTGATGGTGCTGACCAGACGCTTGTCATTACTCTCGAGCAGTTGTAGAAGTGTCCAGATTGCAATGTGTTGGAAGGTGGCATCTCCAGATGCAAGGAATCGAGACAGGTAACCGTGGATGCCACCAGAGGGAGATTGCCA
This sequence comes from Aureobasidium sp. P6, assembly GCA_003992365.1. Lineage (NCBI taxonomy): Eukaryota > Fungi > Ascomycota > Dothideomycetes > Dothideales > Saccotheciaceae > Aureobasidium > Aureobasidium sp. P6. Next base: position 100,088 of record RZIQ01000073.1, on the reverse strand, counting down.
GTTGGTCATGAAGATTGAGTAGTCACCCACTGAATACCCGTCAGCAGGTGATTCGGGAGCCAAACTGTCAAAAGTCTTACCTTTGCTCGACAGGTTGCCAAGAGCGGCAGCACTGTTGCCTTGAACCTCGATGCTCTCGCTCTCGGTCAAGGGGATCAAAACATCAAAGACACCGAGATTGAGCAGGTGAGGCTTGAGCTCGTCACTCAACGCGAGAACAGCAATGGCCGCCGTCATCTCGCTCTGGACGTTAACCGGGACTTCCAAGACAAGTTCCTTACACTTTTGTACAGCGCCAGCTTCCAGGACGAGCTGCTTGTTGCGGTCTGAGGATGCGGCAAGGTTGCGAAGAGTGGAAATGGCGTGGCATTGGATTTCTTCGTTGTCGGTGCTGCCAAGCAGATGAACAAGGGGCTTGAGGAAACCGGCATCGATGATGGGAGATTCGTTCATGGGGTGGATCGAGATGTTGCGGATGCAGGCGACGGCCGAGAGGATGAGAGGGAGGAATGCGGATTGGAGGAGGCGGAGGAGCGGACTGAGACCGCCATTGCGAACTATCTCGAGCTGGTACTTTTCGTCCGAGGCGAGGTTGCGCAAGGCGAGAGCGGCTTGACATTGCACCTTGGGAGCGTGACCGTCCATGAGATTGACCAGAGACTGGACGAGACGGGGCTCAGTCTGGGCAAGGCGCTTGCGGTTCGAGGCATCGACGGCAATGTTGCTCAGAGCGGTGGTACAGTAGTATTGGACGTCGGTGTCCGGAGAGGTGAGGAGGTGGACGAGGACGGGGATAGCGCCGGCGTTGACGAGCTGTTGACGGTTGTCATCTGGCAGGCACGAGTCAGTCTGGATACAAAGGCATTCTCTGCCCATCAAAGATACCTGAATGCGTCATGTTCAAGAGGGCACCGGTGGCGTTTCGTTGGACGCGCATGTCTTTTGACTTTGCCAGTCTGGTCAGGGGAGCCAGAGCGCCTGATCTGGCAATCTTTGCCTTGTTGTCTTCATGCGTGGCCAGGTTGGTGATGCAGCCGACAGCGTTGCATTGCACCTCGACGTTGCTCGAGTTCATCTGGCGGATCAAGGGTTGGAGGCCTCCGAGCTGCACGATCAGGATCTTGTTGTGTGCTGCAAGCAAGCGCGCATCATCAGTACGTGTCGGTGGAGCAGCATCAATCGACACAGTGGCATACCGTCTACGGCGAGGTTGCCCAGGGCGGCACTAGCAGCTCTTTGGACCTCAATGTCGCTGCTCTCGAGGAGGAAGAGGATGGGCTCGAGCGTGTTTTTGTCGACGGCGCGCACATCTTGGGTGTGTCATGTCAGCAAGCGGCCTGTTGAGAGTCTCGACGACGCACCTCGCTCCGTGATCTCGGCAAAGGTCAGACTGGCGCTTCGTTGCAGGTCGATGTTGTGCGAGTAGACCAGAGTGCTCAGCGCATTGAGCGGACCGCCGGTGAAGAAGTCGGTTTCCTGTCTGTTTTCGAGAAAGTTCAACAGGTCGGTGACGGCCTCGCGCTCGCTGTCTGCCAATACATTGTCGTAGTCGACTGTGCTGCGGCCTGGATGGGGAGAGAGCGAGTCAGTACAGCTGATCAGACCGGGGCGCCAACGGATGACAGACTCGAGCAACAATAGAAGACGTTTGCGCAAAAGTTCTTGAGAGCTGCCATGGCCCACGGGCCTTTGTTGAGGGTGCCGGCGACGAGTGTGCTCGCTGGAAGGGGGGTCGCTTGGAGGGAATGCTACAACATGCGGCTGGCACAAAAGGGAGATGATGATGGGCTAGGCTGATCTGATGGGGTTGATGGTTGGGCGGAGAAATGGGCAGCAGTGCGGGTGGTTGCTTGGTTGCTTGCTTTGGCTATACAGTGCAGGCACCGACGTGATTGAGAGGCTGAGCTCGGACGCTTGAACCGAGAACTTCAGACCCTTGTTTCGCTCCTTCCATTTGATGACCAACTACTCCTATGCATGTGCATAACCGTCATGCAAGATAGTGACAAGATAACCATCCAACTCGTCCCTTTGCCGTCTCTTCTTTGTTCACCAAACTCCCATCTCTCTTCTGTCTGTTGTTTACACACCGTTTGGCAATGTCAATTCGTTCGTAATGAGGCTGATTACCGAGAGCCCGTCTTGGCCTGCTCTCGCTCACCGACATGGCTCATCTGACACGCCTTGTTGCTCGCCCCAGCACCCGACACACCTCATCTATCTCTCTGCCATGAAACACCTTCTTGTCCTCAACATGACCAGCCTTCTCTGGCGACCGTTTTGCTATGACGCTGCCAAACCTCAGGCTCCAACACGACTCGACGCCCATGATACGTAAAAAGAACGCGGGGAAACCGCGACTCCCGCATTAGCCGCAACTCTATTCGTCCAAACCATTCCACCTTCTAGCCCTCTCACTTTTTACCATGTCCTTGCAGGCCGATCTCGCTCAGACTGCCGTCTAGACATCTGCTGACCTTGTGCGCCAAAATCTTCTTCTCGCTTCTGTCGACCAAGACTTTGCGATTGTATCCAAACCAACTCTCCAAAGTGCAAATATTTCTTCGCACCTTCCCCAGCCTGTCGCAGAAAGACCCTTTCGCTTCCTGTTGGCTGCCTTGAACAAGGCAATGGCCACACCTGCTCCTTCCCACGACTTTCGAAAATTGCGCCTCGACACCAAACATCCCAATTCCTCCCAAGACTTTCCCTTTGCGCCTTCCTCAGACGCCGACCATGTCGCCTCGAACGCCTTTTCTTCGTCCGAGCTGTTCAGCAGCCCGCCCTTGCCCAGTCGCCAACACGATCAACAACAAACCCGACCAAGAGGCTCATCCGTGAGCTTCAACGAGTACGCTACCCTTGACGACGGTCGCCACCATTCACTCGACCAGCCTCTCCCCAGACCATATCAACCACGGCGCAGCAACACTCGCGATTCCTTCATGTCCAACGACTCCCAAGGCTCGGCTTCTGCTCCGGCCGCGCCCGATGATTCTTCAGTCCGCATCAATCCCTTTACCGGTGAACCCATACGAAGACGCACGAGGAGGAGTGAGATAGCACCAGCACTCGAGACGATCGATTCTCATGATGCCCACCTGCCTTCTCTGACGTCGGCATCCACAAATTCTCTGCTCAGCGAGCAACTCAGAAGTCCTGGCGATAACTCAGCCTTCTACTTTGATAACTCGGCTGTCTTGTCTCCCGCCGATAGTCCCAGTATTGGAAGCGGGCCTTGGCCTATGCTGCCCCGGAATAAGACTCTGTCTCGCACTGCAAGTTTGCGCAACTCCAGTCGCAGATCTAGCCGTATGTCTGCCTCGAGTAATTCTCCTGCCGCCATATTCTTGGGTCTCGGACGCACCACCCAGACAGCCGCCCCCGAACCTGACGATGAAGGTCAATCTATTGGCGTCGACAGCGAGTATGTCATTGGCAGACAGATCGGTTCAGGTGGTTTCAGCGTCGTCAAGGAGGTCATTGGTATTGCCGATGATGGTCGTAGAGTCAGACGCGCAGTCAAAATCGTTCGGAAGACTGTCGCAAATGTCAGCGAGACGGAGAATGACAGCGCACAACAGGCCATTGAATACGAAATTGGTGTCTGGCGCTACCTGAATCATCCCAACATCCTGCACCTCGAGGGAAGTTACATAACCGAATTCGCAACTTTTTGTGTCATGGACCTCATCGAAAGTGGTTCCCTTCATGATCACATCCTCAGCCTGCGCAGTAATGGCCAATTTGGCATGAGGCCCATACTTGCCAAAACTTATGCCTTCCAGCTCGCCTCTGCCTTGAGATATCTCCATGAAGATGTCAGACTGGTACACAGGGACGTCAAGCTGGAGAACTGTCTAATCAAGGTCGAGCCTCAGGAAGATATTGGCATACTCAAGTTGTGCGACTTTGGTCTGGCCACTTTTGTCGACGAAAACTCGAGCATGGTGGATAGCGTACGCTCTCTCAGTTCCGACGACTCGTTTAACGAACCAGCAGGTACACTCGAGTACCTCGCTCCTGAACTCTTCAATGGTCCATCTTCTCAGAAACATTATTCGGCAGACATTTGGGCTTTTGGTGTTTGCGTCTATACCATGGTCACGGGCAAAAGACCATTTACCCACTCGATGCAGTTCAGAGTCAGAGAAATGATTGAGAATGGCGACTGGAACAAGGAAGCCATCAGATCAACTCCCGCTGGGCAGCAGAATTTTGAAGATATCTGTGACTTATTACAGGGCTGTCTCGATACCGACCCGGACACGAGATGGACCATTGCTGATGTGATGGATTGCTCCTGGTTCATCGGCTTGGTCGACGCCTCTACCGATCACGAATGGCAGAACATCAACGACACTCAGTCCTGAGGACCTCACCGTCTCGCTCGTGCTCGAAGACGATACAACTGTTTCCAAAGAGAAAGAGAAATTATGTGCATGATGATGGTTATGGGTTATGATGCATGACCTGCAATGCTTCCCTTGTTCTTCGCTGTTCTCGTTTTCTATTTTCCTCTTCAAGGCGGTCTTCTCTTCTTCTTTTGTGATACCCCATTATCTTGTTTTCCTTCGCTGTTCAACTGTACTACCACCTGGATAAGGCGTCAGCTTTTCAATTCACCTGTTAGCGATAGCTAATCCTTATACCATTACTGCATTACTTTTGCACAATCATATTCTGAAATCCTACAAATTTTTCCACGAGCAAGATCTTTGCAATACAAGCGATCGAATCAGACCTTTACCGCTCATCACGACATATCTTTCTCTCACTACTTTCCGAGTCGTGTTTTATATTGTCTTCAAAAGTGCACATTACTCTTTGGCCAAAAGGAGGCATGGGACAAGGGATGCTCCACTTCCATCGACCTGGGCATGGCATATAGATAGCCTTGATGTTTGCGGAATATGCTCAACGTCATCCAGCCGAGTCATCCTTCGAGATGCGTCAATCCCCTACACTCCCCGACGGTGCAAAGGTAGTTGTAGTTCTCCTTGTTTAAGGCATATTGCCTTCTCAATCTGTTGTTCTAGACAAAATTTGCTGCAGCTCTTCTTTCCCCAATCTCATCTTCGAATTTGGCTGTTGGCTGCCTGACCCAGCCGTCTTTTAAGGATCAATGAGAATCGGCTCCAACCCAAGGCTCGGAGCTGTCATTTTTGTCAGAACCCCACCCTTGCAGCGACGGGACTTGAAATCCACGATTTCGAGCACTAATGGGCCAAAGGCACTAGTCAGTACAGCTTCTAGCCGATGATGGTTTGCTGCTAGATATCTGTCTGCTTGAGATGAGCAAATGATATGCCGTCGTGAGTTACAGTATCGCACTCCGTCAACCGTTCTCTCATTGGACATGGCTGAGGCTCAGGAACACACCGCGTCTTTTGATCATTGCTTCTGATGGTAAATGGCATTTTTTGAGATTGATATGTCCCAGTCATCTAGCATCCTCTGAATGGGGATGACCAAGTCCTAAAAGCGTCAATGAGTTGATTCGGGAGGCTTGACCCAGGGTCCAGCACTGCGTGTCGATCGCTGGCAAAGGGCGGGTGCGTGATGCTGCAGGTTCTCGATGACTCCTTAACGTCAAAGGATTGAATTTATCCAGAGTGTCTTCGCATGGTCGAAGATTGTCAAAGGGCGTCTATATCTGACCATGTCATTGACCTCAGTAACTGATCATGCTTGACCCATCACCACTTTCGACCTTGAGACATGCGACATTGAAACACTGCGAGTGACGACCACTTTCTCTTTCTGCTGGACTTCATGCATCCTGGCCAGCCAATTTTTAAACTTCTCCTGCGCCACCTCTCGAGTTTCTTCCCACCAGACTCTCCTTTCTTCTCGCCAGGCCTGTTCTCGCTCGTCAACGCCTTTCATGCCCGAATTCCGACAAGCGTCAAGGACTCTCTGTGTGCCGCATCGACGAAGATCCCAGTCACGCTCGAGGCTCTTCCCAAAACTTGTCCACGAGCAGGTTTCGTCACCGATGACGAGATCCAGAGTCAGTGTATCTTCATCTTTGGGTCCAATAGTCCAGGATTGTCCAACAGGTGCGAAAAGAGGAGGTGTCTTTGTCGGCCGTGTGGTTTTGATCACAAGCACCAAAGCGCCGGGTCTGATATTTCTCGTATTGCGGAGTTTCACCATCCATGTCAATATAGCATGTAATTCTGCATCGCCTGGTTCTTCAATGGCGAGACCGAGTCTGCGGACCAGTGGTAAATGATCTCCGAGGCCGTTGATGAAGAGTCTGAGTGATTTGCAGGCGGAAAGTGTCAGGCTCGAGACGAGTATATCTTGTATGAACTCATTGTTGGTCAGAAAGGCTGGATATGCTTCGCTGGATAGTTGACGACAAGTTGCTAGGATCGGATGCTGGCGGGCTGTCATGGCCATAATGTCTGGAGTCTTGTGTTTTGATGCATCGGTGTGTATGACTGAAGATCGAAGGTAATATGCTGGTGCGCAGCGTGTGTTCACATAGGTCGACGGACCAATTCCAACAAGTACATAGCTGTATATCTGGTCTCGTATCTCCCTAGGTAATGATAGAAGAATTGATTCGTCCATGGTTGTGATACTCAAGTCTATCCTTGATAGTCAAGATAAGCGGATTTGAGGGAATTCCAGCTGTAAAAGGAACAGCTATGTACTTGACATCTATAACGAAAACAACTCCATATTGCCGAAACTCAAATAATCGTTCTGATAAGTCAGCTGCCTTGTACCCATGTCTTACAATTGACCGATAGAGAAATCCATCGACCGACTGTCAGTTTCGAGTAGGTTTAACGGTCCGATATCGAGGCGTGATAAAGAACATAGCATGGCCGAATCTCTTTCGAGCAAAGGATTGACCCGACCACTTGACCAGATGCGTCAAGCTGGTAGACTGAAGGACGTTTTGACAACGGCAAGTCCAGAACGAGAACATCTTATTTTGGTGAAAATGGTTCAAGCAAAGAAAAGAATTGAACCAGCCAGTCAAAGCAGCAGGAAACTCGCTGCGAATCGCCCGACAGAAAAGAGCACGTCGAATTTTTGCCTCGATGAGCGCCAATCATGACGGCGACAAGTCAGGAGAACAAAATATGCATATCTGAATCAGGAAAGAGAGCGTCTAAAGGGTCCAAAGGGTCTGTCGATGAACCTCGGTCCACGATCGACAATTCGAGTTAACCGTGCTCAGGAATTTCTCCATACTCAAATATCCACCACTCAACGCGTCAACCTTGCCAAACGCGTCTTCCGCGTTTGACACTTTCGCCTTCTCAGCGGCCATCATTCATCTGCCTATACCACATACGAAACCACCCCCGATACCCTTCTCACCACTTCAAGAAATTCCCCTGCTTTCTATCAACTGCTTTTCACACCAGGCAAACACCAAGAGATCCCAACCAAAATCATGTCCGAACAAACCCCTCGCATCAACGCACCCATCCTCGAACAATTCACCCACCGCACCGTCCGCATCCTCGGAAAAGTGACGCAGCTACGTGGTGAAGAAGCCACCATCGACGCCGGAGGACAGATCAATGTGCACTTGAACCGCGTGAGTCAACCTCCCCCAAACCCAGCTTCCTTTCTTTCTTTCTTTCTTCTTGGAAAGTCGATGCTGATATAGAGGCGAATACAGGAAGCCCATCTCACCGTCAATCACGCGGTCGAAATCATTGGCAAAGTGCAGCCGGATTTGAGTGTGAAGGTCTTGACCAGCACCGATTTTGGCGAGAATATCGGTGAGTTGCCTTTGTTCTTTTGCCTCTTTTTTTTGTCGCATTCATCCATCCAACCTGATTCTTATCTCATGTCGTCCCATTATCCCCATCCCTACTTTCCCCCGCCTCTTCTTTCCGTCCCTTGTACTTCTCTCATCACTTTTCCCCCGTCATGTTTGCAGAAGATGGATAAGAAATTAGACGGAAAAACTAACATGCAAAACTCTAGACTTTGCACTCGCGGACGCGGTGGTGGACGCTACACATCGCTACAGCGAAATCTTCTACACAAAGGAGTGAAAACATTCTCTCTTTATTCGTTGAGGACACTAAACATTACGAGAGTGAGACTCAAAAGTGAGACTCGGGGGATTTCAGGATCAGAGATGAAACCGGTCGCAAGAAGCAGAGGTCCCTTTTGATGCAAAGGATTCGAAGATTGGAATTGGTCTTATGGCTCATGAAATTCGTCATCACAAGGCCAAGGAGTGCTGAGAATGTGGCTCTCAAAAGTATGCTGCTGACATGAAGGGGGAAATGAATCGCAGAGATTAGCTAGCCAGGCTTCTTTACTTGCTCGATTATCAGAAGATGTCACTGCAATCTTTGGAAAAGAAAAAAAGCACAAGACACAAAAATCAAAAGGGTGCAAAGTAAAACTCCATTGACCAAACGATATAAAACACCACAATGCCCGAAAGATTGAAATGAGCAAGAACATCAACACACTACTTCTTACCCATCTTCTTCTTCAACCTCTTCTCAGCCCGCACATCCTTCTTCAATCTCGCATCCACCATCTTGTATTTACCCTTGACACCGCCAGGTCTACCAGCACCACGATGCTTACCCTTACCCGCAACAACGACCTGCACGGGCTTCCTCTTCTTGGCCTTACCCGCCCTCGCCATAATCTTGGAAATGTTGTTTGCCTTGTCCTTTTCAGACACATCTTCAGATTCAGCAAGCAAAGCAGACTTGCGCTTGAGTTTTTCCAATTTCTGGGCGGCGTGTAATTGTTTGCGTGCTTTGGCTTCGCGGACCTTTTTGATGGGGCGGGCATTGAATGCGCGCATTTTTTCCTTGATGGCGGCGGCCGCTTCTTTGGTGATGGGACGGTGGGGTTTGGAGTTTTTGGTTTCATCGTCGAGGAACCAGTCTGGCAGGCCGTCGACATCGCGGAGAGAGTACTTGTTGAAGTTGTCGTCGAGTAAGTCGTGTTTGGTCTTTTGGCCCGTGGCGAGTTGGTGGGCCAGTGTCATTGCTTCAGCAGTGATGATGTCGATGTTGGGACGACCGTTCTTGAGTGGGATGGCGTCTTCATCTTTGTCCCATTGGGACTGTGTGTTTTTGACGATTTCAAAGCCGCCGTCGTCTGAGCTGTCGGTTTCGTAGGCTGCTTCTTCTGCGGCGAGTTCGGCGGGTGTGGGGATCTTTGATTTTTTCGCCTTTTCCTTCTTCTCCTTGACGGGTTTCTCGATCTTGACTGTCTTTTCGACCTTTGCAGGTTTCTCGGCCTTGAGAGGTGGTGAAGCAGAGCTAGAGTCCATCTCAATGCCGCTGTCCAAGTCCTTGGTCTCCTCCTCTTCCTCAAGATTGTCAAGTCCATCGATATCCTTGAACAAGTCCTGATCGAAGAAGTTGGCAGCGCGCTTGGTGAGACCATTTGTAGGAGCGGCAGAAATGTCGAGGTCGGTAACAAGTTGACCAGATTCTTCGTCTTCGTCAGAGTCGCTGTTGTACTCGACTGCCGGACCGTCGTCGTCGCTTCCTGCGTCCTCGTTGTCCGAGAAACCTTCGAATTCGCCCTCCTCATTGCGCTCCTTTCTGGCCTTCTTTGCACGAATCTTGGCATCCTTTGCTTCACGCTTCTCCTGGTATTGACTATACATCATGTCCAGCTCGCCTTCGAGACCATCACCAAGCTCATCATCGGTGTATTCAATGTCGAACTCGTCATTTTTCTTGTCGGTGACGGGCACGACTTGCATTTTGCCCTTTTGCAATCTTCCGGTAAGACCAGCCTTGTCGATAGCCTTGAGCTGGAACATGGCATCTTCACCGTTGGGACCAGCCTGCTCCATACCGATTTCCATCGGCGTGGTCATGTTCATTTGCAGGCGAACAATCTCCTTTTGTTTCTTTTCATTCTCCTTGCGGCGGATCTTCTTCTTGTCTTTGCTTTGCATGTCCTTCATCTTTTGCAATTCTTCCTGCAGCTTCATTTCCTCGTCCATGCTCTCAACTTCGGCAGCCTCTTCGTCATCCTTGTCTTCGGCTTCCTTCTTCTCTGCTTCGGTGGCTTTTTTGTGGTCGGTAGATTTTGTTGTAAAGCCAAAGCGCTCTCTGACTTGAAGACGCCATTTGAGCAAGAGTCTGAACTCCTTCTTCCCGAGTACCTTGAGATCGTTACAGCAAATGCGAACTTCATCGGTGGTTTCGGGTAGTTTGTCAATGGTTGCGAGGGCAATGTCACCGTTTCCGGCTTGGGAGAAGGTGAGCTTGTTCATGCCACCGAGGATGGCGATGGGATCTGTGGTTTGGATGAACTCGCTGACAGGAACTTCATGGTATTGTGTCCAATCTCCCTCGTCATAACCTTCTCTCTTTCTCTTCTTGACTTCGGGGTTGAAGACCTTGGCTTCGTTGTTGGGAACGGCGTCCTTGACTTCGGCGAATGCGTACTGAGGGTCAAGGAAACGGGGATCGAGGTTCTTGGGGGCTTTGAAGCCACGGCAGACGTAGAAGGTTTCGGCAGAGACGTTACGCGAGGATGGAGGCTTGGTCTGTTCGACCTTTTCGAAGAGTTGCTTGAAGGTCCACTCAAGCTTTGCGCTATCCTTGGAGCGGAAGACCTTTGTGACAAAGTTTCCGCCAGGGCCGAGAAAGTCGCAAGCCAGACGTAGAGAGTGCAAAACCAGCTCGTTCTGACTGAAGGCGTCCTGGACCCAGGCAGTACCAACGTTGGGAGCACCGTCGTGAATGACAGTGTCGGCCTTCCAGGTCTTGAGGTGTCCGCGAATGATGGCGCGAGTCTTGTCGGTGGTGATGTCTCCCTGGAAAGTGATTGTCTTTGGGACAGGCTTGATGGGAGCCAGATCAACACCAATGATCAGAGACTTGATGGGCATGGTCTCTGCGGCGACCTGCAGCCAACCACCGGGGGCAGCACACAGATCGATCAGACATCTCGACTTTTGCAGGAAACCGTACTTCTTGTTGAGTTGGACGAGCTTGAAGGCGGCACGAGAACGGTAGCCTTTTTCTTTGGCGAGGTAGTAGTATTTATCCAGACGGCCCTTGCCGTGCTGTGGAACGAGTTAGCGGACAGCATAACAGCGAGAAAGAGCTGGAGACGCACCTTCTTCTCGATGGCCATCTCTGTCCGATCCGACTGTGAACAAAGGCAGTCGCAGGCTGAAAAGGCAGTCGCGGGCTGAAAAGGCAGTCGCAGGCTGAAAAAGTCTCGAGCAACGGCCGGCTGCAATCTTTCGCCGCTGCCGGGCGGAGAAGGAGCCCCGACGATTTGAATCAGTCACCGCCTTGACAGAGACGCGCACGAGTCAATAACTCTGCTGCCAACCATACGTCACATGTTCATCCGCTCTTGATTACCAGCCATCTTTGGTGTTTCTGTTTCTTGTTGCTCCTGTCGCATTTTGGACCGCTCCACGCCCTCATAGCCATGGGTCCACGGCGAAAAAAGACCAAGCAATCTCAGCCCCAGCACGACCCCGACAGCACCCAGTCTGTTAACACCACCCCTTCATCTTCGACTGAGAATGAGCCTCAAGCAGCATCTGATGCGAAGAAAGACTTCGACACCTCCGACGCCCCTGCTACACCGACGTCGGCCGCAGACAAGCGAGGCAGCTGGTACAAGGGCGGGTCCTGGAGATCAAAGGCCAATCCTGTCGCTCAAGCAACTCATGAGAACATCTCAGTCCCTGGACGAGCCACCAACCACTCTCTGCCACACAGTCCCAGCTCCGGAGGTCGTTATGTCCATCCGTCGCTACGACGAAGCTCCAAGTCAATACCTACCATTTCTTCCGAGTCCGTCAACGCGACAGGCAGCAATGCCAAATCCGACAAGGCTGCGTTTTTCTCGGACAAGATCCGAAAGTCCAGTGTCGACTTCAAGAAGACGCCCGTCAACGACCAACATCAAGACGAGACTATCAAAGAGGTGCATGTCGAGACGGACAATGCACATGCACAAGCTGCTGTAACATGCTCATCTTCGACTGATCTAAAACCACTTCCTCCGGATACCAGCAACCAAGAAACAACACAGGCCGCTCCCGAGGCTCCACTACCGCCCGAGCCGACACAAGAAAGCGCTTCAGGATGGTGGGGAGGCTGGTGGTCGCGTCCCGATGGATACACAGATCACTCTCGCCAGGTCAAAGCTCAAGACGACCGCAAAGAGGCAACAAGCACGCCGTTACCCTCCACTCCTGAACAGAAGCCTGTTCCAGACACGAACCTGACAGTCGAGCCCATCAACATCAACGACACAATGCACTCTACCCGTAGTGTGGGCACTACTGCTTCCACACGCAGTTGGTTTGGTTTGTGGAGTAGCGCTCAGAATCAACAGCAAGCAGAAGAGCAGAATGAGACCACACCACCAAAAGATGGCTCGTCTGTGCAAGAACAAACACCGACAAAGAATGCAGCAGTGCCCGAGATCAAACAGGGAGAGGAAACGCCGCAAAACAAGTCGTCGGGCTGGGCTTTCTGGTCGCGCGCCCAAGACAAGGATGTGAGTGATACTCCGAATGGCACCCAGCGTCAAGTGGGAGAGTTGGCCGTGGCAGATACCCCGTCTCAATCGCATCCCGAAGCTGCTCAGTTCAACGAGCAGTCCAAGCAAAAGACTGCTCTCACTGCCAACAAAAACAACAGCACCGCCTCTCTCTCATCCACGACTCAGCCTCAGATCAACCTGAAAGACGATGCCAAACCTCCTGATTCGGTCAAGAAGATCGCTGACGGCAAAACTGCGAGGCCACAAGCTCACCCGAATCTTGTCATTCCGAGCTTCGACGAGAGCTACTCTCTTGCATATGTCCCGTCATACCGAGAACGACTTAGCACTTACGTCGCTTCCACTCTCCGCCTCATAGATGCGCCCAGCGCCCCCAAGCATGTTTCCATCACACCTACACCCCCCAAAATCAAGAATGCCATCGCCATTGGAGTTCATGGTTACTTCCCCGCCCCACTGATTCAAAAAGTGCTTGGTCAACCTACAGGCACTTCTATTCGCTTTGCCAACCATGCCTCGACTGCTATTCGTGATTGGGTCGAGGCCAATCAACCAGACACTCCTTGCGACATTGAAACGGTGGCTCTCGAGGGAGAAGGCTTCATCGCTGACCGTGTGGCTACACTCTGGAAACTGATGCTCAACTGGCTCTCTCATCTCCGTCAAGCCGACCTTATCCTGGTGGCTTGTCACAGCCAGGGCGTGCCGGTGGCTATCATGCTCGTTCACAAACTTCTTCAGCTCGGCTGTCTGTCTCCTCATGCCAAAATCGGCATCTGTGCCATGGCTGGCGTCAATCTTGGTCCCTTTGCCGACTACAAGAGCAGATGGCTGGGCTCGGGTGCTGCAGCCGAGCTGTTCGAGTTTAGCAGCCAAGATAGCCGTGTGAGCACAGAGTACAAAGCAGCTCTGGATGGAGTTTTGCGCCATGGCGTACGCATAACTTACTGTGGCAGTATCGACGACCAGCTCGTTTCTCTCGAGGTTGGTCTATCCCGTGACTCCATCGGCTGCGTCTACTAACAGTTCCTGTCCCAGTCTTCCACGCTCACTACACTCACCCACCCATACGTCTACCGCGCCGTCTTTGTCGACGGTCGCGTCCACGCCCCAGACTTTCTCACCCACCTCGTCGCCTTCGCCCTCCGCCTCCGCAACATTGGCATCTCCGACCACGGTCTCATCCGTGAATTATCCCTCCCTCTAGCCGGCTCCCTCTACGGCGGCGAAGGTCACTCCCGCATCTACGACGACCCAGCCGTGTACGCGCTCTCGCTCCGCTTCTGCCTCGAAACCACCGATCTACCTTGTCCTCCTTCGACCTCGCAAGACGCAGAAACCCGACGTCGTTCGCGCGGCGGGCCGCCGGAGAGTGTGTCCGCCGCCAATTCCCTACGCAGAGGCAGCGTTTCCGCATCTTCCGTCTCGGGCATCGCGCCAGACTTTGCGCCGTACCAAGTCCCCGCTTCCGGATCCAATGCGAATCCGTACTTTTTGCCTTGGGCTCTGAGGGGCATTTTGGAGGAGGAGGTCGTCAAGAGGGATTTGCAGGAGCATGTCAAGGGATTGGTCGACGAGTTTGAGGAGTGGAAGCCTGCTAGTAAGGTGTTGAAGGATGTGAGGTTTAGACTTGAGGGTGTGAGGAGTAAGCTTTGAGAGTTTTTTTTCTTTCTTCGGTATATGATGGTGAAAGGACAAAGAAGCGTCTATGGATGTTTTGATGAATGGATGGATGGCAGGCAGGCGTTTGAGAGGTATGAATTGGAGTTTTAGACATACATTTAGCGATGGCGTTTTTTTCTGTTTAGTTTTTTTTTTTTTCTCTTCTTTGCTCCCCCATGAGCTCATGGTAAATACAAGCCCTATCAGTTTTGCCATTGTCGTCACTCGTGGCAGGAATGAAAAACAACTACATCTTGACATCGATTTCTTTTTTTTTTTTGAACGAAAACAAACACCGTTTTTTTATTCTTCTAACTGCTCTAGTAAAAGAAAAGAACGCCGATTGATTGAAAACAACAAAGAAACAGGGGGCAAAAAAAAGACTCCTCTGTACCATTTCCATGCTTGTGTTCATGATTGATGTCTAAACCCCCTTTTTGATGCAGCCCTCGATTTACCCTTTTTTGCTCCGATGCTGTTGTGAAACCATCATGTTGCTCGAAAGAAAAAAAAAAAAGGAAAACAAGGAAAACGCCCAGTCTGATGCGATGATGATGGTGGTGGTGGTTGTTGTATCTCTCCTTTCGCTTTTTTGCTCCAAGTAATGACAGAAAACGCCATGATCAATCCATTGGGAAATAAAAGACAGCATGAAGGAAAGAAAGTGTTCCACTTTCGCTGAACAAGTCCATGATGATGCCGTAACAAAGGAAATGGGAAACGATGCGATAGGGTGTGATGCGATGCGATGCGATAAGACGCGTAGAGTGGACATTTCAAGTCGTTCTCATCGTTTTAGAATAGACATTTTCGAGTCGTTCTCATCGTTTCAGAGTGGACATTCCGAGTCGTTGCAGTGCGTGTGATCGTTGTATGCGTGTGGCTCAATGCTCATTGTAACCCCAACTCCATCCATCCTCGCCAAAGAACATGGTGGTAGGGAAGCGCGATTCGTCGTCGAAAGCCAATCCGGCTCCAGTGGCAAGCTCAGCGTCATGTCCAGAATCGGTCTTGGCCTTGACCTCATTCACAACCTCAACCTCGGGCTCAAACATCTGCATGTCAAGCTCAGGTGCTTCGGGCGCGGGCGGGGCGAGGATGTCGTCCGCCATTGAGGGGTTGACAGCGACTGGGCATGGCGTGCCAGGCATGGACATGTAGTCCCAGAAAGAAGAGGTGCCCTGGCAGGTGATCATGTCGTTGACGAAGGAAGACTCCGAGTTTAGGCCACAAACAACAGGATCGATGTTGTTGTTGGAAATGGGAGGTGTCATGGCGATATCAACGTCGTACTGGGGCGAGTCGGTGTGATTGTGAGGGTGAAAAGAAATGCCACCAAAGCAATTGTAGCCCGAGGAGGGAGGGATGTTGATGCTGCTCGGGATGGCCGAGAAGTAAGGATCACCTGCACTGGGCGACTGCGACTGTCCGGCCAAGCCGAAGGAGGAAGAAGATGTAGGTGCACTGGTGTGTGAGGAGTGAGATGAAGATTGCTTGCGAATGCGACGAGCACAACTAGGCGTGCGAGCAGGGGTGCAAAGGCCTTGGCCAGAACCACCAGCAGTACTCTCGGGATAAACCTTGATGATGGGAGACCAAGTCCCCTTTTCCATCTTGTGAACCTCCATGTAATGACGCGCCAGACCCCAAGTGCGTGCGAAGGTGCTCTGACAGCCAGATTGCTGGCAGCGGTACGGGCGGGAACCAGTGTGAATAGTCATGTGTTGGTCGAGGTTTGATTGGCATGTGGCGACGTGTGGGCATCCTTCGTAAGGACAAGGGTGCTTCTTGAGAGGGGAAGGCTTGGAGACTCGAGCAGCACCCTTTCCTTTGCGAAGACTCTTGTCAGACTGGGGTGTTGAGGCTGTTGGTTCTTGAGGGCCTGGGAATGCTGAAGGCGATGTGGTAGGTGGAAGTTGGTGAGAAGTGAAGGGCGACTCTTGAGGAGTGGGAACAAAACCTATGGCTTGGATAAAGTCGACTGATGCAGGAGCTGAGGGAGAGTCCAAGTTGTCACGACGGCTGCTGTAGAAGTAGTTGCGAAGATCGTTTGAAGGAGTGGAAGGCGCATACTCGAACACAGGAGAGTAGCAGCTGGAAGAAGAAACACCATTGTCGGGGTCAGGGCTGTCGAGGACTTGGCCTGAAGAGTCAAAGCCGCTGTTTCCAGATGGAGAGTACTCGAATCCCGGCGGGAAGTTGAACTGCTCGGTATCTTCG
Organism: Aureobasidium sp. P6; assembly: GCA_003992365.1. Lineage (NCBI taxonomy): Eukaryota > Fungi > Ascomycota > Dothideomycetes > Dothideales > Saccotheciaceae > Aureobasidium > Aureobasidium sp. P6. The sequence goes on along the minus strand of RZIQ01000073.1, from coordinate 83,699 downwards.
CCGAAGGAAATGTTGCCAGAGGGATTGCCAGACATATCGAGAGGGTTGTTGTCAGACGGACGGTACGCAAGGTCCGACGACAACACGCAGTGTTCGTTGTAGTCATGCATGGACAAGAGGTCGGCGGGGGAGGGAGAGGGAAGATCGTCAGGCTGCTGAAACTTCGTAATGGGATGCAAGTCCATGTCGGGCTGCGAGCGGTATACGTGCGCGGCTGGAGTCATGGTGTCTTAGTTGTTGTGTTGTGAGGAAAGAGGAGAGGAGTTGCATGGAGAGGAAGAGGGTTATGTATTCTCTGGTGTGACAGTATAGCCAGGGCAGTGTGTTGTGCTTGCGCATTGAACCGCGTGCGTAGAGCCATGACAGGTAGTGTTGGTTGCGAAAAGGCAGCTCGATAGCGTAGACTTACCAACAACTCGAGAAATCTTGAACAATGCCATTGTTAGACTCGAAGCATCATCCCTTTGTGCTGAGAGCGCATTATCTTCTTGTCTCGGACGTGTACCTTGCGCTGGAACATTCTGTGCTGTTGATGGTAGTGCTGAGGCTTCAATACCGGATTGTGCCTCGCCGGGCTAGGAGAAGTCGTCATGAATTAGTTGTGCGAGGCTTTCACCTCGAAGCTTGCGCCTCGAGGCTTTTTTTTGTTGTTTTTTTTGTATTTTCAATTGTTTTTGGTGTTTTATCGTTGACGATTTTCGTACGCTGTTGAAGCACGAGAGTCGAGCAGCTCAGGGGCGGTCCCGGGGGATGGAGATCCTTTGTTGAAAAGATGTCTCAGAAGAGCGAGACAACAACTCATTGCCTACCAGCGCCGCCACGTCTACGACGAGGGAAGGTTCGGCCACTGGTAGTGGCAGCGCGAACGAGTGCTGCTCCTCTACGCCTCTGGCTTTGGCGGTAGGTGCGGTGCTCGAGCGCAGTTTGCCAAAGGGTGCCAACCCTCTGACCAGCTGCGTCGAGATGGTCGTAAGGCCGGAGTCCTCTGGCGGCCCTCTCGGCGGGCGTCATGGCAGCACGAGCTTGCTGCACATTCTGCTGCGATGCAGCAAGAGCGGTGAGCGGGTCACCGGGGACGGATGTCGCAGGAGCAGTCCCTGCGGGTTGGGTACCGGTGTTTCCACCGGACGACGAGGCATTGCTGGCACCAGCAACCACAGCGTTTCCATCAGATGCAGTTGCCTGCTGCCCAACGGTTGACTGAGGTGCAGATGCCTGCTCCTCCTCGTCGTTCTCCTCCTCCCTGGAGCTGTGAGCCACCGCCCACAGGGGATCTGCGGCCATCAACAAACGTTCGATTTCCGCCCACAACTCCTGCTCTTCGCGAGATGTTGTAGACATTTTGCTGAGATTGTTAGGAGGTGATTAAACAGAACAAGAAAGTTGTTGACCTACATTTGTGGTGTTGTGATTACGTTGAAGGAAGAAGAAAAAAAGAAAGAGGAAGCCTCGAACGCACTCAAAGTGAAGCCCCATCGTCGCCGTCGACAACACCTACCCCGTATCCTGCACGACTCGATATCATAGGCCCGGTCACGGTCGTTCGAGTGACCTCTTGTTTATGCTCGACCTACATTGCATCCTTATCTTCATCTCAATCCTCAATGGCATACATGCTGAGAACCTTGAATGGCCCGTACACTCTAAGACATGCGTAAACCTCGATATAGGAGGTTGATCTGGACTCGAGAACCCACAAGTCTGTCTGTCTTATACCTGCCTTGTATTGCGTCCAAGACTTTGGCTATCATGGTTTTCGCTGGTGGAAGTGGATGGTTCCAATACATATCGCGTATCATGTACAATTCTCCAGATCTCAACGTGTCTGAATATGAAGCTGCTTCTGGGAACGACCTCTGCATTGCGAGAATCATGGCGCATTTTGATGGAAGGAGAAAAGACGCAGGACGACGTTGAAATGAAAGGACTTGTTGTTGCGGGACAAGCTATACCGCGTATTTCCAAGCACGTTACGCCAAAGTCAATTGCGACACACAAATTGCTTCTTATCTCTACGTACAAATCACAAGATGGCATTCCGTCGGTCCGCAAAGGCTACTTTAAAAGATAGAGAGCTGCTGGAGCATGGCCGAAGTCATTCCCATCCTCCATCAGCCGCTTGACGCTACAATGAAGCTCGATACGACCGCATCACAACGCAGTTCTGCCTTTCTCGCATTGCCAGCGGAACTGCGCAACACAATCTATGCACTAGTACTTACTCCACCACCACACACGTCGGCCTCACGCCGTATTGCGACAAGAGGACTGTGCTCAGATTATGTCCTACCACCTCTTGATCTCAGCCCAGCACTGTTGCGAACATGCCGGCAAATTTACGCCGAAGCGTCAAGCATTCTTTATGGCGCAAATCAATTCGCAGCACACCCATCGTTGCTTACTGCTCTTCCATACCTCGTGAGCCCGCGACGACCAATCACAGAGGGGCCTGGCAGGTTCAGAATCAAACGCTGGTACATCTATTTGCGGCTCGATGTGGACCCAAGATTCACTGCCGAACAGCTCAAGCAAGCATTCTCTGGCGCTGAAGAACTTGAGATTGATCATTTCCAGCCCGCATATGGCTATGGAGATGACAACACGCTGAAGCTGTTCGAAGGCATTCGTGGAGTAGGCATTGCAAAAGTCACTGGAGGCAGCGGCGTTGAAGCGGCCTACGCCAGGTCTCTAGAAGCGATGCTCATGAGTCCTCCGGGACAGGATGTCGTTCAAGACTGCGGTCGAGATCTGGGAGAGATTGAGCTCCGCGATTGCGAGGAGCTTTCTAGGACATAACAATCGCGTAGCGATCTTGCATCGGCTAAAACAATGCCCCTTTCTGATCCTCCGTCGACAATAGTGTGTCACGACCATCGTCTAGGCTACGACCAAGAATACGAGCATTGCAAACTCACCAGTCAACGGTCCACGGACCACAACCTCAGAGACTCGCCAACCACGCTTACTCCTGAAGGAATTGAATGATGACTTCATCACCTAACGCCTCGCTTGGCAGCTTCTCCCGCAGCTAAACTTCTTCTCCTGTCGGCAACGGATATGTTCATGGCGGCCTCCACAAGCCAACCTGGTGAATGAGGAGAAAACAAGGCAGGATTCAGGCCAGAAGTGGACAAGCTGGCTGACGCGTCCCACAGCCTCAATTGGGTATGTATACCATAAACAGGCTTTCTTTCGCCATGCACTCGATTCAGGAGTATAAAGTATGTCTGTATACCTTAAGGCTTGACCAATGATATCACGACGCCCCCGCATCGTCCCTCGATTTGCGCTTTTCTGCGGGGTCGCTCCGAGTTGCTGGCGCGACAACGTAGCCTGCAAAAGTTCTCAGGCTTGGGACCTCGAAATGCTGGATAAAATCGGCCTGAGCAAAATCTCAATGGACCTCACAAACTAATATCAGGACTGCGGTGTTTTGGTGCTTTCAGAATCTACGACGACGCGAAGCAATTCTTGAGAATGCATGCCCTGCTCCACTAACCGTTTTGTTTCCAAGAGGTCTGGATTTTGGCGAACCACTTTTGCCAGGGTCTGTGAGAAGCTAGGTCACTGCACCTTCATGTTAGCAACGAACTTTAGCTCATCTTGCATATACAATTCCGTCAGTCTCAAGCTTGCCACAAATCGCGCCATGGCTTGTCACGCGCAACGGTTGCCATACGAAATGCATGATCCGCGGACGGCCAAGGTCAAGCCAAGTTGATCTCTCGATCAAGGAAAAGCAGATATAAACCCCTCCTTGACCTCAAGTAGGTTGATCAGCAGAGCTCAAACTATCCTCAACTTTTCTCCCTCAGCCTACACCTGTTTTCATCGCTGCCATGCGTTTCCAGAACATTGCTCCTCTCGCTCTTGTAGCAGCTGTTGCTTCGGCACAGAATGCAACTGAGGGTGGTAACCTCACCACTGGCGGCAACATCACCACGGCTACCAATGGAACTGTGCCTTTGGCTAATTCGCAGCTCAACACCTTTTGGACTTTGCTTCAGCAGTTCAACTTGTTGAGCACCGTTGGCAACCAGAGAAACGTAACTCTCCTTGCCCCCAGCAATGAAGCTCTAGCCCGCCTCAACTCTTCCGGGGTTGCTATCACTCCTGAGCTCGTCACGGCCTTGATCAACTACCACACTCTCAATGGCACTATTCTTGCTTCGCAGATTAGCAACACCACCACATCCTTCCCTCACACTCATCTCACCAACCCTGCCTTCTCCAATGTCACTGGAGGACAAGTTGTTGAAGCGATTGCCAAGAATGGATCGGTTCACTTCTTCAGCGGCCTGAAGAACAATGTCACTGTTACCGAAGCCAACCTCAACTTCACCGGAGGTGTTATTCACATTGTGGACGGCACACTCACCATTCCCGGAAATTTGACTTCCACTCTCACCAACGCCAACTTGACTGCCCTTGCTGGTGCGGCTCAAACACTCAATCTGACATCCACTCTCAGCAACCTCCACGATGTCACCATTTTCGCACCCAACAACAACGCCTTCCAAGCTGTTGGTGACGCCCTTGCCAATGCCTCCACTTCAGAGCTCGTCTCCGTCCTCGGTTACCACGTTGTGAACAACAGCGTGCTCTACAGCACCGATGTCCGTAACACCACTGTACCCTCATTCTTGGGCGGCAACATCACCCTCCAGAACATCAATGGCAGCTACTACGTAAACAGTGCAAGAATCGTCAACCCTGACATCCTCTTCTCTGGCGGTGTCATTCACGTCATTGACCGCGTGCTCAACCCTAACAACACCGTCGCCCACAACGCTTCCGCACCCACTTCTGGTTCATCGTCTTCAACATCGCAAGCTTTCGCTGGTGTTACCACCAGAGCCTCGAACGTTCCTTTCACCTCTGGCCAATCTACACCCACAGCCTCCAACGGTGCTCAGAACAGCGCTACCACTGGCGCTGGTGCTTCATCTACTGGTGCTGCCAACGCTTTCCAGACTGGTGCCATCGGCGCCATGGCTGTATTCGGTGGTATCGGTGCCATGTTCGCCAACTTCTAAGCGGTCTGACTGGGGGATTAAAAATTGTGCGCTTGCCAGCTACTCGAGCTGTTTCCTACGAGTTACGACATTCATTTAGTTCTGTTACCTTTCATGGTTTATTTCCTAGCTTGATACCAATCCACTACTAATATCAAACTTGATCTTCTCATTTCTTATTGATCTTGCGTGCATGTTATGTCTGTATAATGTGGGTTTGTTCGACTTATCGCTCTTGAACTAATCCTCTTACCTGCTATCAGATGTACACAACAATGGCAACTGTTGCTGAAAAGTCTGGGATCCATGGAGTATGGAGCTTGACGCCGATGCTGCAGTGCGGATTTGTTCCGCGTTGCTGTCACTCCTTGCTTTTTCCGACGCGACCAGCCAAACATCGACCGACAATCCGAGCCCTGCCCTGCCATAGCTAGTATACCAGCGGGCTGACTCCAGAGTTACTCGTCGCTACAAGCAGTCGTCTGTGTCAACCTTCGGCGACGGCTGCGACGCAACACGCTCGAGAATGTACAAGGGGCCAAAGTAATTGGAAAAATGAGCAAGAAAGAGCTTGGTCTATACTACACGACATAGCGGGTCCGCCTCCAATCCTCATATCATGGCCCTACGTGGACAGGATCAGCCTGTACCTCTGGAACAACTGCGTTCTCGGTCTTGTTTTCTCTCTCAACTTCTTGGGCATGACTAGGTCGATTATCCTTCTTTGCATCTCGCTTCTCTAACACACGCATCAGACACGCCGTCAAGATGAGCGCGATACTGAATGATGCTGCAGCAATGAATCCTGGCCTGAACTCTGGCGATTCCTCTGTTCTCCACACTGCATCCTGGAACCAGATCTGGTTGATGTATGAAAACATGTTTGAGAAGGCTGTCAAAAACCCACGCATCTCATGATCATGCGGCATCAAATCTGGGAACCACGAGTAAAACAGACCAGGCACTCCAGCTGAGGTGAACGAGATGTACATGGCGAAATATTTGAGGCCAACGGGCACGTTCCAAATAGCCAGGATCAGCGTGCCGAAGAAAGAGGCGCCTTGCAGCACGGCTATGGTCTGCCATCTCTTGCCCCCAAGCAGAGGCGAGTCTGAGAGCATGCCGGCTATGATCTGTGTGACTGCTCCAACCGCAGATTGACCTGTCGGCCACACGTTGATCTGGTACACGCTGTGACCTTCAGCCTTGAGCCACAGCGAATAAAATGGCTGTTGAGAAGGGTGACTTGATTGCACGAAAAAGTATCCAAAAGACAACACCCAGAACTGCCAAGTCGTCACAATGCGGAAGATCTTCTTCTTGTCCCACTTGGATTCCTGAGACCCAAGTGGCGTGTATCCGTCTACGAGCAATCGCTGTCGGGCATAAGCGGCTTCTTCTTTGGTCAGGTAGAATGCCTTGGTGTTTTCCGGAAAGTCGGGGTTAAAGAAGTATCCAATGACGCCGACGGGTAGGGAAATGATGCCACAGATGATGAACAGCCATTGCCATCCTTCATGTCCAAGTTTGCCGCTGAGGTTGTCGTAAGCAGCAGCTTGCAGGTATCCGGAGAACATATGGGCTAATGATGCTGTGCAGTAGAAGATTGTCGTTCTCTTGGCTCGCTCATGCTTCGTGTACCAGGAAGCAATGAGGTAGATCATAGAGGGGAAGAATGCACCTTCACAGAAACCGATCAGGAACCTCAAGCCATATAGCTGAGATACTGATGTGACTGCAGCAGAGCAAAAGGTAAAGATTGCCCAAAGACACTCAAGTGTTGGAATGACATGAGATGGCCTCAACTTGGTAACCAAAATGACAGCAGGCAGTTGACTGATGACATATCCAGCAGTAAATACGTTGCTCAAGTATGTGAGCTCGTTGCCATTCATGTGCAAATGCTCTTTCATGCCGGACACATATGCATTGCTGATATTCTGCTGGTCGAGGTTCTTGCAAAAGTATCCAAGGCATGCATAGGTAAGTAGGAAGAAGTCCAGCTTGAGTAAGAACTTCTTCTCGTGCTTGGGCTTGTCTGGATCGTCCCACACATATCTCTGCACTGAGCGGAAGAAACATTTTGTTGATGAGTGTTGTTTTTCTGCTTCGCTGTTGCTTCCAGGTCTGCTCTTATCGCTCGTGATGTCAAACGATGCAATCTTCTTAGCCGTTCTGTCAAGACCATGGCCTTTGGGCATTGGCTCAGTGCAGGGTTGGTCTGTCATCTTGCCAGATATCAAACAATTGATCGCCGCAGAGTAACAGTACGGGATCTGTTGATGGTTTATAGCTGACCAGGCGGAAGGTATGCTATGGTTGAGGACGACAATATCAAGGTCAGCAATTACCTCTTGGACCCGCTTCGAGGCACACCATATTCTGTGATCATCACGCTCTCAGAATACATGGTTACCTTGCTCATTTGCATGCGGCAACTTGCGCTATCGGACACTATTGCCATTGCTCAGGATCCACTTGTATTGTGTTCTTGATCCATCAACGAACAAGACTGGAAGACCGGCACAATGAGATACTTCCGTTGCCCATCCTGTTCAAATACTAAGCATGCAAGGCATAGGTTCCTTAGCGAAGCTGACAACTATTTTCAAGCCACCGTATAACCACAATTCAGGATACTCCTAGGCTATCCGGCAATACACACAAACAAGCTCCACCGAACCAAGCTTATCTAGGACCACTCCAAACTTTGGTTGGGTTTTTGATGTTCTGGCAATTGATATGCAAGCTGGAGTCGCGCAACTTCATCCCCGCTTTGCGTGCTCGATCCCCAACTCCTTCCACGAATAAACACTACACTTCATTGGTTATCAATCATTTCTTCACCACTCAATCTTCAACTCTCCACTCGAACATCTCATGATGATTACCAATGAGCGGGGCTTGCTATTCAGCACTTCATGACTCGGAGCACGACTCTCAAGATAAGGTATTGCCCGAAATCGCTCGGAATAGAGCATAAAGGTCGTCTATCTGCAGCTTGATGTACCAAAATAAAATTGCATCGTTTGCATCATTCTTAGAATAAGCATCTTAATCATCATGCCTGGCAAGACACTTACACCTTATGAGCAGGTCCCCGTGACCAAGGAAGACTGTAGGTTGAACAAGATTGCATTGTTCAATCCTTCGACCTAACAGCATTCCATAGTGGATTGGGCTGAACTGGTTACTCTCGACTTGAGCCAGTTCGAGAAGCCGGGCGGCAAAGAAGACCTCGTCAAGCAACTCGAACACGCAGTCCGCCATGTCGGTACGTTCAACCCCTCCCTTCCCATCTTCTCTCCTATCCTGACCACAATATCCAGGCTTCTTTTACGTCAAGAACTTCAACATCAGCCAAGAAGAAGTAGACCGCCAATTCGCCCTAGGCCGAGAATTCTACGACCTTCCCCTCTCCGAAAAGCTCAAATACCACAATCTCAAAGACCTCGAAGCCGGCGAATACAATGGCTATCGCCCTGCCGGTCTTCGCAATCTCGCTCCTGGGATCGTAGACAACATCCAAGTCTACAACATCCCCAAATTCGATGGTCGTCACAGCCGTACTCATCCTCCGGTGCTCCAAGATCACATTGACGAGATTGAGACATTCAGCCGCAAATGCCATTCGGAAGTCGTCATCAAGTTGCTGAAACTCTTCGCCCTACTTCTCGAGATTCCCGAGGACTTTTTCGTCAAGGATCACGTGTATGACGACTTTGGCGAGGATCATTTGAGGTATATGCATTACGCCTCTCGCAGCCAAGAGGAAAATGCCAAAGTCGGCGAACTGTACACGCCTGGGCACACTGATCTCGGATCCGTGACTCTGCTGTTCAGACAGCCGGTTGCTGCATTGCAGATTCTGAACAATGAGGGACAGTGGAAGTGGGTCAAGCCGCAGGATGCGACCATTACGATCAACACTTGTGATGCGTTGACGGCGTTGACGGCAGGATATGTCAAGAGTAGTGTGCACCGCGTGCGTGCGCCGCCCAAGGATCAGGCGCATGTTGATAGATTGGGCGTTCTCTATTTCGCCAGGTGAGCCTTCTCCTTTCCCCTTTCTCCCACATATCTTTGTGCTGACGATGCTGGAAATAGACCTAACAACCACGTCCTGCTTGATCCGATCAAGAGCCCTGTGCTCGATCGCTTGGGATTGACTTCTAATGCTTTTACGCAGATTGGCCAGCATTTGACCATGCAAGAGTGGGTCAAGCTTAGACAGACTCAACAGCAGAGGAAGACGGAGACGCCCGAGATCAAGGAGGGCAAGTACTTTTACAAGCCCAAAGACCTGGAGATACTGCCTGGGTTGACTGCTACGGTGCACAATTAATTCGACCATACGCACGACCTTGATCCGCGGTAAAGTTGTCGAAGCCAGTTAGGGGGATGCTGGTGAGAATGGTTAAATTTAGGGATACCATTTGGACATATGAGAAATTATATATTATGCTGTCAAGAGATCCATCACCACTTCTGAAACTCCAATGATCAGGTCTCCTTGCCCCAAGCGGGGAACTTGGCTCCCAAAGCAGAGTTGCAAGGGAATTCGACGATATCGATGCTCGAAATACCCGAGTTCTGGCCGGCATTACTCGAGAGCACGGAGCTTCCATCGGGAGCATAGATATTGAATCTGAGATCACCCTGGCCACCACCGTTTGCCCACATGACTCTGACTGTTGAACCGTGTTAGTGCTGATCCAAAACATTCTCAAATGATATTTCAAAAAAAACTTACTGGGAAGGTAGGTGCCGACAGTAAGGTAGTAAGCCAAAGTCTGCGGCGTCTGAGTAGCAATCTGCGAGCTCCAGAACTGGATGATATCGGCATTTGCACGGTTCCAGCCCGTGACAGCCTTGCTTCCGACCCAAACGAGCTGAATGTCATCAGTATAAGGAATGTTCAAACTGTAATAACCAGTCTGCGAAGCAAAGAGGTAGAAAGTGTGGTCCAGAACAAGATCAGTGCCGTCGACGCCCCAGTAGTTGTAGAGAGTAATGTCATCGCCGGCTGCATTGTTGGTTTCGGCAATGTAGTTTGTGTCATCAGCAAACCAGGGAGTGACTTTCTTGTAGCTCTCAGGGTTGAAGCTGGGGTAGCCATAGGTTGCTTGGCCGCCAGAGAAGTTGTTATCGTAGGCGGCAAAGTTGATGCCTGCATTGTTGCAGGTGAGGACGGGGGTGGGGTAGACGACGGTGACGGTAGTTGCTGCGCCGGCGACCTTGGGAGTGGAAGTGATATAGCCGACGGATGAGGCAGTACCGGAGTGTGTTGTCACGGTGGTGTAGGATGCCTTGGCGGTAGATGAAGTGCTGATAACTTGACCCTTCTTGGCAGGAGTCTGAACGTAGACAGTGGCAGCCAGACCTGAGACAGCTGTGGTTGTGGTGGTGAACGCGCCAGTCCAAGCAGTGGTAACAGTCGTAAATGAGACTGTTGCAGGGGCAGAGGCAGCTGGAGTGGTAGCCACAGAAGATGAGGACGATTTGCTTGTTGCGACCGACGAAGATGATGTGGATGATGCAACAGACGGAGAAGACGACTTGATAGAGGACGACGAGCTCGAAGCCGAGGACGAGCTGACGATGCTCGATGATGAAGATGAGGAAACAATGCTGGAGGAGCTAGCGCTCGAGGAGGTTGAAGAGGCAATAGTGGTGGAGGAAGCAATGCTAGACGATGAGGACGAAGGGGCGACAGCACACTTCGAGGGGTTCAAGTTGATGCTGTCGGCAACAGTGGTACGGTTGAAGTATGCGTCGATACTGCGGATCTTGAGCACACTGTCCTTGAGGGGAGGTCCCTGAGCCCAAGAATTTCCGTTCGACCTGTATAACACATAAGTTCTTACTCTGATGCTTTTTCATGGACAAGCACTTACCATGAATTCCAGATCCATTGTCCAGGGGTCGTTGGGACGTTGTCTGAGATAGTCTGGACCAAAGAACCATCTATGTAGAACTTGCTGACTCCGGGAAGCCAATCAACTCTATACTCATGCCAAGCAGAATTGGCATCCGAAGGTGCAGCGACGCTGTATGTCGAGTAAGGAGAAGTGTAAGTCACCTGTTCATTGGTGAGCCAGGCCTTGGAGATATCCGAAGTCAGGAATGCAAAGTCGACTTCCTGAGTGTCGTTCGAATAAAAGATAAAGCCGTGAGTGGTGCCAGGGACATTCGAGATCTTAGCCACAGTACGAACGGATCCATACAAGATATCATTGTAGCCGGTGGACAGCTGAGCGCTTGAGATTGGACCTTTCGAATGTTAGAAGAGAATATTTCAGTCTCGTTGCAAAATAGTCTTACCAGTAGTCTGACCACCAGGCACGGTCAGAGTCAATGCCTGATCACTTGTGTCAAGGCCGATGTTGACGATGTCGAAACGACGGGCGAGAGGGTTAATTCCCTGGCTGACAGTGTAGGTGCTTGGGATCAAGTCTTGAACAGTTCCGTAAAGATCAACGCTGAAGTCATGGCCGAAGCGAGTGTTGAATTGTCCGGCATCGGTATTCCAGAAGCAGCCGCTCTGAGAGCCGGCAGAAGAGCCAGTATAGGCGTATGTTGTAGAGGCAAGAGCCAAAAGATTGGTGGCGGCCTTCTTCATGATTATGAGAGATTATTAAAGAGAGTTATTGTTGTAAAGAGAGAGACGCGGATGGGAAAAAGGCATTGTTGAAACAGCAAAGACTTGACTATATACTCCTTGCAAACAAATACAAAAGCCTCAGAAGCCTTGTAGAAACGATAGCATCGTTGGATGGAAGAACGAACAGGGCATTCTCAATATTGGGGTAAAGCGGTTGTCTGGACTGCGGAGGACGACTTTGGGACAGTCTCGACCTGACAAATGTCTCGTTTATCGATAGACTGGTTATCTTAGCGGCATCGAGAGAACAGAGCTGCTGGAGAATGACAGAAGTGCCGGTGAAAAAAGGCTGTTGGCCGTTGGATACTTGGCCGTTATGGGGAGGAGACGGCAACCATATGTGCACAGGCGAGCATTTCTTTGAGATGCGACGTTTCAAAGGCGCAAGCAGGCTTTACGCCTTGTGATATATGCGATGAGATGTCTTTCCCTATCGCTCTGTTCACGATGTGCAGTTGGATAGAGGCGCCCAAGGCTTTCTTGACGACTATTGGACGCTCTAGGGCACGAGGCCCAATGCGTTCGATTCTCTTGGGAGCGAACTCATGAGACGTCGAGAATGACTAATTTTCGATCACATCTCGACTCTACAAACCGCCGGAGCTCATTCGAAGCGAGAGCGTAAATGTAGCTGAACTTAGGAGAAGAATGAAATTCGTCGAAGATGGTCGGATGTGGCCCAAGCGTCTCGGCCGATGAGAGTCAAGCGAGAGGCGTGAGTGGTGCTGTCGCGACTCAAAGGAGCTTTCGTAGGACATGACAGTAGTGAAGAGTGATCTTTTCGAACAAGCAGCTTCGTCCGAGGCTCATTGTATGCGGTCGGTTTGTCTTAGCTGACCTCTTGGGCACATCTCTGACAAGCACAATCAAACTTCCAATGCTTCTTGAGTTTCTCCCTTCGCTCTTGCCTCGTCATGCCCCTCTCGTCCCCACCCAGATAACTGATACACAGCGCCTCGCCCTCTTGGACGTCCCTGTCCGCCCAGAACTGCCATTTCCTACCATTTCGCCTTTTCCTGATATTCGGCCCACAACTGTGATTCCAGTAGCTCGCCGCCGTCCACAGGCCATAGCCTAGACATTCGCTGCCACCGCTTCCGCCATCATCTAGATCTTGCGACCAGATATTGAACACATTGTGTGAGGATTTTTCTGCGAGCGTGCGAATGTTCGTAGCTGTGACGAAGCCGAGCAGGGAAAGAGGTGCGCAGGCTAAGAGATGGTGGTAGCTGGTGATCTGAAATTTGAGATCGGCTGGCGAGATGTACGGCGTCGGTTCGGACTCGAGAATCAATACATCGGACCACAGTGAAGGTGAGTTGGCGATGGTCAATAGTGCTGGCAGTTGGTATGATATTACGTCGCGTATGGGCGGCATAGCGAGGACTTGAGTCAATAGACGGCGCTCTGGCTTGGTCGGTTTGGCGGTTGATCTTGCGGCACGGATCTTTGTCGCTGTCTCTTCTGCTATCGTCCATGATGCTTCAATTTCTTCGAAGGTCGGTGGAGGAAGACTGTGTGCTGGATCTTCATCCTGCTGCGACGAACTTGATTGTCCTGTCTTTCCTAATCCTTCAATTGCAATCGATGCTGCTTCATTGTTTGCGACATCTTGCTTCCATATGTTCTGACACTCTTCGCTGCAAAATGCATGTCCAGCTTTTGCGTCACGAATCTTCCAATTCCGTCCTCTGTCGTATTTGAAGCATTGCGTGCAGACTTCTTTCCAGTACTCGCGATAGATGACACTGGCCGCGATCTCTGCTGTCTCGAACAGAAGCGTGCCTTGTGGAATGAATTGTGTAGCGTATACTCCTCGGCCAGATTCCGCTGTTTGGCGAACAGCAAATATTGTTGACGCGTGAAGGGATGCTGGCGCTGACATCTCTCGAAAGGATTGTGCTTTCGAGTTCAGAAATTCTACAGAATTCATCACGCCAAATTCTAGACCCTTGCGATGACGATTGGAGGAAAATTCGAAAGAAAAAAGATTAATTCGTTGCCCTGTCGATCTGCCGAGCCAAACAATCAGGCTCCTCAGCTCCCCGTCTTTCACGGATGAGATAATCCTCGTCCTTCAAAAAGACGTGGGCAAGTGCGGGACGCTTTAAGCTTCGAGAAGAATGAATAAATCCATTCATTCTGACAGATGCTCCATTGGACCCGCCGTCATCAATAGTAGTGTGAGTCCTGACTTTGCCTAATGAACGCAATCCGTCCCCGAGCAAATAGACATGCCTTTTTCCATGCATAGTCAGGCTTTTGCTTCGAACCGTCTCCAGTTTACCTGTCCAATATCCTACCCGTGCACATGAGCAGTACCAGTTCTTCTAACATTTGCGTCTCTGGAGCGGATGGAAATTACGGGCTTGGGGTCTTTATTTGAGCGCCCACTCCACGCGAGCAACATATCATTGTCGACATGCTCAGGAGAGTCCGTCTTGTTTGTCCGAAAGTGCCATCGCAGTTTCTGAGACGCCAGCAGGCGACTTGCCGCCTCCCGAAGATGGGCTTCACCGAGCCTTACGAGGAGGAATGCCTTCCATATTACTGCCCTGACCAATTCTACCCTGTTCATGTCGGACAGTATCTCGGCTCTGGCTACAAAGTAATGGCCAAGCTTGGGTATAGCGCTCACTCGACGGTTTGGCTCTGCCGGGATATCAGGTAATTTGCCCATGCGGCTCCTTTTTTTTATTCCTTGTTTGTTGCATACTCATCTCGTGGTGAAACAAAAAAGGAATGACAGACATGTCGCCATCAAGGTCTGCACTCTGGGCACCAACAAAGCCAGCACACATCGAGAGCTCCAGTTCTATGAACATGTCAGTTCGCTTGGTTCTAACCATCCCGGCCAAGCCTTCATTCGCGGTCTACTCGGCACCTTCGAAATTGCTGGTCCTGCTGGTCAACATCTATGCTTGGTGCATCCTCCGATGCACATGACCATCAGGGAGCTTCAGTATATGAATTCAGCGTGCAGGTTAAATGCACAGCTTCTGCGGTGGACGTTATCCAACATATTGCAAGCGCTCTCGTTCTTGCATGACGAAGCCAATGTCATACACGCAGGTAAGCCGGCTTGAATCGCGAAACGCATTTCCCTGACTGATTTTCACAGACATCAATCCGTCAAACATTATGCTCACGGTAGCCGACGAACAGATTCTCGAGGATGTCGTCAGGAGCGAATTGACGAAACCATTGCCAAGGAAAGTCATCAACCAAAGCCGGATCATCTATGGTTCTCACAGATTGGGCCTTCCCAGAGACTCCCTATGGGGCGAGCCAGTCCTCTGCGATTTTGGAGAAGCGCGGATAGGCCCACGCCACAGGGGTCTCATCCAACCCGAGTTATACCGTGCCCCAGAAGTGCTGTTTGATATGGAATGGGACTCCAAAGTTGATACTTGGAGTGTTGCAACCCTGGTGAGCGTGTCATTTCAAACTTTCCTACGTCTGCTGACCAGATCTCTCCTCAAAGATTTGGGACCTGCTTGGTAACAAACATTTGTTTAATGCCGTGGATGAGAACCAACAGTCATCGGCGACTCATCACGTCGCCGAGATGGTCGGCTACCTTGGTCTACCCCCATCCCAATACATCCAGAGAAGCAAGGTCACCAGAAAAGTTTTCGATGATCGAGGTCAGTGTGGAGGACTCGGTCCCGAGAACTACAAGCTGAACTGCCATAGGACATTGGAAGGGCGCTGGAGGAACAAGGATACCAAATCTGTCCCTTGAACAATCTCTGTCGGTCCTGGACGATAAGACTGAGCAATCTTTCTTCGATTTCATCAGGAAGATGCTAAGATGGGTCCCTGAAGAAAGGGCAAAGGCCTCTGAGCTTCTTCAAGACCAGTGGCTCAACGACACAACGAAGACTCCGAAGTCATGAGCTTGCCAACAACAGCAGCTTTCGACTTTACTCTACACCGACGGCAGAAAGAACTCCACAACAAAACGGGCCAAGACATAGGTGCAAAGAATATTGATAATTAGAATAATTGAGACTTTATCCATGCTAGAACCAAACAATCATTAGACCCAATGAGGATGTTCAATTGATGAAGCTGCCCTTGAGATGATCAACCAATGACTATCCTTGCTCAAGACTGACCCGCACCGGGAGTGTCAGCGACCTTGAAAACGTACTTGACAGCACTGGCCTTGCCAGACTTCAAGTTGGCAAGACCCTCCTCAACACCAGTGAGACCGCCAGCAATCTCCTCCTGGGGCTGAGCCTTGAACCAACCCTCATCAACACCCTTGGCGATGTAGCGGAAGAAGACAGAGCCAAAGTCCTTGTGGTCGTTGTGAACGTCTCCCACCATGGTGATGGACTGCTTGACGTGCTCGGGGCAGTCAGAAAAGTCCTTTCCGGGGAGAACGAGGGTAATGTGGCCTCCATTGTTCATGACCTTGGCGACGTTCTGGTATGACCCCTTCTCTGAAACTCCGTCGAAGCAGTGGTGGAGCTCGGCGCCCTTGAGCGCCTCCTTGATGCCTTTCTGAACAGCCTCATCACCGTCACGGTAATCGACAATGGTGTCGCCCTTGCTGGGATCCAGAAGCTTCTCGACATGTGCTCTGGCGCGACCAGCAACGCCAATGATGGGGTGAATGTTTGAGCGAACGGCGAACTGAGTTGCGTAGTAACCAATAGATGAAGAGGCTCCGTAGATGACAAGGGGGATGGGCTTCTCATCATCCTTGCGAGGCAACCACGGCTGAGGGAGTCTGAGGCGAGAGTAGAGACCGATGGCAGACGTCAAGGCAGCGAGGGGCAAAGCAGCACCCTCCTGGAAAGAGACGTGCTCGGGGAGGTATGCGGTCGTGTGAGCCCATGCGACGGCGTATTCAGCGTAAGAGCCACCGGGAGCAAGCATCTGGTGGAATGCAAAGACGCGGTCGCCCTTTTTGAACTCGGTAACACCCTCACCGACCTCATGAACGGTACCGGCAATGTCATCGCCCTGGTTGATCTCGCCCTTTTTGGTGATTTCAGGGTACTTCCTGCGGGCAGACTGTTAGACCGTGCAGTCGAAGATTGAGAGTCTTCCAACATACCAATCCTTGGGGTTGCTTCCAGAGTAGACAACTTTGATGACAACCTGGCCCTTCTCGGCCTTGGGAACAGGAGAATCAACAATCTCGACCTTGGGGCCGGCGCGGATGATAGCTTCCTTCATGGTGAGTTGCAGAGTAGATGTGAATGGTCTGAGTTGTCTAGAAAAGTTATCAAGCCTTGCTAGTGATCTATAACGAGCTCGAAAGACTGAAGAAAACATATAGAATGTTCTTTTGAGGCGAGCAAGGTGAGATAAGAGCTCCACCTTCGACTTACAAATCCACTGAGTACCGAGACCCTGTTTACGTCACGATGTTCTCGCGTTTCCATGAGCAGCAGACATGAACTTCTGTCGGCAGTGAATTGACGGACGGCTTCTTTTATATGATACTGCTTGAGGACCCAATCAACCTGAGATCATATGGCCTATAAGATTGACACCATCACTCTCTCTTAAGTAAACCTTTAGTAGTCGTCTCAATCGACAGTTCGATAGCTTTCGGCCTTAAGCGGACTTTTCGGATACAGCTCCATCCGAGTGTGTTTACCACAATCTTTGGCGAGAGGGCAACCCTGTGTCTCTTCACTATGATCACGAACCAAGAACTTGAGATCCCATAGAGTGCTCTTTCGAAGCTAAAGGCAAAACATTGTGATTTCATGCTGCCCGTATTGTAGCTAAGTCGCCGTGATTTTGAGAATGTGGACTCCCGTGCTCTGTCTACTGTCTTAGCGTTCCAACTTCTGAGAGAGATTGAAGTCGACTTTATATAAGGTCAAATGATCATAGTTTGAACGTGCGCTTCGATGCTGCATCTGCTGTTCGTATGACACGATCAAAAGTGAAAGCAGCTAACGAAAGAGCATTTCCTGCTTGTGATCATGATCATGATCTTGACACCAAGCGTCGTGGCACAATTTCAAGCATGACAAGCAATTACACCAAGGAGTTTTGACCGGACTCGGCATTTCGAGCGGGTCTTTCGAAGTGATGGGGATACAATGCGATTGCGCCATTCGTATAAATGAATCCTTCGAACGCGTGCTCTCAACGATGCTGTCTCTTTAAAGCTCGAGATATGCAGAGAAACAAACGAGGCTTCGCAAGCACTTGGATGTGATCTTTCCGGTTACTTCGTGGCATCTACCGCTGATAGGCCACAGAGTCACAGACAGTCACAACATGGGCCAACCGACTGGCCTATCTGCGGTCAAATCGATCTCATCCGGAGGAACAATTCTCGAAGAGAGGACAAAACAGACGAGACCCACCACGATCAAACGCTTTGGGTCCGAGATCGACATGTCACGGTGACATCCGACCTGAAAATTACAAGCTTTTTCTCGTCGGCTAAGCCTTTCTGGGCATTTCCAGCCAATCCTGATGCTCCTTCAAGCATTTTTCGCACGTCTTCTCAACCTCAACACGAGCGAAATGCGGCTACACGTTAATCTCTCCGCACAGGCTGTGATCAAGTAAGAAAAAGATGTTTTGATCGACTAGTCTTCAGCACGCCATTTTCACCCTATCAGACGTGCTGTTAACATGATAAAATCGTTTATCTTGCCTGTGTAGAAACGTGTAGCAGATGGGAGCCATATATGAGGCATACCCGACGGCTCAGGCAGCATGATTCATCTCGTCCCGTAACTCCCTTACCGTCTCAAAAATGGCAGGCTCGCTGGTCAAGCGCGTCCTTTCACGAGTGAAGGGTCAAGATGGAGGAGCTACTGTGACTCCGGATGGATTCGCTGAGTCGACAACACTGGACGAAAAGACGGCAGCTGGACTCACGGGTACAGGCAAGATTGAGTCCACATCAAAGAGTTATGGACTCGAAGTTGGAGATGAAGAAGTGAAGCCTGGAAAGTCAAGCGATGTCGACAGTGATGAGTTCGCAGAAGATGATGAAACTCTCCGCGACATTCCTCCTGCTGTGCGGCGTATTGTCTCTATGACAGACAACCCTGAGGAGCTTACCCTTACTTTCCGTTACTTTGTCTTGGCCATTCTGTTCATTGTTCCTGGCGCGTTTCTTTCTCAGATGTCATACTTCAGAACAACCTCGGCAGCATATTCGGTGTTCTTCGTCCAGATCGCATCGAATTACGTGGGAATGTGGCTGGCGAAGATTCTCCCAAACAAAAAAGTACTTGGAATCAATCTCAACCCTGGCCCATGGAGTACCAAGGAACACGTACTCGTCACTCTGTCAGCGGCTTCTGGCGCAACATATAACCTTGCTTACGCCCCAGTATCAATCGCTGAGCTATATTTCAACGAGCCGATGAACCCTGCAGTGGCAATCTTCTTCATGTGGAGTGTCGTCGTGACCGGCTATTCATTTGCCGCCATCTCACGACCATTCCTGCTGTACGACCCTCAGTACCCTTGGTTCCAAGCTCTTTGTCAAACGGCTCTCTTCGAGTCGCAAAAGAAGGAGAGAAGCAACCCGACCGCAACCTCGAAAAGACAGATGCGAATCTTCTTTGCTGTGTTCTTTGCCGTGGCACTCTGGCAATTCCTTCCCGAATTTGTTTTCCCCATGCTTGGAAGTCTGGCATTTCTATGTTGGGTTGCCCCTAGAAATTCTGTTGCTAACTTTATCGGATCTGGCTTTGGAGGCATGGGTTTCCTCAACCTCAGTCTCGACTGGTCCAACCTTAGCACCAACGGTAATCTGTTCTTGCTTCCTTGGTGGACACAAGTCATCATGTTCTTGGCTTTTGCTTTCAATTGTTGGGTTTTGCTTCCGGCAGCCAAGTGGGGTAACCTTGCAGAATACAAGCATGGTCTTATGTCTACCAGTGTGCTCCAAGCCAATGGTACCAAGTACCCTCTGACCAGCCTCGTCACAGCCCAGGGTACCCTCAACCAGACTGCTTACGACGAGCACGGTCCCCTTTATCTTGGTGCACAAATGCTTTGGGTCATCTTCTTCTCGTATGCGGCCTTCTTGTCTGCATGGGTGTGGGCAGTCCTTTTTGGCTGGCCCTCATTCAAGCAGGCCATCCAGAAGTTCAAGAACAGAAACAATGAGAGCGACAAGGGCATCAACCACCAATACAACGATCAGCTCAATATCCTGATGAGATCCTACAAGGAGGTGCCTCTCTGGTGGTATGCAGCCCTGTTCCTCTGCTCATTCGTGTCGATCGTCACCATGGCTGCAGCTGGGAAAATCTACATTCCTGTCTGGACATACTTTATAGCTTTGTTCACCGGAGCAGTCGTCGTCACACCTCTCGGCTGGCTATACGCAGTCTCAAACTATCAACTTCCCATTGGCACATTCAACGAGCTCCTTTATGGAATTTGTGAGTTTCAATGTTATACCATGTGCCGTAAGCCGCTAGATGATGGTTTCGTGACCCGATGACCACTGGTGGCCGTACCGGTACATGGTATCGGCACCCTGAGAATTCATGATCCATGCTAACTTTGATAGGTGTCAATGCTATTCAAGGTCACAAGAATCCTACTGGCGCTACGATTTACAGCTCCATCGCCGGCGACGCGTGGTATAGAGCACAATACATGCTTCAGGATCAAAAAATTGGACATTACAACCACATCCCGCCTAGAGCGACCTTCTTTTCACAAATCTTTGGCTGTACAATCGGTATACCCATCAATTATGGTGTGGTGAAGTGGATCTTGTCAACCAAACGCGACATTTTGCTCGGTATCGAACCCGACCCGACACATCAATGGACAGCCCAACATCTCTCGTCCTCTCTCTCTACCTCCGTCGAATACGTCCTGATCGGCCCAACAAGGATGTTTCAGCAATCAAGCTTCAAGCCTCTTCCCTACGGTTTTCTCCTCGGCGCCCTTGCTCCCATACTCATGTTCGCCCTACACAAATTTTTCCCCAAATCGATCCTGAAGTTTCGTCTCTGGAACACGACAATATTCTTTTCGTGCGTGGCAAACTTTTACGGCAATGTATCTACCGGCTATACCTCTGCATTCATCGGCGGCTTCATTGTCATGTTCTGGGCGTTTAGGTACAAGCAGACGCTATGGGCGAGGTATAACTACCTCATGGGCGCTGCATTCGACGCAGGATACAACCTGAATCTGCTATTGGTGTTTTTATTCTTTGGCAGTGGCAAGATCATTTCCATGCCGTACTGGTGGGGGAATAATGAAAAGAGTAGTGAGAGGTGTTTTGCTTTGGATTAGATTAAGAAAAGACAAGATTGGGTTCAGAGGTCTATGGAGGTGATTGGGAATATCATGAAAGCAGGTACCGCACTTTTGATTCACTCAACTTGACAAGAAACATCAAAATGTCATTTTCCGCAGTACCATATGCTGCTAAAAGTATCCATCGCCCGTCATGATCACTTTTTGCATCCTAGCAGGATCCAGTGAGAGACAAGCAGACAAAAAACAGTTTGTTAATCTCGATAACACCATATGCTGTCAAAATGTACTATTGCTAGTCAAGGACATTTTCTGAATTAGACATAAATCCAGTGAAAAGAGTGATGGCTATCCCGAAGCCTGTCAATCTTTATAGCATCGTATGCTACTAAAATGTACTAATCGCAACTCAGAGTAATTTCTAAACTTTCCATCACATCCAAAGAAATTACATTCGTGATGCCCTCTCTCTAGATACTGTTTAGATTTCAAATATCATGCCTTGCTATAGCACCATATGCCAGTCATGGTATCCAGTGAGAACAGGTGCTGAATCCGGATTGTTTGATATTCTCACTGGATACAGCATGGAAACAAGACATTATTATGTGTTGCGACAGCGCCATATACTGGTTATGGTATGCGCTCAAGCAAGGGAGTGAGATGGTGAAGCAAGGGAGCCGCCGGGGCAGAGGTATATAAGCGGGGTAGGCCAGTGATAATCCATACGATGAGCGCCTCTTGAGACATCTTTACCTTGGAGGAAAAAGTTGTGGTGGCAGTGGATACTGAAGTCTGCTACAACAGGGATATCAAGGACGAGCGCTGGCAGCTCTTGAGGGCCGGTCATGAGTCCAGATTCAGGTCGTCAAGACTAGAGATTCAGTGCTTGCTTGTGTGCGTATCAGATATACGTGTGAACAATTTATGATGTTCTGCGGTGGTCGTGTGAGATGAGTTCGGGATGAATGGGGGAATTGATTCATCTGAGGACCGAGTCCGAGGTAGAGGTGGGTTTCCGATGGTCAGCAGTGTTCAGACTGGCTCGAGTCCAGACATGACCAATGGCCATCGCATGTGTCGTTGCCATTCTTGGGGAACAATTCTTCTGATGCCTTGTACCTCGCGCATAGGGGTCTGTCCAACCCACCAGTGAGCACTACCTTTGGTAGCAACAGCAAAGAAATGAGCCAGCACGACCAAAGCTCTTGGACGTTGTTCCTCAACCATATCAGCGAACTTCTTAGGGACATATAGACAGAATGTGGCGATGCGAGTGCATATTGAGTGCAACGGTTCCTCGTCCAATACAGCTTGGTACATTGTGCCGATGTAGCTCAGAGTGAATTCATAGGCCTCTCTGACTTCGTTGGTCCAGAGCTCTGAATCCTGGTAGAGGCCTTGAGAGTTCTTTGGACCTAATATGGCCACAAAAGGGCCTCGGTGTTCTTCGTCAAACATGCGGGGTATGCTCTTGTAGAATGGTTGATTTTCGATGAAGGTGACGATTTTGGAGGATGGGAATTTGCGTGCACTTTTGAGAGCTTCCTCATAGATGGCGCAGGCACCTATTCCGAGACGGAGCATGTCTGTTGGTGGTTGGTAGGGGTTGCGGATTCGGTCTTGCAGAGCACCAAAGGCATTCATGGTCATGATGATGGAGGTGAAACATAGAGCATCTGCCTCCTCGGGTTGGGTACGAAAGTGAGCGAGAGCTTTCCGCTGTTCCCTGAGAGCCAGGCTGAGATAGACGCGTTGAGCTGTGAGCAGTTCGGCATCAGCAGGAGTGTCACGCAACAACCTCGTGGCAGAGATGGCGTAGAGAGTGTTGAGCAGATTGTCGTGCTGCAAAGCCAGATGGGGAATGTGATTGTTCCAGATATCGACCAAGATGGTTATCGAGGCCAAGGGATGGAAGGGAACAGCGACAACAGTCACATAGTTATGCCACAGTCGCAGTTCGAGTAGACGACGCTGGCGAGATTCTGGCAGGTCAAGTAGGTCATGGTTACCAACAGGATCATGAGTGGTCGGAGGAGTAGGGACTTGACTGATATCAATATTTGATTGTGCCTCGACGGGATGAGTTGGTCGAGGCGACAGAGATGAGTTTGTATTAGGCGTCCGAGATGAGTCGTTCAGGAGATAGACACAAGGTACATGGTGACGGGCACATCCTCCACAGGCTGGTTTTGCCTCATCGCACTATTCAACCATTGTCAAAATGTAGAAGTGTCACAAGAATCAAAGGCTTACTTTGACACGACGGGCCTTGCATCTCTGGCAACCGGCGCGAGACTTTTTATGATTTAGACGTGGCGGCCGCCTGTTCTGATTGCCCGTGACAGCAGTCATACTATTCAGAATATCTCACACAATTCCGACAAATTCAGACAGGAGGAGCATGGCAAGAATTGTCCCGGGGCAGAAACATGATGAGAACAAGAGCCGAGTGGATGTGGAGGGGAGGGAGCGGAAAAGCAATGACAATTGATGAGAGAGATGTGAGACACACAGCAGCGTGTGGCTGGTGCAGGCTGAAACAACGTCACAGAGGCTCATGTCGACGCCAACAAGGCTCATGTCGACGACAAACATCGCTCACGGCCCAACAGCGACGACACACGACCAATGCAGCGAGCATGAGTGCGAGGCTGCTGTCGTCGCGATATGCGACGTTTGCTCGACATAGCTCTCCCTTGGCCCTGCGATCGCCATACCACACCGCACAGCAACGCGGCGCTGGCGGCCTGCTCACACGCAACAGCATCCCACGGAGTCGACCTCTATCGTCACGAACAAACACTGCCGTCGTGCGCCATGCCTCGTTTGCGCGCGCCATACCGAAACTCGCCTTCAAGATCATCCGCCTGCCTGCTCTGCTGGGCGCCACGGCTGTAGGAAGCCTCGCATACATCCAATACCAAGCAGCTCGTCAGTCGCACCTCCCCCCTCGCCCTGCCGAAATACTGACGACTTTACAGAGGCTGGCAGTTATGCCCTCGATCTATTCGCAAGAGCGTCCGACGCTACGACTACCGGAGCCCGCTCCATCTTCGAAGGCGCAGGCGGCATCTTTGCACAAACCATGGCTGGCTGGGAAAAGACAAAGAAAGACTTGCAAGAGCTGTTCCCGCAACAAGAATCGTCGGGCCCTGGGGGAGACGGTGGCCCTGGAGGCAATGGCCCACATCAGAAAGAGGCTCGCGTTGGAGGCGCTGCAGCAGGCACAGCAACCGCCGCTGCCTTTGCACTCGACCGCGAAGAACAGGACGACCGATCCGAAGAAGCCGCAGCTCGCGACGACCAGATGATGCTCCTCACACGCAAGATGATCGAGATCCGCAGTCTCCTCCAGACCGTCGGCCAGTCGGAAACCCTCACCCTCCCGTCCATTGTTGTCGTCGGCTCGCAGTCGTCGGGAAAGAGTTCGGTGCTGGAGGCCATCGTCGGCCATGAGTTCTTGCCAAAAGGCTCCAACATGGTCACTCGTCGTCCGATCGAGCTGACTCTGGTCAACACGCCCGGCGCACATGCCGAGTACGGCGAGTTTCCTGCTCTAGGCCTGGGCAAAGTCACGGATTTTGCTCAGATCCAGAGGACTCTGACCGACCTCAACCTGGCCGTTCCCGAGACCGAGTGCGTATCAGACGACCCCATCCAGCTACGCATCTACTCACCAAACGTCCCCGACCTTTCCTTGATCGACTTGCCCGGCTACATTCAGGTCACTGGTTTCGACCAGCCGACCCAACTCAAGGAGAAGATTGCTGCCTTGTGCGACAAGTACATTCAAGCACCCAACGTCATTCTCGCCATCTCGGCTGCTGACGTCGACCTGGCAAACTCTACCGCTCTTCGTGCCAGTCGCCGCGTTGACCCTCGCGGAGAGCGCACCATCGGCGTCATCACCAAGATGGATTTGGTAGACGCTCAGAGGGGCCATGCCATCTTGACAGACAAAAACTACCCTCTTCGACTCGGCTATGTCGGTGTTGTCTGTCGCGTCCCTCATGCCTCCAACTCCCTCTTCTCTCGTGGCAATGCCAACATCACATCCGCCATTACCCGCAATGAAAAGTCCTACTTCTCAGCTCATCCCGAGAGCTTCGGCCCATCGAGCCAAGTCACTGTGGGTACTACCAACCTGCGCAAGAAGCTCATGCACGTCCTAGAAGCCACCATGTCAGCCTCCCTTGCCACCACCGCCGAGGCCATCCACCATGAATTGACCGAAGCTACCTATGAGTTCAAAGTGCAATAT
Source organism: Aureobasidium sp. P6 (assembly GCA_003992365.1). Taxonomy (NCBI): domain Eukaryota; kingdom Fungi; phylum Ascomycota; class Dothideomycetes; order Dothideales; family Saccotheciaceae; genus Aureobasidium; species Aureobasidium sp. P6. Next base: position 58,531 of record RZIQ01000073.1, on the reverse strand, counting down.
AACGAGCGCCCTCTCTCGGCCGAGTCGTACTTGGCCGAGAGTCTGGACGCCTTCAAGCACTCTTTCAAGGGCTTTTCCGACTCGTTCGGTCGCCACCAACTGCGCGATATCCTGAAGCATGAGCTTGACCAGCAAGTTCTCAACCTGCTCGCCTCCCGTTACTGGAACAGACCTCTTGAAGATCTTTCAGCTCAAGAAGGCGAAGGTTTTGTTGACAGTCTTTCTGCGCTCCCCAAAGCAGACCCTAATGACCAGTTGTGGCGTCTCAAGCTTGATGCCAGCTCCGCATCTCTCACAAAACTTGGTATTGGACGCCTTGCCACAACCGTCGCTGCAGAATGTTTACAAGCACATGTTGAACGTCTCATTTCTTCCTCTACTTTCAACGCGCATCCCTTTGCCCAAACAGCCATTACACAGGCTGCCCAGGGAATCTTGCACGACCTGGCTTACGATACCAGTGATGAGCTAGAAATCTGTGTCAAGCCCTACAAACACCGCATTGATCTCGAAGATTCAGAATGGATGCGCGGACGAGAGAACGTACAAAGAGTCCTCAAGGATGAATTACGAGATTGTGAGGACGCTGTCAAGACTGTCGAAGCCGAAATGGGAGGCAAAAAGCGCTTCAAAGATGTCGTTGCCTTTATCGACAAAGTTAGAAAGGGCGAAATCAACCTTGAAGGCAACAGCAGTGGAGGTGCTGGTGGGTTTTCAGCTGCTCTTCTTGCAAAGGGCCGAGAAGCAGTCTTCCTGCGCGACCGTGCCGACATTTTGCGCATGCGCTTGTTCGCTGTAAAGAGCAAGGGATGCGCCAACAAGAACAACAAATACCTCTGTCCTGAGGTCTTTCTCGACGCAGTGGCCGATAAGCTCACCACTACTGCCGATCTCTTCATCGATGCTGAACTGCTGAGCAAGTTCTACTATCAAGTAAGCCGCTATCGTTCTGTCTAGTCATTCGACGCTCTTTTGCTAACAATACATAGTTCCCTCGTGCTTTGGACTCGCGCTTCCGCTCATTGACACCGCAACAACTGGATCAATTCGCTCGTGAGGACCCCAAGATCCGCCGTCACCTGGATGTAGTGCACAGAAAAGAGCTTCTGGAACACGTACTCAAGGAGATGGAAGCACTCAAGGCTTTGGAGGCGAGGGAAAAGAGAGCTGGCCGAGGCAGCAGAGAGCCCAACCGTCGACTCAGCGAGCTCGACCGTGTTGGTGACGAGACAAGCGACAGAAGAAAAAAAGGCTGGGGTTTGTTTTAGGAGTATGACCCAGAGTGATGTTTCTGCAGAGACATGAAGTTGATCAATTGTGTTGATTGTCTTCTGGGTTGGCATTGTTTTCTTTGTACCATTATTATAGATACCACTATGAGCAACACGCACCTCATCTCTAGCATGAACCTGGCATCCAGGACATGGTGGATGTCTAAAGTGTCATGGCAAAGGATCAACACGGAATGTGTGGTATCGTCATGGTACAAATTGTCCATTCGAGTCTGGCATGTGACGATATCCTGTCATCCCCCTACGTGCTCTCAGGCGCAATGCTGACTGGGATCTCTTGTTGAAGCGAGCCACAAAAGTGGCAGGGTTGTGAGAGGGATCACTGACGAAGGCAAGCGCAGCCGAGGCGACATCAATATCGCGTGCGCTTGCACAACAAACATCTACCATCACCATCACCAACACCTCTGCCTTTGACAACAATTTGCCAAAGTCTGTCTTGGATTCATTCAGTATCATTGCATGAGGTCGCTATCTCTTTCTCAATCAAGAGCAATACTCTCAGCTACCCAGTGGTCTATCGCGGTCCGGACTTCCTCAAGGATGGTCGGTATACCAGGTCTGGATCGCCGCGCAATGGAAGCCGAGCGCTTAGCAAGACTGGAAGCAAAGCATCCGACGACAACGACAACCACAATATCTGAGCTGGCAAAAACGACAAATGCCAAGCGACAGAGATCCATCACACCGCCATCCCTATCACGACCTACCGAAAAAGTCAAAGAACAACAAGATTCATCTCAATCATGCCAATATCCTCGCGGAATCATCAAACAGACATGGGCATTCGGTCACAATCGCACGGCCAACGACATCAAAATCGAGGAAGTGCTCGAAAAGTCCACTCTGCGTACGGCCTTGCTGTCAGCATTCCAATGGGATACCAATTGGATCATGGCCAAACTCAATCTCAAACAGACAAAAGTCATCATGGTCATGCAAGCAGAGAATGAGGCCATCCAACAGCAATACCGGAAAGAAACTGAGTATCTGGGCAAGATCCTGAGACTCTGTTTTCCGTCCATGCAAGGCAATATCAATTGTATGCACTCGAAACTGATGCTGCTGTTTCACCCACACAAGTTAAGAATCGTGATTCCCTCGGCGAATTTGACCAGTTATGATTGGGGAGAGACTGGTGTCATGGAAAATTCTGTATTTCTCATCGATCTGCCCAGGCTGCAGTCAAGCCCAGATGACTCGGTCTCTTCATTTGGACAGGAGCTGCTGCTCTTCTTGGAAAAGATGGGCTGTGACGAGGATGTCCGCAAAGGAGTGTTGAATTTTGACTTTGGCAATACCAAGCATCTTGCTTTTGTCCACTCGATAGGCGGGGCTCACTACGGTACAGACATGGAACGAACTGGCCATGTCGGCCTCAGCAAAGCAATCCGAGAGCTCCGCCCCGACCCAAAAACAACACTCGTCTCACAAGCCAACCTCGAGATCGACTATGCAGCTTCTTCAATCGGCTCACTGAACGACGAATTTCTCACCATCATCCACAATGCCGCTCGAGGAGAAGACGCAACTGCCTTGCCCACAACAACTTCTCGCAAGGCACCTACACCGTTCGAATCCACCACCGCCTCCACAGCAAACATCAGAGACGTTTTCCGCATCTACTTCCCCACCCACGACACAGTGACCAACAGCACCGGCGGACCCAACAACGGCGGCACAATCTGCCTGCAGAGCAAATGGTGGAAAGGCGAAAAATTCCCGCGTTCGTGTTTCAGAGACTACCGCTCAAAACGACAAGGCATGCTCAGTCACAACAAAATCCTCTATGCCAGAGGCTTGAACGGCAAAGGCGAAAAAGTGGCTTGGCAGTACGTGGGAAGTGCGAACCTGAGTGAGAGTGCTTGGGGAAAAGTGAGTTGGGATCGGACGAGAAAGCAGTGGAAGATTGGATGCAGGAATTGGGAGTGTGGTGTTGTCGTGTCTGTTGCGGCCGAGAAGAAGACGGAAGATGCAGTTGATGACAAGGACGTCATTGTCCTCAGTAGTGATGACGGGGATGCGGTGACGGATAGTGGTGCTGAGGACGCAGAAACCGATAGTGGTGGTGGTGATGCCGAGACAGAAAGCGAGGATGAGCAGGCGTCAAAGATTGGCAAGAGAGATGGCAAAACGGGGTTGGAGAGTGAAAAAGGAAAGAAGCCGACAGAGAAGAGAGCGGTCGAAAAGAAAATCCCAGACATGCATGTCTTCAACGCTGCATCTGGAGCTGGTATTCCTTTCGAGTACCCAGGCGCAGAGTATGCTGGCAAAGACCCCTGGTTCTTCATGGGCTAGATTAGAGATGGGAAAAAGGAAATATTTTGCTTCATTGTGAATTCTTGGTTAGCCACGGAAGATAATTCAGCATCAGTAAAGAATAGTCTGGTTTGTAGAAAGGGTATGGGTGTCTGCTTTTTTGTTTGTTGTTTCTATATCACAATGCAGTAAAATGTCAGTCATGAGAAGACCAATGACATGTCCTTGATTTTTTTTTCTTCTCTCGATCAACCGATGCCGCATTGTGCATGCTTGACACGGCTTTTCTTTTTTTCGGTCTCTCAACCTCTCCTTTTCAATCCTTCAGTAGGATCATCCCTCCCCGTAGCGCCAACAAGCGTCTCGCCATTCAACTCCACACTCGGAATCTGCTGATTCGTCTTCTTCTTGACCTCGTGCGCCTTTTCCTCTGCTTCGTCATCCTCGTCTTCATCCTCACTCCTCTCGTCCTTTGCCACCGAACTGCGGACAAACCTCCACGCGATGCGGAGGATCAAGACGAACCAAAACACATTGACGGCCTGCAGGGCGGCGAGCAGGGCAAACGTGATGATTTGCGAGATCCAGCATTTGTACTGTTGGGTTTCCCAGTCGAGCTCAAAGGGCCCGATGGTGCGAAAGGTGGTCAGAGTGGCGTAGAGGATGTGCAGGTTCAGGTAGTGGCGGAAGTAGAACCAGACTGCGATGAAGAGGCCAAAGTAAGGGCCTGTGATGGGCGAATCGAGGTAGTTGAGGACTTTGGACGTCTGTTTTATGTTGGTACGTTTAGCAGGTGTAAGAAATTGAAAGGATAGAAAAAAGAGATTTGCACGACTTACGGCGAGGAAGAAATCGGAAATGTCCATGGTGATGTACACGGCAACACCCATGTAGGTAAAGTGGAAGCGATAACTCAACCAGATCAACGCGAGCGTGACGATGTGATGCAAGACCAATTCTTTGAAATCTTTACGCGGCTTTTCCAGCATGAGCAACAAGACTATGGCCTGTTGAGCCCAATAACTCGCCTGCAGCAGATAGTAAGCCTTGAAGACGGCCTCGTGACTGCGATGCGGGAAGCCTTCAAACATGGCGTCGGTGTTGAAGTACCACACGGGGCTGCGACGCATGACATACAAGCCAAAAGGCCCGAAAATGGCAAAGTAGATGGCCGTGTAGAACTGCTCCATGAAACGCGCCTGTTTTGCTTTGCGAGTTATGCCCAGGCGAATGGCCAAAGGGCGTATCATGCGTTGCATCAAGAACTCGCGCGTGAAACTCAGGACGATGGTGTAAAAGGCGACAAAGGCGAAGTCGGCCTTTCCCTTGCCGAATTGGGTGGGTTTGCCGGGGGAAGTGGGCAGCGGGTAAGACAGGAAGATGCAGCTGTGGAAGGGATTCGAGGTCGAGGGGTTGACGGCGTAGAGGGCGAGGATGAGCAGGACCAGGATCAGGGGGTTCAGCCAGGTATGGCGCAGTGAGACGCGGACATAGCGTTTGAGCAGGCTGCGAGCTTTGCGGCGTTTGGACGTTCGTGCCGTCTTTTCTTGGATGGGCGTGGGTGTGCGCTGTCGAGGCCATCTCGCGTCAGGACCTATCAAGCGCTGTGTAGAGACGACGACGTACCGGTGGCAGAGAAGTCAGAGTCGCGAGGGCGGCAGCCCCAGTGTCACCTCGCGGCTCTCCTCCGAGACTGCTAGACTTGCGCCGGGGCCGGGGCTTGCTGACGGCTGCCGTGGAGCCGCTCGTTGTCGACAGAGCTCCCTTGGGCGGACTCAGTGGCGGAAAGGGCTCCATCTTGGGCATTCGACAAAGCACCAATTGTCGCGGGCTGCACGGGAGACGACGATGAGAGAGAGTGAAACAAATTTACCCTGGACTGGACCCGGTCCCCCGGAGAGCGTCGGCGCCGGTCAACAGTCAATCTCGGCGCTTCCCGCTGCTTGCCGGCCCGACCGTAGCAAATAATATGCACATGCTTCGGCCTGTGACGTCTGTTTTGTTCTTGTCATTTAGAAAGTGCTTCCCTTGTATCTACCATGCTGTCTGTCCTCCGCTTCGAGTCCCCCGCTCATTGAAGCAATAGTCTTTCCTCGCTCCACGCCACGACTTGCTCGTGTCTTTCTGTCCCGAAGCTTTTGTGCTTCCCACATGTCGCGTGCCTCGATTGATATCTTGTTTGTGCCCAGTGCTCATTCCCCTCTCCGTCACTCCTCCATAGCATCTCCAACCTTCTGACCACCGCGCTTGTCGCTCTTGACGTACTCGACAAACTCGTCAATCACGCCAGGCCAGGCAGAGTCTTCACTCCAGAAGCTGAGTGCCTCGTCTTCCAGTGTCTTTTCGGCAAAAACCACTGTCTGATCCCACATGTCCTTGTTGACACTCTTCTTGTACTTTTCGTTGAGAAACTCGGTCCACCACTCGAGCCACGGTGTGTTCTGACTTGACCATTCGACCGACGGCGCTGTGAAGAGAAGACGCCAGTATTCCGTTGCCATCTCAAGAGGCACTGCCTTTTGACCCGATGGCCGAGCGAGAATGAACGTGTGCTTGTAGATCGACTTGAACGTGCTACGGCATGCGCTGGTAGCGAGGTTGGCCCGTCTCTGTTCCACCGCCTCGTGCATCTTCTTGATTTCGTTGATGCTGTGTTCCCAAGTCAGATGCGTTTGCAGTCCTCAACTATCTCGCTTGCTTACCCAAGTGCACTCAGGCTTTCCACAAACTCGTTGCGCGTGAGTCTACCAAGCGAAGGTGACTTTATCATCTCCGAGAAGATCAGGGCGCCAACATCATCTGGGCTGACCTCGATGTCGCCGAGAAGCTTCATCGTTCCCTCAATGTTGATCTCGTCGGGCTCGTTGACTGGATCTTCGCGGTACTCGTCGAATAGTTTGTTGAGTGTCGACTTGCTGGCAGTGTTGACGGTACTAGCACCTCCTTGGAAGAAACTGCCGTCATGGTTAGAATCAATGTCCATACCGTCTGTCATTTTGTGCTTTATTGCGTGTGCGCAGAGACAGATGAGAAAGAGAAACAATATTCAGTCCTGGCTAGTCGTTTGCGCGCCGCCAGACCGTGCAGCCTCGTCGTCGAGCCAATACTCGAGAGCTTTGGCCGCTCGTCCATGACTTGTGAAGCATCTCCCCCTCTTGCGACGACATCATCTCTGAACAAAAGGAAAATTGTTTGACCTACGCATCCACTGCCACCTCTAGTTTCCATCCGTGTTGACGAAGAATCTTTCCTGCCGTCGTCTTGTCTGTGCTAGTGAGATCGACAAAGCTCGCGATGGCGTTCTTTTGCTGCTGTGTGTATGCTGGAGGCATGGTCGTTCAGTGTCAGCCCGTTGTTTCTAGGAAGAAGCGAGTGATATATGTTCAAAGAAGAACGCGTTCGAGAAAGCAAGAGTGGGTGACAATGTCCACAGTAGAGTGAAGGATGATACAAAGGAAAGTTGATCAACAGGGATCGCAGAAGGACAATCATGACGCGGATTCGAATATGCTTTGATCCGAAACCGCTGCCTAATCGATAAGATAAGACAAGCCGTTCCACCATCTCCAGCCTTGCCAAGAAAACGAAGAACTGCCCATCATGGTGTTCGTGAATGACATGGTATGATGGTGTGATAGAGAGAGCCACGTACTGGCTAAGTATGTCAAGAGATCGTCAGACTTACGGGCTCTGCTAGTCTTCTTCTTCACCGGTGGAGATGATGCCATATCATCGGCAGCTGCTGGAGTGTCACGCTTGCGCTTGGTTGTACCGGGCATCTTGACAAAAGATAGCTATGATGGTCGGCGATCTCTGCCGCTTATCTTCGGAACACTTGTCGCCTCGGAACTGGTTGGAGGGTGGTGAGTGGTACCAGCAGGTTCACTTTGATATTGAAAGCCAAGTATGCAAGAGTAATTTGAAACGATCCCTTTGGCGGATTCTTTTGTTGCACCCGGGTATGAAGTAGATGAACACCAAGGCGCTTGGAAGAATGTGCTGTATCAGAGAAATTCGTACTTCACAACACGGAACAGGCTCCAGCCTGCGAAGCAACGCGGTAGCTATTAATGATCCCGTGCTTGGCATCTGAATCAAGGAAAGAGCAGAGTAATCATCGAGAGAAAGAGCAAACAATGTGTAATAGGCCGAGCAATGCTAAAAAAAAACAATGATTACAGTAGGAGGGACATATAATTACAGGTGCTTGAAGAAGCACACTCTTCAATCACCAAGGGGCATAGCCTCAAGCTCCTCGCTCAGTGAACGCCAATTTTCTGCTCCCAACTCGGCATACTTGACACGCTCCTGCGACCATTCCTGATGCATTCTGCTGACATGGTACTGAGAAGCCTGGAAGTGTACAATCTCGTCTCTGATGCACTCTTTGATGAACACGCCACGAGCGTGTTGGTCGACTATCGATTGCTTGTCCTACAACTTGTCAGCACAAGAGTATTGCATAGTCAGGAGAAAAAGACAGACCTTGACAATTGCACTCTCAACCTTTTCGGCTTCGCCTGGCTTGATCTGCGACTCGTGTCTCGCGCGGATACCTGACAATTTGCTTTCGTTCGAAGCAATACGACGCTCCAATTGAGGGATGTTGTCGCGAGCGTAACGATCACGACGGTCAAACATGTCCCGCATACTGACCAGAGCATCGCGCTGTCGCTTAAGGTCCTCCAGCACTCCGAGATCCCAGGCTCTGGCTTCGTCCTCGAGCAGAGTCTGATTAGTGGAAAGATGTTTGGCTGTACCGTTCAATCCGCCATTCAACAGCTCCACCTCGTTGGTATCGATGGCGTAGGTATCGGCAGAGCATTCGGCCAAGCTACCAAGTGCCATAGACAAGCGGACGTATTCGCTCGCAAGGCCTTCATTACGCTTAATAAGTCGCTCGACCATACCACACATGTTTATATAGACCTCGGTCGATCTGCGGACTCCGTTGCGTACAGTATCGAAAAGATCGGAGAGGTTCTGAGGCAACGAATCTTCGAGACCTGGAGGCAGGGGCTTGCCAGTGAATTCCTCTTGCACAGATATAGAGGCTTGCTTACGCCATACAGCGAGTTCCTGTATGTTGTCAGTAATGCACAGCGATTGCAAAGGGGAGGGGCCGGACGTCTACCGTAGGGACAGTCAAGAACATGATGACGAGTTGATCTTGACTCAGGACAGGATGGCGCACGAGTGCATTTGCGAAACGCGCCAAACCTCGCCTTCGCTTTTCGATGAACAGAGTATCTGCAGCTATATGCTTTCCATTGACTGCGCATCTGGTCAGCTTCGTCAATATGTATCAAAATTCTCCACTTACTGGCAACACGCTTGGGAGGCAGAAGAGGCAGTTGTCTGAAGGGGAACTTCTTGTGCAAGCAGTCCAACAGCCATACAAAATCACTGTAGCGACGAATGACACGGCTGTTTCTCCTGATGCTCGAGACTTCGTAATTGCGATGTTGAAACAAAAACATGCCTTCCTTCTCCTCCAGCACATTGACGGTTATGAGTTCCTCGGGACCGGTCGTTCCACTCGGTCTAGATGTGCCAAGCGGCCTTCTTACACTGCCCGACACACTATTATTGCCAGCTTGCGGTTCGCCAAAGCCTTCGTTTCCGGGCGCAGTGTTGAATCCGTCGTTGGATGCAGAGTAACCACCCCAGCCGCTCTCAGCTGTCGTTGGTCGCGAATGCTCAAAGGAAGAAGGATTGGGAGTGGAGGAATCAGGTTCGTCGGCCACGGGAGTTGTGGTGAAGTTGCTGGTGGTTCTGACATGAGGAGGTTCGGCGCGACCATTGACGCTGCCGTTGGGGTACGAAGGAGCAGCTGCCTGGGCGTACGAGGCGGGAGCAGCAGATTCGTGGTGGTGGTTCTTGTGCAAAGAAGGGCTTCCCCACGGGTCATCGCCAAAGCCAAAGCCTGGTGTTTCGGCGCTTTGAGACTGGTTTGCGCCAGAGTCTGCCTGCTGAGGAGGACCGGTCGGTGTGCGTGGTGGCCTCTGCTCCTGCTTGGGAGGTGAGGTCAAGGAGGGCAGATTGGGGACCGGCAGCTGTCTTCTGCGTTCGTCAACGGCATCCAGACCAAGCTCTTCCCCCTCTTGTGCCAGACCGATCAAGGCTAACACGACATTGACCTCGCCGCGACCCAGGACACGTGAGTCGTCACCTTGCGAAGCGCCGATCAACTCGAGAATCTTGGATTGTTCCGGATGGCCGATGCTGCTCTCAGACAACAAGCTCTTCATCTGACGGACGGTGACTCCTCCTTGGCCAGAGCTGTGCGACAGCAAGGCATCAAACAGATCGACATAGGACTCGGGAACGTCGCTGGCCGGCAGCAGCGTCTTGATCAAGTCTCCACGCTGGCGCGTGCTGTTGTGCTTCTTTGGAGCGGGAAAGTCCCAGGGCGATTGGCCGTCAGCAGCGTCGTTGTTGTCGGCGAACAAGCCCGAGTTGGCCGAGGTGCTGCGAGCAGCGGGTTGGTCGTCGTCGGCGAACAGCGACGACTTGTTCTGGCGTGCGGCCGGGGTCGGCGGCGGAGACTCTCCGAATAGCGACATGGCGGGATGCTGTACGTGTCTGCTTGTTGACGAGAACACGATCGAAGGAAACACAGGGCGACTTGGTGTGCAGCTGAGACAAGGGCAAGACAGGCCGCCAGCCTCCGCCTAATGGAGCTCGCTCGAATAGAGTCCGTGCCTCTTTGACAAAACGTCACCAACGCCCACATGTTCCTGCTTTGACTCCAACGGCCGAGGTATACTTTGTGCAAAGGCAGCCTTTTATCGATATCACCTTTTAGCACGTCAGACTACACCTTGCACAGCCTGGAACCCGACCGCAGGTTTTTGCCTGCTTGTTGCAGCTCATGAGAGCAAAGATAAGGAAACCGCACCTCAGCCTTGCAATCGATACACAGAGGTTGCTCTTTCCCCAGATGGGATTGCTTCGATTCACGGCTCCAGCTGCCGTCTGCAGTCTATTGACGCAGTCTATCAACACAGTCTGTCAACATCAAGGCGTTCTCTCAAACACTTTGGCAATGTCAAACACTCTTCCATCTGTTCCCGACGCCCCTATGAGTGTTACACCAAAGGGCAGAGACAGTCCATTACTCCCTACGTATGTGCTTGAGGGCACTGCAATGCCACAAAGGTCCAAAACGTTGGCAAAGTGACTAAACTCCCCGAGTCTGGCATTCAAGGCAATGGGGTCCTTTTCCATCTCGGCTACAGTCGGATGGCATGTTGTGGTAGGCACAAGAAGCACATCAACCGTCTCGAATATCAGCGCCGCTTGTCTTGTATAAGTTGCTTGCAGATGTTGATCGCGATAAACCTCCCATGGTTTGGTAGATTTCGCCATTGCCGTATCAAACAAGTGACGGGTGATTGGATGTAGGTCCTCTTTGTGGTCTTGCAAGAAACTCGGGCCGGCGCACTGGATACGCTCGTTCATGAGCGCCCCGTTATACAGAAGTTGGCTCCCAGCGTCAAATGGTGTCCAGTCCACTTCTTGCCGAGTACCGCCTGATCGTCCCAGCCGTTCTACAGCCAGATTGAAGTGTTCTTGGAAAGCTGATGAGCAAACCGCCAAAGCACTAGCTGGAGGGACACCAAACACGAAGCCCTCTTCCTGAACACCACGAAAATCGACATGCCGCAGAGGAAGTGATTCCTGGATCTTAGCGAATGGATCCGCCATATCTGGTCCCTCATCTGCTACTAGCCACACTGCCCTTGCTTCGTCAACAGTAGACGCCAGGATGGAAAGTGTGTCAAGACTCTTGCAAGCGGGAACTACTCCTTCCGCTGACAGCGTACCTTTTGTAGGTTTGAACCCTATGATCCCGTTGAAGGCCGCCGGCACCCTACCTGAGCCGGCAGTATCAGTACCTAAAGCGAACGTCACAAGACCTGCAGCAACTGCTACTGCCGAGCCAGAAGATGAGCCGCCTGAGATCCTTTCATGGTCGAACACACTTCTCGGGTAGCCAAAAGGTGATCTACAGCCTGAAAGTCCTGCAGCGAGTTGGTCGAGATTTGTCTTGCCTACAAACAAGGCACCTGCTCTGAGAAGGGCATTTACCACTTTCGCTGACTTTGTTGGCACGTAAGATGCTCTCTCACAAGCTATTGTGGTGGGGATACCTGTGACGTCTATGTTGTCTTTTACGGCAAAAGGCACTCCGTAGAGTCGCGCAAGGGGCTGACCTCTGTAACGCGATTCGAGTGCCTGTGCCATTCGGAGTAAATCTTCACTGCTTTGTAGGAAGGTCCATACGGAGGAATCTTTCCTGTGGTACTCGGAAACCTTTCTGCTTACTTCCCTGGCAACCTCGGTTACGGTAGTCTGGCCGTTCCTGTAGAGTTGCTGCAGGGAGGGCAACGACAAATTTCCTGTGAAGCCGAGTGGTGTCATGGGAGCGGTAAAGTCGACATTCTGCGAATAGCTCAACAGATCTCCGGAAGGGCAAACATACCCAAACAGACCGTCGTAAGAACAGAGTATGCTCAGGGTACTGTCCACAAACGAGTTCTCGAAACCCGATGTGCAGTCTGTTAGGACACAACATTCGAAGCCGCGATCTGAAGCTTCTCGAAAGGTGGTATTGACGCAACATTCAGTCGTCACACCCGTGATCAAGAGGTGTGTGATACCTCTTGCTAACAAGATTCGATGCAGGGCCGTGTTCCAGAAAGATCCCTTGCCCGGTTTGTCGATGACAGTTTCTCCCGGAAAAGGCTTGAGTTCATCAATGATGTCGTGGCCGTATTCGCCTCGGACAAGCAAGCGACCCATGGGACCATCATCCCCAATTCCTATGACATGATGGCCCGAGGGTGCTGATTTCTGCCTCAGACGTTTCGAAGCTGGCAAGTCCGAAAGATCTGGCTTATGACCTTCCCGGGTATGTATGACATGCAACCCTAGTTTACGCGCTGCATTCAATACTTCCTTCGTTTTGGGTACGATTCTTCTGACTTGTTCGAATATCTCGTCATTGGCACATTGTATCGCACCGTAGCCACCAGGATCTAGGAAGTCGCGCTGCATGTCAATGACTACCAATGCGGTGGACCCTGTCTGAAATTTGAAGGCGTAAGGACGGGCAGAGGCCAGGATCACTGGCTCCTCCATGCTGTGACTGTGACGAGAGCTGTAGGAGGTGGACTTGGATGCACGATGGCAAGAGCATGAGGGCTAATGCTAAGCTGCAATCGCCTCAGCGTATCTTATACATACCCTGGGCGAAGCGGCGTCATGTCAATCTTGTCGCAGTTTCCTCAGTGTGTTCACCCCGACGTCGGCAGTTTCGCCCGCCGTCGGCGATCTGTGCACTGCCGGGGTCTAAGCGGCGCGTGTACAACACAATATTCAAAGTTCAGCCTCATGGCAGTAATGGGTATAACTTCGGCTGATCTTTTCACCTCCTCCTCTCCGCTGGCAATTTGATCAATGTTTTACTCTCGATCGTGAGGCATTGAATTCCAACACATGATGATATGCGTTTCTTTTCATTGTACATATTCATAGACCTTCAGCCATGGACAGTCTGCAATCGCCATGCACGATTGACGAAAACAAATACATCTACAATGTATCAGACACCTCAGCGGGTTTTGGAGGAAACTAAGTGCCTGGCTGCAGAACAATCTCTCACTGAATCTCAAACCTACTTTGAATGCACTGTTGTTTATGATTGCCTTCGATCACTTGTACCTTTGGATTTCGAGAGAACAGAGTGGCAAGAAACTAGCCTGGCATGAAAACAAAATGGAATCGGCCAATACCATCATTACCGCAAACGGTAGCTGGCAGATGGGAGAGTTCACATCCTAGCCATGCTGGAAACGATGAATCCAATGGAAATGAAGTCTTGACTTGAACATAAAACGCAATCACACCTGACCGACCGGACTTTTCGTAGCTTTCGCTTCATCTTACACCCTGATCACCACCTTGCCGGTATGAGCACCAGATTACAGATATTCGAAAGCCTCAGCAGATTCGTCAAACTCAAAGATTCTGTCAATCAAAGGTTGAAGTGAGATCTGCTTCTGCTCCAAGAAGTCGCAGAGGTCCTGTCGATTCTCGCTAGTACCGTTGAATATTCCCCTGTTCATTGAGTAAATAGCGATTTTCTCTTTCAACACAACGCAAAGACAAAGTTTACTCACTGCACCTTAGCCACTTTCATCAGAACAGGTGTGAAGCAGTCAGGCATCTTTTCCTCATCCTGACCACCCAGAATTCCAACAAGAGAGATCGTGCCAAAGCGGTTCAAAGCGTTGAAGCTCTGCTCCATGGAAGTGATGAAGTGATGCCGATATTGTTGACGACAGCATCCACGCCTTTTCCATCAGTCAATCTCTTCGCTTCTTCATCCCGTTCGAGGGTTTTCCTGTAATTGATGTCTCGTAGATTGCCGAGGTGACAGCGCAAAAAGAGCAAAAAAGGATGGGATCGAGCGGCGTCTCGAACCGATGACTGTAGTGAAACCAACGACCACGGTAGATCTCCGTGTGTTGGACGCGAGTACCACTAGACTAATCAGACCGTAGTTACGGATCATCCTAAACTCTGACAATATCAATACCGATCAAAGACTGTCACAGAAATAACAGTTTTGCAATTGTCTAATTGTTGTGATTTTAGGATACGCGAAAAGCAGCATCAAAGACTGCTTCGTATCAATCTCCAATTCCTAAGGTAACAGCGCAAAAAGAGCAAAAAAGGCTGGGATCGAGCGGCGTCTCGAACCGATGACTGTAGTGAAACCAACGACCACGGTAAATCTCCGTGTGTTGGACGCGAGTACCACTAGACTAACCAGACCGTAATTATGGACCATCCCGACCTTTGACAATATGAACGCTGAATCGATCAAAGACATGTCAGCAGAGAACGGCCAGACTATCAACAGAGAAAATCCTGGCTTGTCATCACACTACTGACAGTGAACTTAGCAACCTTACTGGACTAACTCCATCACCATCAGTCCATGCTGTAACGCCCGCACAGGGAATGGTCGCGATTTCCTCATGACCATGTGATGACCCACGGTTAAACCATTGTTTTGTCTTTGAATGATCTGTAAACGTCATCAGCATAATACAGGCTCTTGAGCCGGTCACGGTGTTCAATTGAGATGTATTTCCCTATCTTGATTTTCCCACCTTGAACGTCTCCTTTGAGCTCTTTGTCCTTGTGCCGCACTGCTCTCACCATCTTACTCCTTGCCACCTCTAGAACAGCATACCACTGTCACGCATATTCAAACGCCTCGACCACAGCTCTGCAAACGTGTCAGAGAACAGCGAACGGACTCTGTCCAACAACGGCCAAGATGTGGAAAAGGAGCAATCTAACGACAAAAGCACTCCCGCGGAAGCATCACCACCATTCTCTGGCCTCAAGATTACCGAGCAACCTCTCGGCCCAATCAAAGCTCTAAGCGGAGAGTCCATCCTCGCTCTGGCCGTCATAGCAGCCGGCTGGGGCTCCTTCGGTATTTGGGTGTAAGTTTTCCCCTTTCCCCCTTCCTCCCCTTCACCTCTGACAAATCTACAGCTACTACCTGTGGAACTTCATCGAAGTAGTACGAGACTATTCAGCCCTCGCCGCCTGCGCCCAGAACAGCCCGGTCGCTATATCCGGTCTGCTCGCCTTAGTGGCCACAGGCTTCCTCCTCAGCAAGACGCAAGTCAGCAACGTCTTCCTCCTCGCCACCCTCTTCTTCCTTATCGGCCAAATCCTCATCGCCACCGCTCCCGTCAAACAAACCTACTGGGCCCAAACTTTTGTCTCTATCATCATAATGCCCTGGGGCATGGACATGAGTTTTCCTTCTGGCACGTTGATCCTCAGTAATTCAACGACAAAGGAACATCAGGGTGTTGCGGCGAGTTTGATCAATTCGGTGGTGAATTATAGCATTTCAATCGGGTTGGGCTTTGCGGGGACGGTGGATAGTAATGTTAATGGTGGTAGAAGTGATGTTTTGGCGGGTTATAGGGGGTGCGTGGTATCTGGCTATCGGGCTTGATGGGTTGGCTGTGGCGATTGCGTTGTATCTTGTTTGGACCTCAAGTCTTTGTCCATCTGTGCGTTCTACGATGTCGTTGATTTTAACGTCATCCTGAATTGGATTCTACCTTTCTTTTTGTGTGTTTTATGAGGTTTCTGGTTTTGTGTCGTCAGCTTCATCGGATGTTGAGAGATAGAATGCTGAGTTTCAGGTGAAAGGATAAAGTGCTTGGGATGACTGTGGCTGAATGAGATGGTTGCTAGAGTGAGCCATTGGCTTCTGCCCTTTCAAATGGCATGTGTGTTTGTGGCTCCAGGCTCCTTAGGTATTCATGTTCCCCTTTGCTCGTGTAGATTCTGATCGAGACGGCTTAGTACTCGAAGGCAAAATACCACCATACAAAGCTACCAATCTTACAGATCGTTTCTGAGGCACAGGCTGGTGGTGAACGAATTCATCGCTATACTATTACAGAAACAAATCAAAAGTTTCCCCAGAAGCTAATGTCACTGTATTCCAAGATCAAGATATGCAGGAGGACACAACACCACTTCAATCAACGATTCAAGGTCAGATAAAGAATCCCTGATCATTCATACAGAGCTAAACATTACTACCACTCATACAAACAAAAGCGACAAAAGAAAAAGTCCCTACTTCTTCTCAAATTGATCAATCCTCGCTTTTACGCCAAGCGAAAATCACGACTGCTGCTCACTGCTCTGCGCCATGGAGCTACCGCCAGAAGCCCTGCTACTCTTCTTGGTGGTAGTGGTAGTCGAAGTCTTGGACCCACTGCCCGACGACGAAGCAACAGCGTGCATACGCGCGGAAGCCTCTTCCTCGAAACGCTCGAGCTCGCGGCACTTGCCTTCGTATTTAGCGTAGACTTCATCTCTCTCGCGGTCAGCAGAGGCGCGTGCAGCAATGGCTTGCTCCTTTTGCTCGCGGGCAACACGCAGCATGGAGCGCATGTTCTCGAGCTCGAATTCGAAATCGGCGGACTCGTCTTGGGTGGTTGTGGTGATGACTTCTTCGAGTTCTTCGCGGGCGCGGTGGAGTTCCTCGCGAAGACCCTCGCGCTCGCCGCCGGCTTCGTGGATCTGGGTTTGAAGAATGACGATGCGGCCTTTGAGTTCGACGAGTTGGTCGTTGAGGGCCGTGTTCTTCTTTTGCCAGTCGAGACGTTCACGCTCGAGACCCTTGATGGTGCCGTTGAGGGTGGTGAGTTCGGCACGGGTGTCGATGATGACTTGCTCGGTCTTTTGGGCAGTCTCGGTGAGAAGGTTGATTTGGCGCTTGCCGGCGTCGACCTTGCCTTGAGCGGTGATGAGCTCGTTCTGCAGCTCGTCGCGCGAGATAATGACGAGTTTGTGCTGCTCGCGGGAGTGCTCAAAGGCCTCGTGCTTCTCGTCTCTCTCGAGCTCGGCGCTGCGAAGGCGGTCTTCCAAGAGGGAAAGCTCGCGTCTCAGACCATCGTAGAGAGTGGTCTTCTCCAAGAGCAGAGTCTGGACCTCGTCATGACGTGCGATAGTTGACTTGATCTCGCGATTCTTGACATCAACAATGTGAGTCAATTCGTCACGCTCGGCCTCAACAGTACGAAGGGTGTCCTTGAGCTTGCTGATCTCGCGGTTGGACTGGCTGAACTTCTCAGAGATAATGAGCAGCTCGGCACCAGACTCCTCCTCTCTGGCACGGGACTTGCGAAGCTCTTCCTTGAGACGGTTAATCTCGTGGATCTTCTCATCCTGGTCGAGCTCGTACTTTCTGATACGCTCAGTGGTAATGACAGCTTCCTTGCGGAGAGTCTCAAGGTTTGTCTGGACCTCTTCAAGTCTGGTGGTGATCTCGGTACGCTCCTGGGTGACTCTTTGGAGGCCACGCTGATACCTGTCGGCGTCTTCTCTTGCACCATCACGGTCGTCCTGCATGGCCTTGAAGAGGGTCTCGTGAGACTGGTATTCGGCCTTCAGGCGGTCAATCTGAGAACGGAAGGTCGATTGAAGCTCTTGTTGGCCGATGAGCTCGTTACGAAGACGATCGATGTGCTGGTCACGCTCCGAAATCTTGTTCTTCTCGGCGGCCAATCTGTTGATGGCGGTAGTGAGCTCAATGGAGATGGTTCGGACCTTCTCTCTGTGCTCATGCAGTTCGCCGTCGTGTCTGTGGTTGTCGGACTGCTTGACTTCAAGCTCGTATGAAACTTCTTCAATCTGCTCACGCAGCTCCTCACGCTCAGCGGCGAAGTTCTTGCGCTCAGCAGCCATCTGCGACCAAAGCTCTTTCAAACTTGAAGCTTCTCGTGAAGCATTGGCGACCATGTCAAGGAAAGCAAAGAACTTGGCCTCGGCATGACCAGTGTTCTCAATGGCCAATGAGTTGCGGAAGGATGCTGCAGAATCACGGCGGCGGTGTGATGCACTCGAGCCAGAGCGACGAACGGATCGGCGGGCGTATGATGATGAACCACCAGAGGCGGATCTGGATGATGAATAGTCACCTCCTCCAACATTGGAGTACATGGACTGTGATCTGCTAAGAACAGCATCGACAGGAAGGGCGGCACGGAGTTTGTCCATGCTGAAGCTGTTTTCGACAGGAGAGTCCTGCTTCTGTTCGACCTGAGGTGATGCCATTATGATATGTTGTGATCAGAATTGTCAAAAGTGTTGATGATGTGAGATGAAGGAACCACAAGTACTGTACCGCTTATATACCCAAACCTTGACGAAAAACATTCGAGCATTGTCATGGCGAGCTTTTTCTGACGTCGTCACTCAGGGTCATGAACATCATCACCAAGGTGCTTGACAAATTCAGCTAAGCACGACAAGATCAGATCTGCAGTGGGTCTTTCTTGCGATACAATCCCAAAGGGTAAGCGTGAGAACTGTTTGCCGATCAGATTTACCTTTGTTGTACTGTACAGCTGTCGAGTGTCTCGATAGCCGATGGGAGTTGAAAACAGAAGTTGTCATCCTCGTACTGACGTGATGTCAGACCGCGTGGGTGTCTCTATGGTTCCTGTCCTTGAGAATATGAGACTAGCCTAGAAGAAGAGGGACAATGCAACATCTGCAAGCTGAACTATGTCTGACTCCCAAGAGATGTTCTTCTCTGTCTTCTTGATTCACAACGCGTGCTTTCATGTGGTTCCTGCATTGGTCTGGGAGATGCCACTTGACATGATGATAGTCATGATTTCTTGCAGGAATGCTTTACTGATGCTTCGTACGCGCCTCGCATACCCATTTGGATTGGAGGACCATCTTCTCGACAATTCTGAAAAGTGTGACTGCGGGGTGTTGTGTATTAGTTGGAGCAAGAACTCTTTTCGGTAAGCGTGGGGTAAACATGCGTGGAAACTTGGTAGATCGGGCCGTGAGCGGACCGCCCGATGTGAGTCTAGCGTCGAGTAAAAGCAAGCTGGCGGTCCTGGCAGCTCCACCTACTGACATCAAGTTGCAGGTATCCCAGTTGTATCTGCAGCAATAGCGTGGTCGCCAGCCTCTAACGTACCCTTTACGTACGCTGGGGTTTGTACGTTGCATCATGCAAGCTCCGTTCCTGGACAGCTCAAAGATAACGCCAAACGCTCGTGCTTGCCAACTGCTGTCGGATTGAATGCGAGCTTCACGAATCTGTATAGCTCGATCATGGTATGTTGCTGCAGAACAGGTAAGGTTCGTTCCATACTGGGTGAACACGCTTGATCTCTGGTCGTTTCCAGAAAGAAAATGTTCGGTCCGGTCGTTATGGGATAAGCATAAGTCTAGGTGTGGAGTCGACACCGGGTTCGGAAACGTAGATCATTAGATGACCCATCCTTCAACATTCCACTACACTGGCTCGGTTTATCCCAGGCCGAACCACCCGGCCGAATGGAATACCTTGTTAATACAACAATACTCCATGAGGTGAAGCCGCAATACTTAAAGATTTTAGAAGAGCTTTCTATATCATGCAGGTGACCGATCTTTAGCGATGGCTCCTCGTCGCGATAAGTTACCTCGAACATAGTGTACCTGTTGGTAAATGCCGCAGTATCGTTTCAATCCGATTTGATCGCTTTTTCTAATCGACTCGGCCGTAGGGATTTTCTGGCCGCGTTCAAGACTCTGATGTCGGAGAACGGATCGGCAGATCAATAGGTGACGATTGTGTATAAGAGAAATCGACAAGGCTATGTTTTTTGTCTCTTGCTCCGCACAAGCTCCATATAGCTATGTCATATCAGACGTTTCTCGATCAAGTGAAGGCGAGTTGACGATCCATCGCCCAATTCGTAAGTAGTGCTTAGACAGTCCAGAGGTATTGAGAACGGGTCTTGATTAAATCCATAAACATGATCTTAGCTCTGGTGGCACGATTGCAAGGGCAGTATGCATTCAGAGCAGATACAATGCAAATCGCTTCGTCACATTGATCTGCGAGCACGAAGCTCTCGTGTCCGTGGAGGAGGGATATTGTAGCTGCTCTGAGATTCAGGAAGAACCGTCGAGGAATTCAGATTTTTTGGGCTCGAATCAACCAGGCACAAGCGCAAATTGTGTAGCGCGGAGCCTGTGGGACCTAGGGCGTATATCTCTCCAATGGACATAATGTGGACACGGTTCGATCGAATCAATCATAAAGTAGCCGTGTACTCGCTCGAATCTATACTGATCATCCCCTCGTTAACGCTGAGAACATGCTCGCAGTACATGTGTTTGACAGAAGCTTCTTGACGATTGACTGGTCACCTCTGTGACGCCAGGAACTTGTTGAGTCAATCTAGAAGGAGCATGACAAGTGGAGACCATCAAATCGCGCAGATGGATTGAGTCGCATGCAAGGGACCAAACGTCTTCCGCAGCCTACGAACCACATAACTGGAAGTTCGGACACAGTCTCATCGGTTCCTGACCTTTTGAGATAAACTCGAGATCAAGATCCTCCGCATCGGAGAACCCTGCAGTGTCGTGAGGTCAAAGAGCCTGAGAAAGCCTCGAATAGTTGAAATCAGTCATCGAAGCTTTCGGCGGTGTGTCAGATACATGAGGATCCTGGCATTCCAGTGAAACTTGGTGGAGGTGGGAACAATTTTCAAGATCGGCAATCCTTGCAGATTTTCATATGCCTACAGTAGGAGAGACCGGACAATCAATTACTGATATCTCGTATGGTCTCTTAGAGAAAGACAGCCGCGAGATGAGATCCGAAATATCTAGTGAAATGACCACTAAAAAGTGTTGTTTGAGATGGATCTGGACATAAAAGATCGAGGTTTGGGTGCCGGAATGTGCGATCCGAGATTGTGGTCGCACAAGATTGGGAAAGTGTCTAATGTTGGCACGCTCAAGATGGTCCCTTCTCGAACGCGCTCATGTTGGAAATCGACAACTGCATACAGCAGTCGTGCAGCCCGTCAAACCCTTGCATCACGTAATAAGCTTCATGAAATCCGAGACGCTCGAGCACTTGCTTAGATACTTGAAGTACTTTTGTTGTTGATGCGTTGGAAAAGCAGAGCTTCGTGGAATCCCGAGTTTATCTGGGCCACCAAGACTTCTGGCCACAAACTAGCACTAGATTACGAACTCTTGGCACGATGTCCAACACATTAACAAGCATCAAACCGCGATGATGTTATATCGTTTGTCATTGGCATCTAAGATGATGAAAGGATCATGCATCATTAATGGATGATAGTTCTCTAGGTCAATCTGGCTTTGTAAATTCATTTACTTACTTGGCACAAGATATTTGTACATCACTCCAAACCTTGAGGGATTCCTCGCCATGTAGAACCCAATTTGAAGTTACCAGTCTGATAGAAGCATCTCAATGCTTCTTCATGCCCATGAAACTAGCACAAAACCGCCTTTGATAAGTGCTACATGTGTGACAGGCTTGGAAATGATTGTTAAGTGTATAACCCTGTCAGCATGTGTCCTGCAATCACGGATCGAGATGTTTCTGGACTGAACAATGGTCATCTTTGCAGGTGAAACTGAAGACGTGCTTTTTGTAAGAAAAATTCATCATTAAAACTAAAGAACCAAATGTCAATAGGGTATCTGTGCTCTCGCTAGTCAAAGGGAAAAAAAGAAGAACGGAATCGAGATGCCCCTAAAGAGCCACAAGGAACAAGGAGCAGAAATGCCTGCGATTCAAGAATATGCACAAGTGTGGATCAACCTTTCCTCACTTTGATGCCAGATAGTAACCTCACGCTATTCCAAACGCTGTCAGTGACTTTGACAGGAAGCTTGCGTCCTTTGAGTCTTTGATCGATCAGCCAAAGACCAACGACGAACTCGTCCCGATGCAAACGACCGCAGCGTTGGTTGTCCACTAAATCCCAGACCTGCTCGAGTTCATGAACAGGTAGACGACTTCGCAGCCAGATGTCTCTTGCTACAATATCGGCAACTTGGTCACCAACAGCGACTCTGACCTTTTCGCTCTCCTTGGACTCGGGATGGGAGGCGAGCATGTCGAGTTCAGAGGAAGTGTATTGAACGCAGATGCCTTTGTTGGCGGCCCATACTCCCTCGTACCGTTTACGCTCTGTTTGGGTGACTGCATCACGCCAGCGCTTCCGATCACCCTCGTGGTGTTTGTTGGGATGCTTTCGTACAAACCTCTTCTTCTTGTGTTTCGAGTAGGGGTCTTCGTCCTCGTCGCTATCTGACTCTGAAGCAGGCTTGCGCATTGTGTGGCGCATGCCTTTCTTGGTAGGGCTGGGCGTCCGAGCAAAGAGCTTGGTGTGCGAAGAGCGTCTGCTCGGTACGGAAGGAGGAAGTTTCGACGGAGAGGCGGCACGAGAAGAGGCAAGGCTTGAGGCAACAATAGCATTGGCCAGAGAATCACCAGACTTCAAGGGAGTCATACGTCGAGGATGAAGCTGGTGATAAGTGGCAGTAATTGAAGGGTGATCAGGTTGTGTGAGGTGATTAGGGCTGTAGTTGCGAGCGATAGGAATAGGCTTTGTGCTCGAGATCGCGAGGTGCGAAGGATCGGGCGAGGGAGAGCGGCGTGGAACAGAGGTCGGGACTTTTGTGGTGGATATGGTGCGTGATGGTGGCTGTACACGAATCGAAGGCTCCGAGGACTCTTGAACTTTGCTGTCGGCACGTTGGATGGAGCGACGGGGTAGCGGCAGACTCGGCTTGACGGGCTGGTCTGGAGACAGATGATCCCGAGCGGACTCATAGGCCTCATCACCAGAAGACTCGTAGTCATTTCTTGCCAAGCGGGTAGTGATGGGTTCGAGGGCGTGGTTGCGAAGCAGAGGCGTCTTGCGGAGTGGCTTGGGAGACTTGATGACAGGCAGTGGAGGAGTGCCTTTGCGCTCGAACAATTGGACCAGCGAGGTGGTCGGAGGAATAGGCGTCAGATCGAGTTTGTCGGGCGACTTTCGCTTGTATGGCTGGACGTCTGGCGGAGCAGGCTTCGCAGAGGCACGCCCGGGAGGCTGAGGCTGAGGCGGCGGGTGGACGGGCGCATTATCTCTTGTGGAAGGGTTCGGGGCGGCACGAGCAGCAGCGATGGAAGCCGTCAGGCTGGATGCCGAGGGTGTCGTCTGAGGAGCGGGTCTCTTGGGCAATCTCAGCAGGTCCGGCGAGGCTCGGCGGCCGACGGGATTGTCGCGGCGGCCATCCGAGACGGCCGTGGGTCGCGCATTCTGATGATGTTCTTGTTGCTGTTGCTTTGGAGTCGGCAGAGGCGGCGGGGATCGTTTGTTCAAGTACTTCAGGGCCTCGTGTGGTGGCAGAGACTTGATGAAGGCCAGACTGGCGCCCGTCAGGGCGGCTGAAGGGCGTCGCTCCGTCGGGGTCGAGCCATTGGGGCTCGTACGCAGAGGTTGCCTAGGGCTCCCCATTGGCCATACAAGAGAGAGACGCTTCGATCGCTATCATTTGTCGTGGATTTTGCTTCTTCGGTGTTTGGCCGTTGTCAGGCTGTCTCCGAGACGTCGTCGTCGTCAGGAGGGCTGTGCCGAGCGGGCCTGATCATCATCCACCACTTTATCCCAGACGTCAAACACCTGACCTCGTGTTCATCACAACGCGTCTTCCTGTCTCCCTGCAAGTCGCTGCTGCCTTGACCTCCATCGCACTTTCCGTCGAAAGTACCACTGTCGGAGCACTCAACTTGCTTCGCATCCACAGCACAAGATGCCTACCTCGGACATTGACATGCATGAGCTCAATGACTTCAACGACGACGATGATGACCAGTATCAAGAAACTCAATCTCGTCCACGCATCTTGACCGAGGAACAACTCGATGAAAAGTACCCGACCCGTCCTCACAATCATTCGACAACTTTTCCTTTTCGCGATCTGTTTCTTGACCTGTTCAATCCACTCAATGACAACAAGCGTCGCCGCGGTGGTCCTGCTCTCTCGAGAAGGCGTGGTCCCCATAAGCAGAATGTCAATGACACTCGCAGGTCAATCGTTGAGCGCTTCATCAACCGATGGCGATCAGAAGTCGGCGATGATGTTTTTCCCCTGTTTCGTCTCATCGTGCCTGAGAAAGACCGTGAACGACCCATGTACGGCTTGAAGGAAGCCACCATCGCTAAACTGATGCTAAAGACTCTCAATATCACCAAGGACAGCGAGGCCGGCTACAATCTTGTCCATTGGAAATTACCCGGTGTCAAATCAACAAGTCAGATGGCAGGTGATTTCGCTGGGCGATGTTACGAAACCATGGCAGACCGCGCAGGCCGCACCAGCCCTGGAAATCTCACAATCGATCAGGTCAACAGCATGCTTGACTTGCTGTCGGAAAAGTCGAAGGAAGAGGACCAGCTGCCTATCTTTCGCGAATTCTACAACAACATGGATCGTGAGGAGATGATGTGGCTGATTCGCATCATCCTTCGTCAGATGAAGGTAGGTGCCACCGAGAAAACCTTGTTTGAAGCATGGCACAAAGACGCCGAAAAGCTCTTCAACGTATCATCAAGTCTGAGGCGAGTCTGCTACGAGTTGGTTGATCGCGAACTCCGACTTGATGATACCGCCACAGGTATCAAGATTATGCAATGTTTCCAACCTCAACTTGCACAATTCCAGATGCATTCAGTCGAGAAAATGGTTCAACAGATGCACTGTACTGAAGAAGATCCCGTGTTTTGGATCGAAGAGAAGCTGGATGGTGAAAGAATGCAACTTCACATGACACAAGATGAGAAAACGCCGGGAGGTTTTCTGTTCAATTATTGGTCACGCAAAGCCAAAGACTACACTGATTTGTACGGCAAAAGCTTCGAGGAAGAACAGTCTGCACTGACACGGCATCTCAAAAACGCATTCAATGCCAATGTGCAAAGTATCATTCTTGATGGTGAGATGATTTCGTGGAATATGGAGGACGACAGGATCGTGGGCTTCGGCCACCTCAAGACCCATGCCAAAGCACACAGAGATGACCCCAACTCACCCGCCGCACGACCCTTGTTCCGTGTCTTCGACTGTCTGTACCTGAACGGTGAGGTCCTGACCAACTACACTCTACGCGATAGGAGGAAAGCTCTTGTATCTGCCGTGACCAACGTATATCGTCGACTCGAGATTCATGAATACGTTGAGGCCACGACTGCAGCAGAGGTTGAGCCGTTGCTTCGTCAAGTTGTGGCCGAATCATCCGAAGGTCTTGTCATGAAGAACCCTCGATCACCATACCTTCTAAACTCTCGCAACAATGACTGGATGAAGGTAAAACCCGAGTACATGACCGAGTTTGGAGAGTCACTCGATTGCGTGGTCATTGGAGGCTACTACGGTTCTGGTCACAGAGGAGGCAATTTGTCCAGCTTCTTATGCGGTCTTGCTCCTCCAAGCTTTCGCGCTACGTCCAATCCAGAGTTCATGTGGTCATTCTGCAAAGTCGGTGGTGGAATGACTGCTCAGGACTACGCCGAGATCCGACACTTGACTGACGGCAAGTGGAACCCATGGGACAAGAACAATCCTCCAAACGAGTGGATCGAGCTCGGTGGGTGGCTAGACAATCTACAGTATGAGATGCCTGACGTATGGATCAAACCAAGCGAGTCTATCGTGCTGCAGATCAAGGCCGCTTCGGTGATCGATGGTGAAAAAAGATATCGCACTGGCTGTACCCTGCGATTCCCGCGCTTCACCGCTCTTCGCAAGGACAAAGACTGGAAGCAAGCTCTCACATATGAGAGTTTTCGAGCACTCAGAGCTCGCGCCGAGCACGAACACAAAGAAAAAGAATTCAAAATCGATGACGCTAGGAAGAAACGCGCGAAACGTGCTCGCAAGAAGGAGCTCACCGTTATCGGTGCAGACGAACAGATCAAGACATCATATGCAGGCCCCGAGTCTGCTCTGTTCAATGGCATGAGCTTCTACATTATCACCGCAGCCGCGAAACCTTTGGACAAGACAAAAGCAGAACTTGAGCAGTTGGTCAAGGCCAATGGCGGTAAAGTCGTTGCCACACATACGAATTCTGAGACCATCTGTATCGGCGAGGGCAATCCAATCCGCATCGCATCCATCAAGAAAGCAGGCACTCGTAACATCTTCAAACCCTGTTGGCTGATCGAATGCGTCAAGCAGTCTGAAACGGATGTCGGAAGACCAAATGTTCTGCTACCATTTGAACCAAGGCATGTCCTGTTCAGCAAGGACGAAGATGAGAAGAGCTTCGTTTCCAATGTCGATGAACATGGTGATAGCTATGCTCGCGACATCGACGTCGACGAATTGGAAAAACTACTTGCAGACATGGGAGATTTCAAAAATGACGATTACGATGCTGACGATATCATGGACGAGCTATTCGATGATGATGTCCTGGAAGGTCCAGGGTGCATGTTTCGCGGGTTGAAGATGCATGTGGTGGGACAAAATGTGCAGGTTGAGGCTGCGAAGCGGATAATCCTGTTTGCGGGAGCAAAGCTAGCGCATTCACTTGACGATGAAGCAGTCACACATGTTGTTGTTGGAGATGGGTCGCAGGCAAGACACTTGCGGGTCAAGACGTCTGGTCGTCGATATCCGCCACGTATTGTCACGCTGGACTGGGTCATGGAATGTCTCCAGGAGGGTACGAGGTTGGACGAGGAGAGCGTGTACTGGTAGTTCAAGCATGATGAGTAGATGAGTATACGGTGCAAAAGCTTGGCTTCAATGCTGTTCATCCCGTACTTGCATTTCAGTGAATTGGTGTCAACACTTTATATCTCGCAGAAGCGTTCACCCTTCTCTTCAATTCCGTCTGCTCTTTCACTGCCTTTGCAGCAACTCTACTGCCTCGTCCTGGCTGGTGTCGTAAGACATGCCGAACTGCCAGCGAAGCCGCGACTCGGTCCGAAACCGAGGGCGGGTGGGTTGGAGGGGCCGTGAAAGCGAGTCCTATCCGACAGAGCCCGTTCTTATCCCACATGGGCAAAGCCATAGCATACCTTTGGAAGCCCAATGGCAAAGGCAAGCCATGGCCAAGTTCAAAGACAGAAACCATACCCAATACGGCATCTATGCTTCGGACGCGGCGACCGAGCCGCAAGCAGCGACACGACGCTACGAGGGCATTCCCCCTTCCATCCTCAACACAAAGAGGGTGGATCCACAGATGTCAATGATCAAGACATGTTTCCTTCTCGGGCTCATCCATCCAACAGCTTCCTCACACGCTCGATCCTCGTCAACGCCGCCTCGACCATCTCCAATCTCTTCTGACCCAACCTGTCCCTCTCCTCCAACACCTTGATCCTCTGCTCCAACTTTGCCTTTTCCCTTCTTTCCGCGGCGACCATTTCGTTGGCCTGCTCGAACAAGGTCGCGGACAGATCCTCCAGCTCTGCTTCTAGGTCTTTGAGTTTGTCTTCGGCGGCCAGTCGCTTGGAAGTTTCGGCGGCGAGTTGGGATTGCAGTTCGGTGACGGAAGGAGAAGAAGGGGCCATTGGGGAATGCTTTGGCGGTGTTTTTGGCAAGGGTTTGGTGGTGTTTGTGAGGGAGGATGTGCGGGTCAGGAAACTGAATTTGCCGCTTGTGATGGAGGAGGTGCGGGAGAGTGGTTGCTGAGGAGGTGGAGGGGGAGGAGCAGCGATTATCCCGAGTGGTGAGTCGACGCGAGGGTTTGCTGCTGTTTTGAGGGTGCGGATTTCTTCTTCGTAGGTTGCGAGACGGTCGGCTGGTGGGGAGGAAAGAGCAGGTTAGTGTTTTGAGTGAGGGAAGAAGAGGAGGGAAGAGGGATGGGGAGAAGAGAGAGATGTACATATGCACATGCAGAGGGAGGAAGAGCATAGGCAGGGATAACACCCAGACTCACCGTCTTGCACGCCTTTGAGCGTCAGGTTGGCCACTTGGGCTTCTAGCGCTGCGACGCGGTCGTCGCGTGCCGAGACTTGTCTTGTTTCATGGGCGGCAGAGACTGGTGGTGGTGCGACCTGCGGTGTCACATTCTTGATCTTCTTGGGCGGGGAGCCAAGATTCATGGCCAGTTTGTCGCGGGTGAGGGTGTAGTTGAACCCGCGTTCTGATTCTGCAATCATGGTGGACGGGTCGCGTCAGAGACGTGTGTGCGTGATTGGATGAAAAAAAAAGATGTGCTGTGCAAGGAACGAGGCAAAATGTGTATGAAAGGAAAGAAAGGAAGGAAAGAGAAATAAACGAACCGAAAGGTACCGGGGCATGCGAACCAGTTTGTGCCTGCCCGTTTTCTGTGGTTCTGTCCTCATCTGAGCCGAACCCCCCTGTGCTGCTTTGTCGTCGACTTCTCCTGGTTTCGTGTGGTATAACGGTCGCTCAGGGGGTGTAACGGCTTGCCATGGTGTTTTGGTGGCAGCGGGAAAGGCGGTCAGCGGGCCGCTGCTTGTGGGGGTTGTGGATACAACCCTGTTGACTTGCATGTCTTTCAGCCTCTGTCTGTCTCATAAACAAATCTCAACACAGCCAGAAATATCTATGTTCCATCAAACTGCTCTTCCAGAAACTGTCTTGTATCGTAGTGGAGCATCATCAATGCGGTCTCGTGGCTTGGGTGTGGAGGCTCTGAGTGACGACTAGGTTGGCTGAAGCTTGCAACACCGTCAATAACATGCACCATCTTTCCGACTCAGCAATCCAAAGCACTCGACTCAAAATGAATTCTTCTTCCGTTGCATCCGGACATGACTGTAGAGACGTCACCTTGATGGACGCACATAGAATCCCGGACTTTACAAATGACGGAGCTAAAGCCTCCAAAAACAAAGTCCGTCGGCATGAGGTCAATATCCGTTACCTCCGGCTCTATTTGCCCAGCATATAAAAAAGTTCAATTGACAACATACAGACCATCCAACTAATCAAAGATCAAAGAAAATCATGTCTTCAAAAACTCTCGTCCTCATCACCGGCGCCAACCAAGGCCTAGGCTACTACGCCGCCCAACAACTCGCCGCCACAGGAACCCACCACGTCCTGATCGGCAGCCGCGACATCTCCAAAGCCACCAAAGCGATTGAATCCCTCGCTGCCGACAGCAGCGTCAAAGTCTCTTCTTCCGACCTCTCGCCCCTCGAGATTGACGTCAACTCCGACTCTTCCGTTGCAGCAGCTGCAAAGCAAGTCTCCGAAAAGTACGGAAAACTGGATATCCTTCTCAACAATGCCGGAGTTGCCCAACAGCAAGAAGCATCAAGTGATGGTAACGGACCCAGCTTGAGAGAAATCTACCGCTCGCACTACGAGACCAATGTCTTTGGTGTTGCCGTCGTCACTGAAGCCTTCTTGCCTCTTTTGCGCAAAGGCAGCGCCAAACGTCTTGCATTCACTTCTTCTGGTCTTGCCAGTTTGGAATTGGCTGCTAAGCCTGATACTCTGTACTCGGCCAACAATTACCCGATTTACAGATCTACAAAGAGTGCGTTGAACATGATCATGTTGCACTATGCTTTGTCGTTGGAGAAAGAGGGCTTTGTGGTTTCGGCGGCGGACCCGGGGTACTGTGCTACTAACTTGAATGGAAATTCTGGGTTCAAGGACCCGAGAGATGGTGCTAAGGAATTGGTCAAGAGCTGTGTGGGAGAGAAGAAGGATGTGCATGCGGTCATGATTTCTGACAGCGGTGTTGTACCGTGGTAGAATGGAATATTCTATTGATTCCATATAGAAATTTCGATGACAAGAGCAAATCAAGGTCTTTGCTGTATCTCGGTGTCAATCTACGGCTAATGACTTCATTTCGTGAATCACGTCCGAACGCTCCTGCTCTCGTGATGTTTGTAGGCCATCAGCGAAAGTCCGTACCTTGTCGTGGAAAGCAGAAACACATGCGTACCATTCTTCCAGCGTTTTTTCCGTATCTTCGCAAGTGCTATCTATCGCTGGACTCAGCGTGTGTTTCTGCACCTGCCCACTCTTCTCCTGGCACCCTAGAAAGATAGGCAAGCTGACCCTAGACTGCTTCGAGCTTTTGTGGTGCGAGCACTGGTAGATTAACCGCAGGAATACTCTACCAGGCGGTAGACCTTCAGCCAATTCGGCGAGACTTTGCAGCATGTTTTCGATGATGGGAAGATACGAGGCCAGATCTCTTCCAACAGTGGTTGATTCGTGTCTGTGTCTGCTGGAGATGAGGACGATTTCCACGCCCAGAGGTGCGATGCTTCGGGTCACGCCATAACTTTTCGCAAAACCGATATAGGATGTCAGTCTGCCGCTGTAGAGACGAGCGAAATAGTCGTTCATGACCTTCACTCCTGCTTCATCGCCATCAAGCTTGTAGCTGGCCAACACGCAAGCAAAGCTTTCAAAACAGCGTCTGGCAGGTCGCGGCATGAAGGGATAGACCTCGAAGAAGCATCTAAGGAACTCTGCCTTGAAGGGAGTCTGCAGGATTGAGAATGACTTGTTGAGGCTGTCTTCAATGCTTTTGCCAAAGTCCAACTCGAAGTCTAGACCCCAACCAAAAGCAAGATGCCATTGGGAAGCGAGGCGTGAGAGACCGATTTGTCTGTCATGATACGCTGCAAGCACGAGTTGGACCCATACCATGTGTCGAAGCTCGGCAGGTAATAAGGCAATCCTTTCTCCGATTGTGGGCATTGTCATGACGTGTCGGAAACCCGAGGTGGTGATCTGTGAGGTGATAGGACTGAGAGTGGACAAAGAGCTGGATGTGACAAAGGGGTGGACCATGGATTATAAGCTGTGAGATACACACCAGTGGGACGTGAGCAAGAAACGGACATCTAACGCAAAAGCTCTCTTGAGCACTGATCTGACGTCGGACCATCCATCACTCGCGTACGGTGTAAATGATGAAGTATGAAGAAGCCTCGAGGTGCATCCGTGACAGCTCATTGCAGAAGAGTCATCTGATCTAGAACAAGAGGTATCATTATAAAAATCCCTCAAGGTGGTGACATGAACGATTGAGAATAGACGGGGCTTTGCATAGCATCGGTTTATGTGACTTTGCTCAATTTTACAATCTTGTTGTTGCGTCGCCCTTTGTTTGAGTCTAACCATGTAACCGTTTGGTTGAACGAGAAAGTGAGGGTGAAGATGCTCGAAGGTCGTGGGCAGTCAATCCGCGTTCGCGGCTGTGCTGAACGCGTTCCTGATTTGCGATGTCCTCCTGGCTTCTGCTCTCACCACAGCCTCAACTTCCCTTCCATTTCTTCAGTATATAAGTCGATTCTGTCATCACCATATGGTCCACCATCAACCAATGATTCCCGGTCTGTTCAGCTTGTCATCGGCGTCTCACATCATCACCACTTCTCATGAACGTTCCGTTGACCATCATACGCGCCTTGTTCGGGCTCAAGTCGTGCCTGGAAGATGAAGTCGAGGAACAGTTCAGAACAGAGCTGGCCGGCAAAGTCAAGAATTGAAGACAGACACGAATATCAATATCCTGTTCTCATCTGTCGCTTATCTTTCCCAAGGGCTTTCGCAGCGTTGATCCCATGATGCTTTGTGGCAGGATTTGCCAAGTTGTCTTGGTTTACCACAAGCCACCCCAAGCATGCTTTTGTTCATCACTTGACATTGCTTGGAGCTGATCGGCACGAATAGATAGGCCTAAAAGAACACGATCGGCACTGTCAAGCTCTCTATGCCGCCAATCGTGCACCCCTTAGGCAGTTTTAAGGCAGCCACAAGGTAGAAGGATTCACAGAGTTCTGAGGTCTTGAAACATGGCGCAAAAAGTGTAGCGACGAACATCGCGTTGTGGTTACAGATCATCAAAGACGACCAATCGTCTTCATGTTTGAGCGCATACCACGAAACCATTTTCGAGGAAATGGTATCCCGAAGGATCTCTTAGTATTAGGATCTGCAATTGTTCAGCTGGACGGTAGACACAGCATGCCCGTTGTTTCTAAAACACGGTTGGCACAAAGGAATCACCGAGGAAAGCGATGGTATAAAGTCGCTCCGTCTTCCTGGCGCCCTACCTTCGGACCCAAGCCATATCAGACCACAACACTCTCTGTCCAACCATTACACCCGACACCACAACCATGCGTACCTTCTACACCGCCTTCGTAACTGTCTTATTGCTGGCAATCTCACGCCTGTCTCATGCTCAAGATTGTGACATCGTCTCCGAGCAAGCATGTTGCTACGTCGAAGCCGATAATGGAGGCGACACTTCCTACTGCTGCAATGGTTCCATCGTCGGCAACACTAGCGGCTCTGGCGCCGCAATATTCAACGACCTGACTTGCTGTCAAAATGATGGTCGCACTGCCATCAACGTCGGCTTCGATGTCACCACCTGCAGAGCTGGCAGTGCTACACCTCTGACCGCCAAGGGCACTGCTGCATCCTCTGTTGCAGATGTTATCAAGAGTATTAGTGCTTCGAGAAGCGCTTCGAGGGAATCTCTGTACGCTTCGGCCTCAGCATCCAGGGCGAGTGCCGCTGGCGCTACGGCGACAAGTACTGGAGGATCTACAACTCGAGCATCTAGTCAGTCCACTGCATCGTTGTCGTCGAGCGGCGTAACAAGTTCAGCTTCTGGCGCGTCATCTTCAGCCTCTTCAGCTGTCGGTGCGATCACTTCTTCTGGCGCTGGAGCAGTGACTTCTTCTGGCTCGGCAGCAGCAGCGAGCGCGTCGACTTCAGCGATGAGCACAGGTGGTGCTGCAATGATGACGATGGACGCTTGGAATGCCGTTATGGCGGGGGGACTTCTTGTTGCGGCGGTTGCATTGTAAGGACCAGTCGCAATGCAATCAAACTCATTCTATGATCAATGGACCCCAGATCCCCAGATACATGCCAGCCGAAGTGACTTACTGCATGACAATGCCGACTCATGTCTGAATCAGGTATGGGCAGATGAGCTGAGTTTCTGCTTGCTTTGCAACCAACAGCGGGATGTCATGGAGTCAAGACTATGCAGGATTTGCCATGGGTTGTTGGTTCTGAGATCGCTTAGCTTTCATCAGCTCTTCGGGGCTGAATGTCTTGTTGCGACAGCAAGAATGTCTCCGTATTCTCTGCAGCCAGATACTCTCAGCACAGATCAGAATTCAATGGTATAGCCTTGGTAAAAGAAATCAGCTGATACTTCAACCTGCGAATAGAAGCTGGTCCCGAAGTGGCATGACTCCAGAGTCACTTCGCCAAAGTCTATTCTCGAAATGTCTATGATTAGCTGTTCCTGCAGCGACTCCGTCGTTAAGCGCTCGTCGTGTGCACAAAGCAGGAATATCCCCTTGCAAGGAGGTGTGTGAGCCAGACTTCAAGTCGCTGCCCCCGAGCGGCATGATGACTAGGTGCAGCAAGTATCCTGTACATCAGAACATCTCGAGCTGAGAGCAGTAAGCGCTTTGCAGCATTACTGGATGCAGAAATCGACCTTTGACCAAGAACGAGAGCGAGTTTGCCAAGAGTCACGGATTTGGGCGACCCTGCCGTGTCTCTCTTCAACACGAGAACATGGCTGGCTGGAAGTGCAGTGGAAGTCGACGAAGGAGGGTCGGCAAGTTTGTGTCGGAGGATTTTGGCAATCCTTCGCGCGGATACGTACCGCGGGAGTGGAAGGGTTGGCGGGGGCGAGTCCCGAGTCTGTCTTGGCGAGTTTTCCAACCATAGCTCCTTCCGTCTGAATTAGCCAACTTCCTTGACATCTTGCCGTGTTTTTCCTCACTTGAAAGAAATTCTGGCGGGAAGAAGACGGCTGCTGCTCAACTTCTAGCAGAGTTTTGTGAGACAAATTCCCAAAAACAGGTAGTGGTGCACGGATGATACCAGACTTCACCACGTGTTTTGACTCTTGACAGCGTCAATCCGGAGGTGAGTTCGTGCCTATGCATGTAATCGATAGAGCCATGCGAGGGCCTTAGCTACTGCTTTCAATGCACTGTCATAGATTCAGCTGCGACAATGACCAAAGCATGGCATACTAAGAGCTTGGGAAAGTGGAGAAGTGGCTATACTGCGTCTGGACTGACACGAAAGACTCTGCTGTTCATTTGGGCTACCGGAGCGGGAACCTACCAGGTTGGAACAAGGAGCATACCGGAGGACCGTAGTAGCTGAGCTCGGCCTTGCCGTCTGGTCACGGCCACTTTTTGAGCGCAACCTAGCACAGAGCTGCGAGGAAACCTGAACAGCACAAAGGATACTATCGAATGCCACTTTGGTTGCTTGCGGCTGAGCTACACCCTAGAGATGTTTTACTGGATTGAGCGAGTTCTAGAAGTAGACCGCCTCGTCAAGGAAGAGATATAAAAGATGGTTACTGCTCCCTCGAAAAGGAACAGATCAGCAACTACAATCTCACCAAATCAGGCTACCGGCAATACAACAACTCCATAACACTTCTTTCATTCCACAATATGCGCTACACAGTCATCCTTGCCAGTCTGGCAGCTCTTGCTGTCGCCAACCCAACCCCTCAGGTCTTCGACCCTACCTCTCTCGAGGACATTGAAGCCCCAGCACCAGTCGTCGTTCCCGTTGGAGGTGGAAGCGAGACCGTTCCTGACACCAGCGCTGCTGCCATTCAATCTGCCTATGTTGAAACCCTGGCCGATTCCTCTCCCGATGTCCCCGCCAGTCTTCCCGCTGACCTCTCGAAGAGAGAAGCCTCTAGAAGCCTCAACATCCTCGAGGCTCGTGATGGTGGCGATTGTTCCCCTCAGCAGCCTGGCTCCGGACCTACAGTCTACCCTACCAACAGCCCCGAAGCTTTTCAGAGCTCTACTGTCTTGGCTAACAAGGCCAGGAACGCTCAAACCCCTGTAGGCTGGGTGCAGGTCTTCCAGAACAAGCAGGCTTCTGTCAACGGCAACTGCTATAAGGGCTACAGAACCTACACGACCTATGATCCCAGCCTGGCAGCTGCCGACTGTAAGAACATCGAAGGTTGCAAGTCCTTCAATTTGTACTATGAGCGCGATCCTCTCAAGGTAAATCAAGGCTGGACATAGGATGTCAAATACAGGCATACTGACCTTACCTAGGATCCCGGATCTGGCTGCCCCAACCCCGACCCAACCAACAACATCAAGGCTGCCTTCTGGGGCGAGCCCATCACTGCCATCCAAGCAGTCAACACTGGCGAAACTCGCGAGCAGTTCAAAGTCGTCATCGCCGGCTCCAACGGCTACAGACTCGCCGACTGCTCCGACCCTCTCGATGGCTACAACAAAGAAGACCTCGGCTCCTGCTCTATCCAGGCTCCTGGCACCACCTGCAACGCTTACCTCACCGTCAAGACCTGGAATGACGGCTACAACTACCCTGCTCGTTGCGAAGCCGCTTGCAATGCCATCAAGGCTCAGGGCAACCCTTGCAACTACTTTGTCAACTATGTTCAGAAGAAGAATGGCTTCTACCAGTTCCAGGCATGCGCTTTGTACAAGCGTGCTTTCAGCAGCAGCCTCTGGTAAGTGTTTACATCTCAATCGGTAACCTAGAACGTGATGGCTAACGAGGACGATAGCAAAAACACCGGCTACACAAGCAAAGGCTTCACTTACACCATCGACCAATCGACTGCCTACACCAACCAGGCTGATAATGGCATTGACAGCTGCCCTGTTGGTCAATCTCTCAGAAAGTAAAAGGCAGCATGATGTGTAATTTGTGGATGGTTGATCGGCTTGAAGGTCTTCCTTTTGTGTAAAGTCCAGGCGTTATTCTGTAGGCAATTTGAAATGATTACTTCGTACAATTCTTTGCAGGTCCGCCGTCAGTCTTCAATCTCCGCGCCTTCTTACAAGAACAGGGGATGTGCTCTGCAAAAGTTTCCTAACCTATAACATCATTTTTCGTCGCGAACAAGTGAACCTTTTTATCACGCAGGAAAATCACATGTTCCTAGACACATGACAGATTTGAAAATAATCATTCATTGCTATGAATACTCATGCCAGCATGAGATACCGCTGAGTTGGCCAAAGTCTGCCTTTTCTGTGGACACGTGCAAGATTTACGGAAACATCTACGCATTGCGATATATACTTCCGGTAGCAGCAAGTGCTACAAGACACGGAAAGAGTGACCAGTGCCGGACCTGCAAAGGATTGTTCTCCAAATGACCACAGCATCTGAGATCCGGTGATGACGTTGTACAAAATGTGCTCATGATAACTATCTAGCAAATCTATCACTGTGACCTCGACTTCTCTGCATCATTTTGCAGAATCTTCGTCAGAGTATCCCTAGTGACACAGTTCTCGAATTTGAAACTAGCAGCGAGTTCATCGAGCTCCTGCTCACTCTTGCCAGCGAACAGCTCCGCAAACTCCAAGCCCAGGTATTCGGACAACAAGCACTCTCTAATGATACGCTCAAACTGTCTCTCGAATGGCCACACATGCGGATACTTCTTGTTCTGCAGATGCTCGGGCACCATCTCCTTGAGGTCTTTCAAGAATGGATCATAAGTCTTGGAGACGCCGGACTTGTCGACCACGCCCCAGAAATCGAGTCCGAGGCGTTGTTTCTTGGCCACGAATTCGGCGATGAGTTTCATGTAGGGCGAGTCACGAGATACGTGTAC
The DNA here is from genome assembly GCA_003992365.1 of Aureobasidium sp. P6. Taxonomy (NCBI): domain Eukaryota; kingdom Fungi; phylum Ascomycota; class Dothideomycetes; order Dothideales; family Saccotheciaceae; genus Aureobasidium; species Aureobasidium sp. P6. The sequence goes on along the minus strand of RZIQ01000073.1, from coordinate 21,952 downwards.
CATGCCTTGATAACCAATGTCTTTGTACAGCCAGATGGTCCAGTGGATTTGCGACTCTGCGTAAATGTTTAGTTGTTCTTTAAGCACGCCGAAGCGGGAGATGTTTGTCTTTTCAGCTTCAGGGTCAGCGGTAGGGTCTGCGTAGACAGGTCCGAATTCGCCGTTCCAGAGCGGCACGCCGTGCTTGCGAGAAAACTCTGCCTTGCGGTTGAACTGTCTGCGTAGCTTGGTGTTTTGGTCTTCGGTGCCGGTGTAAGGGTCTTGGCCTGGAATGGGGAAGCCCAAGTTTGCGTAGTCGTGGCAGGCGTACACGGTGTTTGGCATGATGGTGGTGAAATGGCTAAAGTCCATTGCGTAGGTGTTGCCATCCACCCAGAGGATGTGATCGGGGTCGACCTTTCTGATTGCTTTTTCAATTCTGTCGTACCAGGCGATCAGGCGAGTGTGCTTTGGGTCTGCAGGCTCGTTGAGAGGGTTGTATCCGGCAATCACGGGATTACCGACATAGTGTTTGGCTATCGCAACCCAGAGGTCTATCATTTGATCTTGGAAGACCTTGAATTCCCAGAACAAGGCCTTGCCCATGCCGCTGTCGGAATGCCAGTCTTGATTCTGTCCGCCAGGGACTGCGTGTAGATCGAGGATGACATAGAGGTTGTGTCTCCCGCAGATACCAACAATATTGTCCAACAACTTGAAGCCAGAGTCCTTGATGACGGTCGGGTTGTCATCATCGATGAAATGTCTGTAGTTAAATGGAATGCGAATGCAGTTCAAGCCAAGACTCTGAAAGTATGCAGCATCCGCATCCGTAAAGAAGTAGTGAATCAGACGATCGAAAAAGTACTGAGCCTTATCCTTACCCAAGACCTCGGCCATAGCGGCTCTGTGTTCGTGCTCATGACCAGGATAGCCAGTAATGAAGTTCTCGAAATTAAGATGACCACCGAGACCAGCCCCTTTCAAGATGACTTTAGAGCCCGAAGTATCAACGATGTCTGCTCCTTGAACATGGAGCATGGAACATGGTGGATTTGTGAATTGACTGTTGCCTTGCTGTGATGTGTTTACCGATCCGGCTTCTGCATGAGGTGCCATGGTGTCAGGGTGTTTGGTGTTCTGCTTGGGTAAGGTCGAGAGGCGCAGCGATATCTGAGGCAGTGCGATCCATTCATATACATCTTCCTGAATAGCATAATTGGCTATTGTATGATAGTGTCTTGGAAACCATTGCCCGCGATGGTTTTAGCCGCCAGGTCGATTTATCCAGTCTGGTAGGTGCCCCGCACTGTCGCAGAGCTTCGGCCCGGGATAGCAACATGTGGGCGACAAGAGTGACACAACAGTCTTGTTGATTTCACACTGTCTGTCTTTTCGTCTCAATTGTGCTTGTTATTGTCCAATCTGATTCCCATTGATCTGGAAAGGATGTAATCTCCACGACGTCGCCTCGAGGCGAGTGGATCATTTTCAGGTCAGCTGTATTGTATGAGAAGCCCGCTAGTCTAGGAGGATCGCAGACTGTTGTTGGCCTTGCGTGGGGCAACGATGCAGCTTTGCTTGTGTCGAGCGATGATCTGATCGTAGAAACCACGGCGGCAAATAGTGGTCTTATGGCAGGTGCACAGCCAGCAAGAACGCCCAGCGCGGTCTCGACGCAGCAACAGAGCGTAGCCATTCCGAGGCCCCCTAATGTGACATTAGTGAACGGGACTTTTGCAGATTATGATAGCCAAACTCACAATTACGATCGTGCTCTGCAATCCAGTATACCACAGTTGGCAATCGACATAGTGTAGCGACAGAGGCGAGCAACCCTAAGCTCAGAAGCATCCACGCCATGACTTTCTTGTAGCGATCCATTTGAGTGTTCCAGAAAATGATAGCTGGTATGACGACGCAAACCAAATCAGAGATTGATATGACTGCTGTCAAAACATAGGCCAAGATCAGAATGACAGTACCACTGAAGCATTTTCCTTCCTTGGGATATCCGGGGAAGTCGTAGTAGTATCTCCAGTTGGTGTTATATGGTCTGCACAAGACCAGAAGTGCGACAAAACATGCCGCTGTGATGATAACCTGAATCACAATCATGGCGTAGATGACTGCTCTCATGGTCTTACCTCTAGCGAATCTGAGCAAAGTCGCACAAAGACTGCATTTCAGAGGGGCAAGTGTAATGCAATAGAGCAGATCGAAGAAACTAAAATACTGTACATATCATTAGCCATAGTCATCGAAAGACACTGCGAGCTTGTGTACCATTGCCGCTGTAATTATTTGATTGGGCTCTAAGTATTTGTCCCGGACACCGAGACCGCTCGAGACAGAAAGCAGAGCCAAAACTGCACATGGTATGAAAAGCAGCTGAAATCTGGTTAATTTGGTCACCATGTACATGGGTGTAATGTGCTCACCTCCGCCAACAACATCATCCAGTCATCTAGCTGGAACGAGCGCCTTTTCCATCGTCCGATGCTTCTCAGCACGACTGCGAGTAGTGACAAGATCAGGCAGACCAGTATTACGCCAAACAACCATAGGTTGATGACTTGACGCATCTTGAGGTGTTTGGAGAGGGACTTGAAGCGTTCGCGTCGTCGAGTCGCATTAATCACAACAGTCCACCTACCTACTGGTTCTCTAGCCCTATGAACTCATTGACCTGTCCGAGACCAAATTCATTGTTACCGTTCACCCGTTGAACAATTGCACCGAGCGTCGGACAGCACACGAACGACAAACGGTCTAGATTGTACCAACTTCGACCACCGAGCATGGCCATCGAGTAGACGGTGATGAAGGATATACGGAGTGTGTTGAATCAACATGGATCGCGTGTGTCTGGCATGTTGAAGAACATGCATAAAATATAGCCTGCTTCCGACAAGAGCAAAAAACATTCTGTGCTGCCAACTGCACACGATGCTGAGGAATTCAAATTCCGCCAAGGTTTCAGAACGGCTGAAGCTTACCATTGAACTTATTCTTGAGATTGCTGTCCTATATTCGAGTACAACCAACAACAATTAGGGTTGCAATCGCCTCTATCCATCCGTCTCGTACTACACCCTCTATCTAGTCAAGCCCTACTGTGACTCGAGTACAACGTCGCCGCCAGTGCGTAAGCGGCTGCTCTTTGCCTGCCACTAGGCAGATTAAAAGCCCCATGCCGACACCATGCAAACAATAAGATGGACGGAGCTCTTTCCGATTCTATTGATTCTGAAGATCGAGGTCTTTCGATTAAAGCTTCTGTAGATGTTGGACATCAGACTGGTTCGATCATCCGCTAGAGATATCACAGCTTGGCATCGATACAGCATATGTTTTGGGTCGAAGAAGAGCTGAGATGTCAGGTAAGAGCGATTTTGGACAACGTTGAACGGCTCATCATGGCTTCATGGGTTCATCAAAGCTGCATTCTCGGAGGAGCAACGAGCAAGTCTCGAGCATTGTCATGTTGATATCATACCCTTGTCACAACCGCGCCGTGGATACAGATTCTCTAAACGATTCCAAACGCAACAAAGATTTGCAGCCCGACTTGGATACCTCAGATACTACCTTCCAAAATGATGAAAATATGCTACGCTTGTGAGCTTAAGACTTAATTGACCGATGGGACGCAACTGATCTTAAACTTTCCCCAACACAAGGATAGCAGCTGTCAGGCACGTTGCCAGAGCTGTATGGCAAGTCAGGTACCAGTCTAAGCGGTGTTGGTAGTTTGCTGAAAAGAGCGGTAAGCTGAAGCACATGAATCAGACGAAGCGTGCACTAGAAAAGTCAAAGCAAGCAACTTCTTCTCGGTCGTATCAAAGTGCAGCTTCACCACGCTCAGATGGTAGTATCAGCATTTCGAACCTCACAATTCTTGTCAAGCCTTTTCACCCTGCTCTCGAAAAAACATTAAATGATGGTCTCTCTGATGGCTACGCCAAGTCCCTTCGACACTTTGCTAATTCTGCTACATCGGCCCTTCATTTGCTTTCTAAGGCAAAGAAGTTCAATCATCTGTTGGGTCAAACAGATATTATTTATCTCATCAATCGCCTGCAGATGTATTGAATGGAAGAGCTGCTGAGCAAGGTCCGAAGACTTGGACGACAGAAGAGCTGCAAGTCTCATAGATCTTGTTGATATAAGGACATTGACGATTCCTGAGTTCAGTCATCATGTTCTTGTTATCCTCGTATACTTCGTAAGTTGGTAGTCAGAGCCGACGGGCCATCCGCTCAGCGGCCCCGAGAAGCAATCTTTGAGGTCTTTGTCATTCTTAAAGTTCGTACATGGGCCATTGGGGATCAACAGAGAACCATGTCGGCAGCAGGGATTCGATGCACTTCGAAAGCAGCACAGTGACTTTTCCTGCCTGTCAATCTCTGCCATGAAGAACTTTTGATACTCCTCCGCTTCCGAACAAGGATCGGATGAACGACCTCCGTGCCCAAACCGGAGAAGATGTGGGCTCCCCACAATTCTTCCGCCATCTCGGCCATTTATCCGCCCAAGCATGACGCGGGGTCGGCAGACATGACCTGGGTCTACTGCCAGCAAAGAGCAGCGAGGGGCTTGAGTGCTCTCTTGGCTATGCTATATTTTGACCTGCTTCACGGATGCTCCATCTTTTACATGACGCTGTGCATCACAATGTAACCTCATGCCATCATGCTGATCGACCGCCGAGCATGTTGCTGCACGAAAGCCCTAAGAGTATAAATATGGTGCGAGGGTGATGATTGATGCTCGATAATTCCACACTCTTGTCGCAAGAGAGATACAGACATGTTTGTTCCAACCTGGATCACTGCTCTCGCAGCAGCAGGTACAATTCCTTCTATCGTCTCTGCTATACCTCACGGAGGACAACATCCTGGCAAGAACCATGGCATCGCAGCAGACGACTTTGTCACTGTCGATGGCTCCAGGCTCAAAGACCGACAAGGCACTGTCTACCTCACTGGCTTGAACTACTGGTCTTGCATGAATCTAGCCGCCGACGACCATGTCGGTGGAAACCACTCTCGCTTCATCGACGAGCTGGACCAGATGAAAGCGCACGGTGTCAATCACCTGCGTATCATGGCATCCTCGGAAGGTGCACCCACGCATCAACCATTCAGGATGTACCCGGCTCTGATGGAAAGCCCTGGCGCCTACAACGAAGCCATTTTCGTAGGTCTAGATCGCTGTCTAGCCGAGATGGGCAAACGAGGCATGCGCGCCACCATGACATTGGCGAATGAATGGCAATGGAGCGGTGGGTTTGGGCAATACGTCTCGTGGGCCACAAACAACAGTGTGATCCCTTACCCATCATCCTGGAACTTGACTGCTGCCCCCCAACGCTCAGAACCCGGTACCGGATGGGGAAACTACACAGTCGAGGGTGTGGATGCAGACTCTTACGGCAATTTCACCGCTTACGCGAACCGCTTCTACACAATCCCTAAATGTCAGGAGTGGTACCATGCGCATATCTCTACGGTGCTCAATCGCGTCAACACGGTCAATGGACGCAGATACAAGGAAGATGCCACGGTCATGACTTGGCAATTGGCGAATGAACCCCAGCCTGCTGTCGTACCCACCGAATACCTAGGCCCTTATTCTCTTGAACTGCCGCCCGCACCCCAAGATGTGATTATCCCTTGGGTTGCAAATAGCAGTGCATACATCAAATCGCTTGCGCCCAAGCAACTCGTCAATGTGGGCTTTGAGGGCAAGCAGGGGAAATGGTATCATCAAGCCGTGCACAATTTCACCACTGTCGACTACTGCACCACGCACTGCTGGGTGCAGAACTGGGGTGTGTACGACATGCTCAACTCTTCCGCGGCCAATCTCGAGGCTGCCAAAAACTTTGCAACGGCGTTTGTGGCGAATTCCAGTCGATGGAGCAAAGAGATCAACAAACCGGTTTTCCTCGAAGAGTTTGGAATGGCGAGAAACAACTGGGAAAACGTGGGAAAGGAGTATCTTTACTTGAGCTCGGCGGGCACCAGCAACAAGGATGAGTACTTTACTGTAAGGGACCCTCACCTACTCCCCACCACCGCTTTACCACTAATGCGATACAGACAATCATCAAAGCCGCAATGGATGACTTCAAAGCGAGTAATGGAAGTTATGTGGGCACTTGCCCTTGGGCGTATGGGGGATTGTATCGACCTGAGACACAGCACGTGAATGCGTTTGGAGAGGTGTGGGCGGGTGATCCGCCGCACGAGGCACCGGGGTGGTATGACCTTTACGATACTGATGAGGCGATGGATATTGTGCATCGTCAGCAGCAGGATATCGCGAGGTTCTTGCGTGGAGGTCGTCCTTGAGTAGCGAGTCTCGACTGAAGCGAGAGAGAGTGAGGTCGAAGCGATCCATTGTAGACCTACAGAGAGTTTGGGCAATTTAGCGTCGACCCATGAACATACACACTACCTACAGATATGCAATCATTCTATCGATCATACGCCTCTTTGACAACCTTCTCCCACTGATCCATCCACTCAGGCCAATCCATACGAGTATCCCGTACAAAGCTACTGGCACCGAAATCCACATCCACGCCATCAAACAAACGGTAAAACGTGCCTCTGTCAATACCATGTACTCCAAACTGCATCACACCCTCGCAACCACGTCCAAAACGTAATTGACCAGTCGCCATATCACGAGCGCGCCAGCTAAAGTTACAGATGTCAGATGAGGACTTGAGGTAGAAGTCATCGATGCGAAGGACGCCGGACTTGGGGCCGATGATGAATGAACCCCACAATCTGTTCGCGTAGATGTCGTGGTGGATGGAAATGCGAGGGGGCCCGCTGAAATCTGGGACGTCGTTGGGGGAATGGGAGCGCAGGTGGAGTATGTAAGTGCCATTGACGTCTCGGTCTGATTCAGATTTGATGTGTGGGTGATTGAAGTCGTTCACAACTTTCTTGGCCTTGGGTTCTGCCTTTGGCTTGGTTTCCTTCGAGTCATCTCTGAGTTTTGCTGCTGTCTTGGGCTTGGCTGGAGCGGTCTTCTCCTTTGGCGTCCTAGTTGCGGTACTCTCTTTCGGTTTCGCCGTGGCTGGCTTTTTCACTGGCTTATCTGTGGCACTCGTTGTCTTTGACTTGGTCACGGCAGCGGCTTCCGAGGGGTTTGTGGCCTTGGGCGCAGGTTTACCGTCCTTTGATTTTGTCTGTGTAGGTTTGTCGCTGTCTTTGGTGGTCTTGGCTTTCTTTGCAGTGGGCGATACGTCAGCAATGGCTGTGTTGATAGATGCCGCGGTCTGCTGATCGACACTGATGGTCACACCGCCAACAGTCAGTGTGATTTTTGTATTGGTCGTAGCCTCCTCATGCGTTCTCTTCTTTCCTTTGGTTGGGACAGCTGGGCTCTTTTCAGCAGCCCTTAGCTTCTTCGCTGCGGCCGTGAACTCTTTCTTCATGTCCTTCTCGAGTTTGGTGACATGGTCAGGTACAGCGAGTGTGCCTGCATTAATGGCCTGGAGTAATCGCACTTTTGCCGTGTTCTTGTCTTTGGAGGGAGGTAGTCCGTAGTGTAGTAGCTGGGCCTGATACCAGTGGCCAACTTGGTCTTTTGCCGGGGGTGTAGAGCTGGTGGTAGGTCGTAGTAGAGAGGTCAAGTCAGCGACGGACGCGCGTGGGTGTCGCTTGGAGTCGTCGACTTGAGCGAAGAATGCATCGTTGTATACGAAGTTGTCACGGATCACAGGTTGTGTCGCCATGTTGACGACGGCACGCGTATAATGGCGTCAAGAAGATGGTCTCTAAGACTCGGATATATACACCCCATGCGGCCATGCGGAACCAGTTCCGTAGCATGGTCATAGCTTCATATCATTTATCGATAAGCCTTATCTCGACACTTCTTGGACTTTCCCGGTGTCTGTCGTGCGAAGATTCATTGTGCTCCAACACTATTTCGAGAAAATGCTGAGCAGAGTCATAGTATCCATCTGTCGACGGAGTCTGGGTGAGATAGTCAAGGTATGCATGCCAGGAAGTTACGTCAAGACGAGCATGTGACTGCTCGGGTAGGATTGGTCTAACGTGCCTGCCCAATCAACATGTGTCCAGACTTCTTGTACTTCGTCCGACGCCTTTGCTTGAGGCAATGAGTTCCGTCAAGTTCTCTGCCAAATAGTTTCCTTGCCATGTTGCTACCATACGAGCTACATATCGCAGCAGCTCTGACGCTGGTCAGATCGAAACCCCCCCACTTATCGATTCAAGGTGACATCGATCTTGCAGCACAAAGGGAGCACGACTGATAAGACAGTAGATTACATTCAAGCGCTCAAGCAATCTATCAGAATCTCTCATCGAGAGGGTCGAGTTCATAGAACCATTGATCACTCGCTATTCTGGCGGAATCAACATGATACTCTGCGTCGTGAACTTGAGAAAGAGCGAGATGCAGCCTTCGTTTTGAAGCAACAGAATGAAGCCCTGGAAGCTCAAGTCGCCCAACTGTTGGCCCGTTCGAAGCCTGGCCGAAAACGCAAGTTGCCCGAACAAGAGGAGCCAGATGGTGTCAAGAGAATGAAGGCGGGCACTATGGCCATTGCAGCATTCGGTAGTACTGCAGATGTCGATCCGGGTTTGTGTCCTATTCTGAACTCTGCCATCGCCGCTGACACGTGACAGTCATCAAGATCTTGCGTCACATACATTGCGTTCAGACACTGTGCAAAGGTCGCATGTGGAGTACAGAGTCCGAGGTCCTAGCCTACAATCTGATCCAAGCTATGGAAGCACTCAGTCGGCTAGTCGAGAGGCTCCCGTCCCAAAGTCACAGTACGAGTTCCTGCAGCCAGACTATCATGGCCATCGCCAGGAGTTGTATCACAGTGTTCCACGGACTCAAACGGATGAGCTCTTTGACCGACAATGACAACTTCCCCACTCATGTCATTTGTGCTTGCGTGCACTTCTTCGATGTCCTCTGCACCAGCATAGAGGAGGCCGCTTGTGTGCAAGTGGGACGCAGACGCGCGGATCAAAAGACACCAATGTTAGAAGCTCTGGCAACCCTCGCTTCGAGCCTCGTTGAGAATCTCCAAGAATCAGCGCATTCATGCCCTACACATGCACAGGTTCTTGAAGGTACCATCTATCACATTCTTCATCGTCTGGGCGAGGCAACACACGAGCTCCTGTTGGATGGGCCTCGCAATGATGACATTGAGAAAGAAATGCAGAATCTGCCACTTCCAGAGGAGAAACGTCTTGACCCTATCAGGCAAACAGACATGAGAGCAATCTTGACGTTGGCACCTTTGCTGATCGCGACCCTACGAAAGGCTGTGTTGAGCAATGCAGCCATGCCGCTTGCTGAGCAGGCACACAAGAGACTTCAGCGTACACTCGTCGACTCTATCTTTGGCCCAGGCACAAGAGGACCGAACGCAAGTCAAGATGTACTGAGACTGCCCAAAGCTCTAGGGGCCCCGCCGATTTGTCAGAAAGCTGTAAGGACGGAGGACATTCCCGGCTTGATTGATTCTTTCGAAATGGATCTGTGGACGTTGATTGGATGGGACATTCTTGGAAGGGAAGACGACGTGTGTTGAGAAATCAATTTCAGCTCTCGAAAAGGAGATTGGCGGGACACCGCTGAGCAAAAGATGACGAGTTGAAGGCTTCGGATTTGCTACTCCAAGACAATGACACAAAAGACCATGGAGTCTCATTTAGATGTATCAACTCCCGTCCCAGATTTCCTTTAATACGAATGCTACACTTCTATGTAGAATGTCGACTAGACATGTAGCCAGGGTGACCTCGGCGCTCGGCAGATGTTCGGACATAAGCGGGTCGGCGCCAGAGCAGGCGCGTCATGGAAGCTTATCGAGAGCTAAACACTTGGATACCATCTAGACAACGACTTACCGATGCGACCATCTCCATCATCCCTGCCGGCAGGAGAGCGTTCACCTTCATCTTCCCCTCCTCATCCGCCCGCCAGAAAACGCAAAAGACTCTCTGCAGCTACAGCCACTCCGTCGTCGTCTCAGCCGCGGGCTTCACTCGCCAAACAGCAATCCATTCCGAACTTGTTCACCGGCCAGGCGACCGCTGGAGCTTCCTCATCTAACCTGGTCGATTCTTCACCAGACCGTAAGAGACCCAAGAGCCAGCCTTTCCAAATGCAGTCAGACATGTATTCTTTTCCCACAAAGGTCCGTGGTGGCAACCACCAAGCCACGAGCCCGTCCAGCCGTCGCATCCCTGCCAGAACAAACAACGGCTTTCAACCAAGATCTGCTACTGGCAAACTCGTCGTCAAGACGCTGAAGCCCCAGCCTGCCTGGGATGCAAACAAATACTTTCACGACACGTGGGCGCAGCTGGACCACGCACTAAATGTCATCTTCTGCCAAGCACCCGTCAACTTCTCCATGGAAGAATTGTATCGTGGCGTCGAGAATTTGTGTCGTCAGAAAAGAGCAGAGGACGTGTACAGCAAGTTGAGTAGCAGATGCAAGGCTCATGTTAGAAACACCATCAAGACTTCCTTGCTGTCCAAACAAAGGCAGTCCAATGTCCAGGTCTTGGACGATGTTCTCGCTGCGTGGACAACCTGGAACTCGCAAATGACCGTCGTTCGCTATATCTTCTACTACATGGACCGCTCATACCTTTTACAGACATCACGGGGCTCATTACAGGGTGTCACTATCAAGATTTTCCGCGACAACATCTTCGAAGATCCCAACCTGAAGCCTGCCATTATCGATGGTGCTTGCGACATGATTTCCGAAGACCGACTCGGCAAGCAGCTGGATCGAAGTCACCTTAAACAGGCCATCTCCATGTTCCACGACCTTGCTACCTACTCGAACGCTTTTGAGCCTCGCATGCTTGCCTTTGCCCAGCAGTATATCGTCAAGTGGGCTGACGAGAAGAGTGCGGACAAGTCCTTGCCGGAATATGTCACCGATGCTGTCAACTGCATGACCAAGGAGATCGAACGATGTGAATTCTTCGGTCTCGACCAAAGCACGCGACGAGATCTACTGGCTCTGCTTGAAGATCACGTCATTGAGGGCAAGGTCGATTATCTCACCAATCAAGATGGTGTGGCAGATCTTCTGGACGATTATGCCGTGAGTGATCTCGAGCAGCTCTACGCGCTATTGCAGCGAAGGCGACTTGGTGCCAGGCTCCGACCTGCGTTTGAGAGATGGGTGAACGATACTGGTACCCAGATTGTGTTTGATGACAAGAACGACACGCAGATGGTTGTACGTCTGCTGTCGCTTAAGACACGTCTGGACAACATTTGGCGCACCTCTTTCCACCGCAGTGAGGAACTTGGCCATGCTCTACGCGAGTCGTTCGAAACATTCATCAACAAGACCAAAAAGGCCGCCGCGACACATGGCACGGACAATTCCAGGACTGGCGAGATGATTGCCAAATATGTCGACCAGCTGTTACGAGGAGGTGCCAAAGCCATTCCCACCGATCTCACTCTGCATGCTCGCGACAATGCTGGGAAAGAAGAAGTCGACGACAACGAAGCCATGGATGAAGACGGTGAAGTCAATGCGCAACTTGATCAAGTGCTGGACCTCTTCCGATTTGTGCACGGCAAGGCTGTGTTTGAGGCCTTTTACAAAAAAGACCTGGCTCGTCGTCTACTCATGGGACGTTCAGCAAGTGCAGATGCAGAGCGAAGCATGCTTGCCCGTCTCAAGACGGAATGTGGTGCAGAGTTCACGCACAACCTGGAGCAAATGTTCAAAGACGTCGAGCTCGCACGTGAAGAAATGTCATCTTACAAGGCACGGTTGGAGGAACGGAACGAGAAGCCCAGGATTGATCTGAATGTGAACGTTTTGGCAGCAGCAGCATGGCCGACATATCCTGACGTGCCTGTCATCATCCCTTCGGACATCAAAGCGGCAATTGATGAGTATGAAAGACACTACAAGTCCAAACACAGCGGTCGAAAGCTTGACTGGAAACACTCACTTGCTCATTGTCAGATGAAGGCCAAGTTCGGCAAGGGAACAAAAGAGTTGGTGGTGTCATCCTTCCAAGCGATTATCTTGTTGCTCTTCAACAACACCGACGCATCCGAGCATCTGACATACGAGTTTATCAAGACGGAATCCGGATTGCCAGAGGCAGAAGTCAAGCGCACACTCCAGTCTCTGGCATGTGCCAAACTCAGACCGCTTCAAAAACATCCCAAAGGCCGCGAGATCAACGACACGGATACGTTCACGGTCGACACATCGTTCTGGCACGACAAGTACCGTGTCAAGATCAATCAAGTGCAGCTCAAAGAAACAAAAGAAGAAAACAAAGAGACGCACGAGCGAGTGGCAGCAGATCGGAACTTTGAAACGCAAGCGGCGATTGTGAGGATCATGAAGGGGAGAAAGACGATTGGGCATTCAGAGTTGATTGCCGAGGTGATTACCGCGACCAAGAGTAGGGGTGTGCTTGATGTCAAAGACATTAAGCGAAACATTGACAAGTGAGTTTTTCTGTTGGCAAGGATGAGGACGAGAGACGAGGAGCTGACTTTGGTACAGGTTGATTGAAAAGGACTACATGGAGCGCGAGGAGGGCATGTACAACTACGTGGCATAGATGTGCTTGCTCGAGTTGATGCTCGCGGGAACATGTCGGTATCGGAAGAGAGAAGAGCAAAGCACACACGGAGTCTACGACCATGAAGAAGCGTTCTTTTGCCTTTGCTGCATTACATATTCTTTTCATACACGATTCATGAGGCAGCTTTTTCTCTCATGTCTCTCGTCTAGAAACGGGGGGTATCAATCAGGTTTCATGTGTCATTTACTTCTTTCCCTTTTTCTTTTTCTTGCCAGCGGTAGATTGCGCGGCAGGGGTCTGCTGCACGACGGCCTCGACCGGAGTCTCTGTTCCTTCGTTCCCGGCGTCAATCATTGCAACATCTGTCGTCACAGTCAGTGACCTTTGTCTCTCGGCCTCTTTCTGTCACTGGCAAACTCACCCTCTTTCAACTCGGGCAGACTCGCCATGTCCCTCGCCAGAGTGCCCATGGCAGCGATCAACCTACCCACTTCGGCGGCTTTGAGGGTCTTGTATTTCAGGGTTGTGCCAGAGGTGGGATCGTAGGTTTTTAGCTCGAGGTAGGCGATTGGGGTTTTGGGATCCGAGGGGGTTTCTGGCGTTGATGTCGAGGCAGGAGGGTTGGAGGTTGTTGAAGTGGCGGAGGGGATGTGGTATTTTGTTGTTATGCGTGTCTGGGTCGGGTGAGTTGGTGTGATGATGATTTGGAGAAGATGAAGGGGAGAGAAGGAGAAGGCGAGGACATACGGTGGTTGGACGGGCTTTGAGCAAGAGGGCGGATTGGCGTTGCCATTCCTCGCTGGACCTAAAGTATGGCATTGTGGGAGCGGGAGGGTTGTGATGGAGTGTCGCGTGAATAGTGGATGGATGGCTCTTTGCGTGGCATTGTGGAGGTGCAAGCAGCAAGCAGCCCACTCCCCTCGAGTCATTGAGTTAACGCCGCGGAGATGGATCTGATTCGTGCTTCTTACACCGGACCTTGCACGTCATGTCCAGAGTGACTCTTGCTCTTGTGACTTTTTGTTTTTCTTTTCTTTTTCTTTTCAACTTGCTTCCACCATGCCATCTACACCCCCGAGTAATGGCACCTCAACAGTAAATACCTTCCCTACGGCCGCCGACCTCCTCACCCGCTGCCAAACCCTCCTCGCCGAACTCGAGACGTTTAAAGAATACCTCAAATCAAACAACCAAGACCACCGTATCGAAATCGCCCATTTCCGCAACACTGTCAAGTCCGAAGTCCGCACTCTGACCAGACTCGTCGACCACCAAGACCATGACCAATCCCAAAACGACAACAACGAGGGCAATGCAGACACCACCCAACACACCGTCAACTCTTCAAACCTGCCCTTTCTGGAGACGGTATGGGCCACTGTCAAGAACAACACGGGCTTGCAAGCCATGCAAAAACGCTTCTACTGGACCGAAAAGGGTCAAAAGAGGGGACAGAAGAAGCAGAACTCGGCTCTGGTCGATGTCGTCGCTGGGGATGGACTGCAATGGTTCAAAGTCTCGCTCTTGACCAACAATCGACTGTTGTTCGACAAAGCAAAGCAAGGCTGGGAAGATGCAAGCAGCAGCGACGACGACGATCAAGATGACAACAAAAGCGAACAAGACGATTCGGATACCGACATTCCCCTGGTCAAAATGACAAAAGACCTCGTGCGCGCGGCAAAAGACGTCAGAATCCGCACAAAACACCCCAAAATCACCCTCGTCCTGCCCAAAATCCACACAGGCGAGATCCCAGCAATCGACAAGATCCTCGATCAGTTGCGGAGTCTTGGTGTCTCGCTGCTCACATCATCCTCGACCTACCCACCCACTCCTTTCGCCCAAGTGATGCCACACCTCCTCACCAACCCATTTACCTCTTTTTCACCCACTCTAAACATCGACTGCACCATCCTACTGGCACTGGTATCAGACTTTTCACACTGCCAAGTCGAAGCCGAACCGTGGTTCCACCGCGCCCTGAAACGCCAAGTCGAGATCGAAGACGAAGAAAACCTGCTCCCGAACCTGCTGTATCCGGCGCTGGCAAACAGAATCCTCAGCTGCACCGCCGAGGCCGCGACAAGAATGCGCGAAATCGTCGACACCATCGGCACCCAAGGCGAAAAACAGCGCACCAAACTGTTCATGGGTGATGACACTTTGCTACCCACGGATTCGCTCCACGAGCGGCTTGGGGGTTTATCTCGATTTCCAGTGCCGGGCTCGTTAAGGCTTCCCGTCGTCGTCGTTGCCGATACGGCTGAAAGTGGTGATGCGTCAACACTCCCTCGATCTGCGCAAAAAGTCAAGGAGCAGCTGACGGCCATCAACCAAAGTGTGTTTTTGCATGGCTGGGCACGAGGCATCACCACAATCACGAGTAACAGGACCGTGGTCAAACAGATCGAAGCCATCCTCAACAAAGAGGCTCAAGACGAGAACGAGTGGCCGCTGATATGGTTATGTCCCACTGCGAGAAGTCTGGTCGGCAAGGAAAAAGGAAGAAGAGATTGAAAAGCAAATTAAAAAAAAAATTTCATTCGAAATAGAGAGGGGTCCTTTGTTTTTTTTTTCGAATTGTCTCGTCTCCGCCTCTTTTGGACATGAATTCACTGTCATCTTTGTTTTGTTTGGAGCTTGGTGAAAAGAGTAAATGAACATCATGTTTGGTTTGTACGCACTTTCCCCCTCGATCCATGCCATTTTCTTGGGCTCCTGTCTGCGCACAACTACAAGCATCTACTTATAGTAGAATCGCTTTTTACTCGTACCCCTTTTTCATGTTCCCGCTTCGGAAAGCAGCAGTCCTGGCGCAAACCGCTCGAACGACATGATGGTGGGATCGTCAAAGAATTCAAGCCATGGCACTTCTTCTTCTACGCCGATGCTTGTACCCAGACCGCTGTCGGTGCAGCTGTCGCACTGAGTCGACGCCGCCGTCATGGTACAATGGTCCGATCTCAGCACTTTGGCGGCGATTTTCTTGATCTTGACGACGACCGACCCTGCACATGCCCAATTCAGACTCAGTGACTTCAGCAGACCGACAATCAGGGTGATTCTGTCGCGATGCTGATACATGCACCGGCAGTTGTGGAGGGTGCAAGCGGCGAGCTGCACCACCGATGCGATGACAAGAGCGCAGATGAAAAAAGGCGTGTGCTTCTGCACTGGATAGCGGAGGGCTGCCAGATTTGATAGCTCCTTGGATGCGTCGGTGGCTTTGCTTGCGTGCGCGTGTTTTGAATCCGTAGACGGCATCTGCTTGTCGCCCTTGCAGCAGAAGATATCCGCAGATGCCGGATGCACCGAGAGAAGCTCGCTACGAGGCATGTGCAATAGTATGGTCGACCAATGAAGGATCATGTGCGCTTGGAAAAGTATCTCGTCTACTTCTCCGGTTTTGGAGATGAGGTCTCGCTTCTCTGGTGGCACATAGTGTGTCCAGGCAGCGAGTGAGTTGTCAATCGCTTGTACCTCGTCAGGATGGACTTCTGTATTGGAAATAGCCAAGACTCGGGAAAGGATCTGAACAGCCTCGATCCGATAACAGTGTGAAGAGAAATTGACGTCTTCCTCGGCAAAATGACGATCGGTGAATTGGGTCAGCGATGAACCCTCTGTGGAGCAAGCTCCCTCAGAATACGCTGAATCTTCGCATGGCAGTAGCGCTGCAGAGATGACGGAAGTAGACTTCATGGTTGGCCTGCGATGTACGGCTGACATCATGCCTTCCACGACAAACAACTCCCACCACGTCCGGCGGAAGCTTTCTTCGAGGCTTGATGATCCGTTGCCGTTGATGGAAGCAAAGTCTTTTGTATTCATACCGATTTCGATGGCTAGTTCTATTGCTTCCTGAAGCATCTCCACGCCATCATTGGGCTCTCCCCGAGCGTGTATCGCAATGGCAAATAGTAGGCGAGCCTGTACCATGTATCCAGTCTTTTGTGACTGGTCTCCGAGCGCTGCTGCTGTCTGTGTACGCAACAAGTCTCCAGAATGTGATACTGAGTAGTGACTTCCGATGAATTGAACAACTTGTTGAAGATAGTCTGGATAGGCTTGACTGTACATGTGGCGAGGAAGCAAGATGGGGTGGGCCGAATGGAAATTCGAGTAGTAGAGGTTGACCAGATGCTCGACGTCAAAACGTGGACGTAACAGAGTCTGATCTTTGACACTGATGGATGGCAATAGAGGCATTGTGACTTGCTCGTTTATAATTAGAGCCGATGCAGAAGCTGATAGTGGATGTTCCATGAATGTGCCGTTCGAGTCAGCCTGAACTACGCCGAGTTGATGCGAATTGAGATTTTCCAATGCGGGTTGCCATGCCGAGCTATCTGGAGCAGATCGAGTGCGTTTGGGTGGTGGTGGTTGTGGTGAAGAAGTCTGAGAGTTGGTCGCCGAATTCAATTTCCTTCTTTTCTTAGGAATCCCTTTGCATCCTCGTCGCGAAGGAGTGTAATTACAGACGCTATCGGATCCAGCACATCTAGAACATATGGGCTGATTGCCGTCGCATTTCAGATGCTTAGAACGACATTCAACACAGGCTAAAGCAGATGGTTTGACGAAGGGCGGTGATGGTTGAGCTGGAGTAGTGTTCACCATACTGTATCTTTTTGACGCTCATGATATGTCAAAATCTTCGAACGATTTTAGATTATGAGGTCGCAGGTATCATAAAAGGAGGATCGATGTTCAGCGGATATGTTTGGTAGAACAATTGACCACGATGGTGAATGTCGCCGACTCGGGGACATTCTAAAAGTCAGCAAGTCTCGGGCTTGTTCCTTCGAGTTGGACGCGACCCTATCAGCATTTGATCAACGACCTGCACAAAATTGGTTGATGAAATTCAACATATGTCACAAAGATTCACTGTAAGATGGCTTGAAAAGGTATATTCTCCTTGGAACAATTCTGTAGATGGTCGAATTCTTGAGTCTTCATAGCACAGGACAGGGTTGGAGCTCTGGTGGTCAAAGCTTGATTGCGCAATGTGAATGCTGTAGCGAGTTGCGACAGGAAGGTGCATGTTGGAACTTGCCATCGTTCTTGCCAGTCATAACTCACTCGTCTATGCTATTAGCGACAGGATCGCTCATTCCTTGCTGAGCCCATCATCGCTACAAGATGTGTCGATTTATGGTTAGCTGGGACTAGTTTCTTGATTCGACCATCGTTGCTGACCACCTCCAGGTGTACAAGGGCAAGGAGCCCATCCTTCTTTCCACTCTAATCCTCGATCCCGCCCACTCCATCCTTACACAGTCCTACGATTCGAGACTCCGCTTGGACACGCGACGTCCCCATAATGGCGACGGCTTCGGTGTTGGCTATTACACTCCTCCCTCGTTACTACCCTTACTCGGTCCAGACCCGTGCATCTTCACCTCGACCATTCCAGCCTGGAACTGCACAAACCTGACCCGTCTGGCCAGCAAAACTGTCTCGCCCCTCATCTTCGCCCACGTTCGCGCCAGTACAGAAGGTGCTCTGGCCGAGAGCAACTGCCACCCCTTCAGTCGCGGTTGTTTGATGTTTATGCACAATGGTGGTGTCGGAGGCTGGAACAGTGGTGTCAAGCGCAAGTTGGTCAGCGATGTCGCCGATCGTTGGTTTTCCGGTGTCACTGGTAGCACCGACTCGGAGTGGTGCTTTGCCCTGTTCCTTGATAGCCTGGAACGCCTAGGCTACAATCCAGACAGCGTCGACGCGCAAACGAACGGATTCGGCCACAGCATCCTACGCAAAGCTATCCTCAAGACCATCGAACGTATCAACGGCTACATCAAGCAGCTGCCCGACAATGTCAGAGACGACGACACGCGCAGCCTGCTCAACTTTGCCGTGACCGATGGCAAAAGCGTTGTTTGCACTCGCTACGTCAGCAGTAAGACGGATGAAGCTGCCAGCCTGTTCTTCAGTTCTGGAACCAGTTGGAAGAAGCAGAACGGTCCTTCGGTCGAGAAGGCTGACTACGCTATGGAGCGTCGTGATCGCGGCGCCGACATTGTCCTCGTCGCAAGTGAGCCTTTGACTTTTGAACGCGACAACTGGGTCACCGTGCCTACCAACAGCACCGTCACAATTCACAATCAGACTGTTCTTATCCACCCCATCATCGACGACTTTTACAATCCTTCACCAAGCTTCAAGCGCAGTTCCAAGTTCGCAGAGACAAAAGGTCAGACCACTACTGAAATGGCAAAAGCATCGATTGACGCTGCTCCTGAGAACCTTGTTCAAGCCGCTGCTTGAACAATGCTTTATGCGCGTTCACGCTTATCACTATCATGACAGACTTGACTTCTTGGTCGCTGGCGTTCATGTTCGTCCGAGTATCAATTTGCGTCAGGCACTGTCGAGTCTGAAGAATCCCTCAGATCCGCGATGTCTGGCAGCATCTTTTATACTGCTCTGATCTCTCGCATGCAATTGGATGCAGGGATATCGTGGGTAAGCGAAATTTGCGAGGGGTCAACAGACGCTCTCCCTCGTCAGTTGGGACGTTACAACGCTGTTGCAACCTTGTCCGTCAAAGACTGTACGAGAGCAATGTTTCTTTCGATCAACATCACTTGCAGCCTGTGAGAACCTGTCTCGTGCAAGTCCGATCAGCTCGGACTTCTCGCAGAACACGAGCAGTTCTTCTCACGCGGTCTTGCGTTCAACCGGGCCCACGTTAGCCCAGGCCAAGCCGCTCTTCAGAAACGTCTTGTCCTTGAGCTCTGTATTCATAGACACATCAAAAGCGCACAATATGTCTTGCGCGCTTGTCAAAATAGCCACCAATCAACTCCATCGATGAGGCTTTTCTCAAAGATCATTCCACCAGTCATTATCTGATATCGGGAGTGCACGTCTGCAGTACGGGAACCATTCGGGACGGGATGCTTCTCCGTGAAGTCCCATTCTTCCCCAGACAGCCAACACGGCAATTGGGCTCAAGTGCCGCGGCACGGCGTCGATCACTACCATCTTAGACCTCGAAAGTTGCGACACCGGTATAGCCTCCATACCAGACCACGGTCTTATCCATGGTCTGGACAGGCCAATCTCGTAGCTCATATACTCTCACGGTTTCCAGATCCTGTGCGGAATCATGAGATCAAATACTCGAAAGGAATTTGTCAAAAGACGCTGCTACTTCGAGTCGTCCGCTTGTGCATTCAAGGCTAAACTGCTGAGAGGTTATACGGATCGTGTCAGTCCCACGATAATAACGACGTCAACAATTCGTTGTGCCCTACCACCCTTGAGTGGTGAAAATTCGCAGTCACTCGATCAAACCACACCCTCAAGATAACGCGACCTTGATATCGAAGAACATGATTACAGCATGCCGACTGCCCAAAGTCACATTAACCACAAACAAACGCATCACGCGCCCTTGGCCTGGTCATCGCGTGGGCCGGAGTCAGATCTGAATCAATTTCTTGGTGGCTTGATGGTTATCCGCTGAAACCTTCCACCCGTGTAACCTATGAGGCACAGGCAGGTTCGACGATTTCTGTTTTTAGTGTCGTTTATTTTCAATTCCCCTTTCTTTCGGTTCATCGACTCCATACTTGCGTCCTGCAAGACTCACGGCCTGATCTCAAAGAATTCTTCTGTACCATTCGTGCATTCACACCTCCCACCCGCAGACTTTCTTCTTGTACACTATATTTGATTCTCTAGGGTGCGTTGCACGATGGCGCAAGAGATAGCAAGACGACCGAAGACTATGCAACTACTTCCCACACCACCTAATGAAATCGAAGAAGATAATCACATCTATCAAACGGTTGAGGAGATATCACCAGATCAAATTCCAGACGAGGATATTAAGCAAGAGTTCAGTCCTCCAGATCTCGTACAAAAAGATTGGAAAAAGTCCATCATCGATGCCATCGACGCTGAATCGGATGACTTTCTCCAATTTTTCGATGCATTCTCGGCCGCTACAAGATCCACAGCAGTCAACTTTGATGCTCGGGCAAGATGGGACGGATATGCCACTACAGCACCAGCGGCCTCTGTGATATCTTCTTTCCTAGCGGCAAGGAATACCAAGAGCATGACGATGGGATCTCCGACATTACCTTCAGTGGTCAGCATCTTTGACGGAGGTGAAGGTCCATGTCTGGTACTGAACGGACTTCTGTGTCCACGTATCTCGTCACCCGCACATCCATACTCCGTAATCAAGGACATTCCAGCTGAAAGAATCTCGAAGGGTCTGACCGCCGAATCAGCGGGAACAGCGGCAATCGTTGCAGCTTATGCCTACTTGCACTCCATCAGACAGCACCTTATTGGCACCGTCGTTCTGGAGGCAATAACAGACTCCGAGGACGGTCATCTTGGCATGCTCCAACATTTGCTGCACACAGACGGTAGGAAGAAGCTATGGCGGGGCGACAGCATGATTACCGCCGCTTCCCTATCATCCGGAGCACCAGGCGCACAAGAGAGCTCATCTTCACCAGTTTACGACCGGACTGCGTCGAGGACAACTGACCCTGCCACTTTCGACCCTGTTCTTTTGCGTTGGCTCAGGACTATTCCGGCTACCGAGTTCACTTCTTCGCAACTCTCGACGCCATGTGTCGTTCATCCAGTTGCCACTTCCCTTTCAAACAACAGCAAACGGATTCTTGGCCGACGACCCAGTATCCCTGACTTTCAAATCGGAAGGGAACGTGGCACGCATGCGCGTTTTTGGACACGATGCGGTGTGCCGAGTTTCTGCATCAGCGTTGGTGGTACCAAGAGTCAAGAAAAGATGCCACAGAAGCGGAAAGACAGTGGTGATCAAGGCGATGAGAAGATGACTGAAAATCGAGACGGGTTGCTGATGGAGGGGTTGGGCATGGAAGACGATTTGCAGGATGTGGATCGTAAGCAGTGGATTCAGTTGGTGAAAGTGTTGGTTCTTACTGCTTGGGATCAGGTGGGACTGGAAAGTGATTAGAATGGTGGAGGAATAAAGAAATGAAGAAGGCGACACAAGGAAGGAGGAAGCAAGGGAAATAATGGCAAGAGATGGAAAAATTGATTGAGCAGACCACATGCTTCCAGACAAGGGCGGCAACAAGAGCTGAAGAGCGCAATCAGTGGGAGCTAGTATGTTATAAGACTTCTTGACGATATAATAACGCTACGGAACCCGACAATTCCAAACATCTTCTGAAGCTTGCCTTGGATTTTTCCATGACTGCACGGCCCTTTTTTTATTTTCTTTTGAAAAAAAAAAAAAGAGCAACTCTGTTTATCGATGATTAGAAGGCTGGAGTACAGATTTGCTGCTAATCCTCCGTTTCACTACAATATCTCCTCTTTTTTTTTTCCTTTGATGTATTAGATCT
>RZIQ01000072.1:97867-125610 GCA_003992365.1 Aureobasidium sp. P6 | reverse complement strand
TAAAAATGGTGCTTGCTTGTTATTAAAAGAAATCTCTTTTTTTTTTTTTCTTTTTTTTGCCAGCACAAAAGAGATTATTTCTACATATCCCGAGATTACTCTTTTCTTTTCTTTTTTTCCCTCTCTACCATAACTGCGTTTGGAGAAATTTGCAAAGGCAATGTATTATATGGGATTGTCAAACGCATGATGGAGAAAAAAGAAGACAAAGCATAAACAAAAAAGTGTGATTGAAGAAAAGAAAAATATAGCCAAGAAGAAGATTAATAGACAAAAAAAAAATAAGAAGCAACAAATCAATGATCGCTGTTCCAAGAAAGCATCAATCCAATCGTAATGTCAGGAAATCACCAAAGAGTCGAATATACAACCTCCTTACAAACTCTTTCCCCTCCACTCAAAGAAATCAAGCCCCCTTGGTCTGCCGTCTCGAAAACCTAGTCTTACTCTTCGCCCTCATAAAACTCCTTCTCCCATCCTCTCCTCTCCCCCTGCCCAATTCCGGTCCGGCAGTCAGTGTCCTCCCCTGTCTCGTGGCAACCCTCCCCTCCTCCCTCCTCTTCTCAACAACATCCTGACTCAGCCCGCCAAAGCCCCCTCTCTTTCTAAAACAAGTCTCCATGAGTGCATTGGCGTCAAGCATACCCCTAGGCATTGTTTGTACAAGCTGGAAAATTTCCATCGGGTCATTCACGGCTTTGATGGTGTGTTCGCCAGACTTGAAAATGGCAAGGGCGACGCGGAAAAGGGTTTTGCTGCCTTCGAAGAAGAGGCAGTCCCAGACGCGGAGCACGCATTCAATGGGTAAGGTGCCGACAAAGAGAGACATGAACCAAGCTGTCGTTGCGAGACTGACTGTGGGTAAACGGGTCGGTGCTCCGGCGGCTGGTGTGCCTGGTTTGTCGTCTAGTTTTGCCCAGATTGTGGGTAGGGACTCTTTGATCGAGGTCATGAGCACGGCAATGTCGATGTTGGCTCCTTCGAGGGCGACTCCATGCGTACCAGGTAAATGCTCAGTGGTGACCACATTGAGCAGCACAAAAGTTTTCTCTTCATCTTCCTTGAGGAATAACAACAAGAGACCAGCAATAAAGTTTAGACTCTGGCAGTATCCTATGCTCGGGTTGTGCACGGCAAACGCTTGCAACACTCGTCTCAGCGCTTTGATTATGGGTGTTTCGTTCTCGGTCTCGCCGATTCCACGACTCTGCTCCGAGGTTGTAGGCCGACCATCAGGCTTGAAACGGTCGTTGTCAGGAAAAGTGCGATTCAAATCGCGTTCAATATGTTCGCGGTCACTGTCACTGAGTGCACCCTGATTGACACGATGGAGCAGACTCCAGTAGAGTCCAGGATCTTCGGCCAGCTTTTTCGGACCTCCGGCATACCAGAACCAAGCAGCACCTCGCCAATCCGGAGGGATACCCTTGCGAACATATCTCTTGATCTTTTCGGATTTTGTTGGAAAACGTGTAGGATTGTCGGTCGTGTAGCCGAACTGCTTCATCAAGACATTCCATTTGGCACGCCTGCGTTCAAGATGAAGGTCGTACTCTTTCTCCCAGGCATCATACTCCTCGACAGCGATGTGCAGTGAATTCTTTTTGAAGCCGTAGCGATCGCGAGGCACGGGTTTGGAAGGGGGCTTGGGTATGCTCGTGCTGGTAGGCGAGTCGGTAATGGGTGGTTCAGCGGCAGCGGGAGGCGGTAGTGAAGGGGCTGTGAGCGGGGCGGTCAAAGGAGGAAGGTCACGGCCAGCGAGTATCTGTGTCGAGGTCCTCGTGTGTGCCAAGGAAGGTTTGTTGTTTCTGTCGAAAAGGCAAAGGTCGGCGTCTGCGAGGATACTCTTGCGGTCAACAAGACTGGCAGAGTGACTGCGTCTGTGTGAGGCGCCCGTCTCACTGGTAGAAGGCGACGTGCCTGGACGAACGCCCAGCGTGTCGACACTGCTTTTCGGAGCGTGCAAGAAGCTGTTGGTGCGCGAGTTGGCCATGCTCAGACGCATCGACTGTCGCATCGACTCGCGCAAGTCGACACTGAGATTGACCGGGGTGCCAAAGCCAGCAATGTACATGTCAAGCAGGGCATCTTCATAACTCGACATGTTATCCTCATCATCATCATCGTCGTCGTCGTCATCTTGGGCAAAGTCGATCTTGACGCAATCAGAGACGGAGCTGTCAGCTGTGGCAATGCTGCTGCGAGCGGTGCCGGTGGTCGAGTCCATGTGGCTGCTGGTCGATGTCATTTGGGAGCGATAGCTTGTGCGGGTCTCGTTGCGAGCAATGTCGGGCACTGCTATCGAGCCATTGTGGTCTTCCAGCGGCCAGCTGCCTTGTCGCTTGAGCGTGGCATCAGCAGCCGACAAGTCCCGCGGTCGAGAACGAGGTTCGACGGCAGAAAAGTTGCGTTGACGGACGGGACTTTGATCGTCTGCGTCTTCCCACCATTTGTTGCTCTTGACATTGACCTTTGAACTGTGGGGTGGAGCTACACTGCCGGCGGTGACAGGCTTCAAGGCTTCTTTGCCGTCGTTTGTGGTGATGAAGAGCGGAGCGGGTTTCTGTCTCGTCTTCTGGGGAGTGGGCAGACTAGGCATTCTCTGTCTCAATCGTTCGGGCGATGCCTTGCGCAGCGGAAGGTGGGGTTCTGGACTGCGGACTCGTCGGGGCCATGAAAACTGCGGCGTCGAGGGTTGCGAGGGAGACACAGGAGAGTCTGGGTGAGCAGCGGACTGGCGTTCGGCGTGGTAGCGATCGTTGGCGAGGACAGCGTTGATGGACGCCGAGGGAGCAGCGGTGCGGTTCATGGTCATGGTTCGTCTATACGAGCGTCAGGAGGCCGACAGGACTCGCACTCATGTTGTGGTGTTTCGTATAGCTGAGCGCCCTGTGCAAATCATCACCGACAAAAAGAGCAGATCAAAGCGTCAGAAGCTCTTTTGCAACGATGGCAGATGTTGATGCTGATGTTGACGCAGATGCTGATGCTGATGCAGACATCAAAACATCAGCTTCCACCTTGTTCTGCTCTGCTTGATCTGCTCTGCTCTTTGTTGCTCCTTCCTCGGCAGGCCTTCCTTTTCCCCCAAAGCAAACACAAACTGAAACACTTCGGGAAGTCACAGTGTGACGCTTTCTGTAATTTCCACATCCACTCGATTTTGCCAAGACTCCAATCAATCGCCAAACAACCCTCCTTCTGTTTCCGTATCCATCACCGGCCCTTCCCGCAACCAACCAAACCATGCATGCAATCTTCCACTTGTCACAAACAATCATTCGCCCTGGTCCTCGTCGTCGTCTCTAACGATACGAACCTGACATCAGACACGATGATATTCAAAATCTAGGAAAGATGCATTCGCATCGTCAAATTCAGTCACCTTTTATTCGAAACATGACCATTAATCAATAATCTCCTCGAACCTCTACTGCACTAGAACTGCTGACCCAGGGCTGACCGTACTCAAAAAAGCCAAGCGAGGAACGTCTCTCAATCCGTTCGTACAGTACAAGCCCCAAGAATCCCCTGAATCCGTTTGTCCTCCGTACAAGATGATATGAAAATAATGCCATGATATTCAGCCGTTTGACCTACTCGTACCACATGATGCTTATTGCATGAAAGAAATGCTCGTAAGATGAAAAAAGTCAAAGAAAATCAAATCACCGACGACTCCCGCTCAGCACCTCGCCCAGCTCCTTTAGTCGTACCGGCTTGGTCATGAACTGGTCTACACCGCTCGAAAAGGCTTCTTGCTGTGCTTCCGCGCTCGCCAGTCCCGTCAAAGCGATGATGTATGATGCCGAAAGATTGTTGGCCTGTTCGAACGAGCGTATCCTCCTCGTCGCCTCCAACCCGTCCATTCGAGGCATCGAGATGTCCATGCAGATGAAATTAAATCTCGTTGCTTCGTCTTGCTGGTTTTGCGAAAATGTTTCCACTGCTTCGGCGCCGTCTTCTGCTGTCACATAGTCGTGTTTCTTGGACTTGCAGTACCTAACGAGTAGCGATATGTTGATCTTGTTGTCGTCAACAAGCAGTAGTCGCAATCGTTTGGGACCTTCCTGCTCTGCTCCAGCAGCTTGATCTTTCGCTGTTTGGCCTTTATTCTGAGTCGTCTCTTCCGCCGTCCCTGTGTCTACGGATCGAGATACAGGCGTACTGGGCCGTGTCTGGTCATCTCGTCGTGACAGATTCGGCATAGCAGCCAAGTCGGTATCTCTCTGAATAATAATCTCTTCAAGAGCTTGTCCAAATTGCTGCTTACAAGCAACAAGAGCATTGGCCAGTTTCCGAGGTCCAAATGGTTGAACGATGAAATTCGTAGCGACTGCTTTTCGAAGCGTCTCGCTCTCCATGTAACCTTGCTGCAATTGCGAACTGTCATCGCAAAGCACAACTGTAGGCTTGCCCACGTCGATCAACAAGCCCTTGATGCCGGACAAGTTGCGACATGTTGTAATCATAATCTCCGCGTCATTGACCTCTTGTACCTCGCTGACCGTGTCGAAATTCATCTTGAACCAACCCCAGCATTGTCTGTCGAGTGCCTTGCGGAGCGATCTTTGCGCAGGTGACTCCCCTGTGGGTGTGATTGGTGGATCTACAAACACCGTCTTGAGTCCCTCAAGCTGCTTTGTCGCTTCATTCATGGCCGAGACTGCTTCGTTGTCGCTTGTACTTTTGGATGCCTTGAGCATGATCATCTCAATTCGAACCTCTGTGCCTTTGTTGAGCTCTGATTCGACAAAGATCTCACCTCCCAGATTGTTGACGATTTGTTGTACCATGGAAAGTCCGAGTCCGGCTCCTGACTGTAGAGGATCCTCCTGGGCGAAAGGCCTGAAAAGATGGTTGTCCAGATACTCTTTGGAAATACCTCTACCCGTGTCTTTCACTATCAGTGTGATGCGATTCCTGATGACCCCGTCACGAGTTTTCGGAAGCTCTTTGACTTTGAGGCTGACGTGGATATACCCTTCGCTTGTGTACTTCAAACTATTGCCAGTCTGATGATCGAATTAGCAATTTGTAATATTGAAGATGAGCCACCCGGCCCCCAATGATGCATTACTCTGGGGAAACATCTGACAGCGTGCACCAAGATATTCAAGGTCAGATGGATGGGACCAGGGAATAATCAAAAGACTCACCAGATTCATGACCAATCGTCTCCACGAACCACTCTCGGTATTGAACAACCAGTCTTCGTAGCCCTTTGCTTCCACGTCAACGATAACCTGCACGTTTGCGTTGCTACCCTTTTCATCCCCAACACGAGGCTGGCTGAGGCCGGAATTCGCTCGAGTGAGCTTGACGGATGAGTGGCCGGCAAAGACAGTCTCAAGAGCCTCCTCGGTGATAGTCGGCAAGTGGATTTGGGCCTTGAGGCTGAGCATACTAGCTTGTTTATTGTTAGGTTCTTGCTGCCGCTTATTCCTGTTTCGAGTAAAGTTGTTGATCTTGCTGAAGTCCAACAGGTGGTCGATGGTATCCAAAAGCGTCCGCCCACATACGTCGACAGTCTCGACGAGACCTCGTTGTACCGAGTCGAGAGTGGATGACTCCAAGCACTCTATGCTGCCTAAGATGCCGTGCAACGGACTCCGTAGCTCATGAGAGATGCTGTTCAGAAGATCAGACTTGGCTTTATCTGCCATGGCGGTGTCAAGTTTGGCAACCTCGGACATGATGGAGATGCCAAAGGCACGCAGAAAGCTAAGTTCCGAGTCTTTGTGTAGCAGACGAATCTCCTTGTCCGACCATACAATCCCACCAGCAAACCAGCGCATTCTGTGATCATCCCACATGGGGACGAAGGCCAGCGAACGGGCTTTGGGAAACAAGCGTTTCAACTGTTCCAGATCTGTTTGCCTCTGTCTACGCACTACCTCACGTGTTTCGGCATCATCATGCTGTTCTTCGGGCGGATCCAGTCGTTCGTTGTAGTCTTCGGGTTCCTCTGGGGTTACGGGGTTGGCCATAGACAGTCCGGATTCTTGAAGATCAATGTTGAAGATCCTTCCCGGCGCATAGCGAGACAACAGCGAATGCAAGAAGCCCTCTGTCATGGGTTCCCCGGATTCCGGCTGCCCTGATCGTGCCAGAACATGGCACTCTTTGCTTGAAGTGGTCAAGCGAGCAAAGTAAGAGGTTGTCGCATCTTCGTTTGTAGGCACAGATTGTACCAGGCCACCGAAACTTCCTACGGAGGCGTCGAAGAAGACAACACCGGCGACATCGATTGCGTCCTTGATGATACACGCAGCACGGTGGAAAGTGGATTTTACATCGGTCGAAAGCATGGAACTCTGGAGATTCTCGGAAGAAGGCTGACTGTGAGTCTGGCCACCATGTCCTTGTGCGTCGTGTGTCTGGGAGAGGGCAGCCTCGGGTGGTCGAGTGACAGGAACTCCAGGAGTCTCCGAGTGGGCATCTGCGTGTTCGGTGTCACGAGCAGCGCTGATAGTATGAGAGTGTAGACCGGTGTCAAGGTGATCTTTGCCTTCGACATAGGAACCAAGGCCAATGACCATCTGAGAGGTGCGGTGGTGTTCCTCCTTTGAACGGAAATTGTCGAGGTGGGACATGATGACACCGGACATGTGTTGCAAGAAGGAGCCGTCTTGGTCGGACAAGGAGACTCGCGGATCGTCATCCATGACAGAGATGACACCAATGACGGGGCCGAAAGGGCTGCGAATTGCAGTGCCGGCATAGAAACGCATGTTTGGCGGAGTTTTGAGCTGGGATTGACAGCCCTTGTACCATTCATCGTGGAAAATGTCGGGAAAGACGACAAGGCCATTGTCGCCGCCGTGTTGTTTCTCTTCGGCCAGCTCGAGGGTGCGCTCGCACAGCATCGTGTGTCGGTCTTGAGTGCCTGCACCCAGCCATAGCTGGTCTTTGTCGTCGGTGGCTTGGTGTGTGACGAGCGAGAGGGAGGTGGTGGCTTCTGCCAGAACGTATTGGTAGTTGCGATCGAAGCAGGAAATCAGGCAGCGGCGGACACGTAAGCGCAGGCAGATGAACTGGGCAAAGGCAGCCAGGGCATTGTCGAACGAGGCGGTGCGGCCGTCTGCGCCAGTCGTGACATTCTCGTCCGAGTGCTTCATGAGATTGTCGTAGGGCTCATAGTACTTGTAGAACTCCCTCGCTCTTGCGCCCTCGTGCTCGCCATGGAGCTTGGGCGTGTATGGCGTCTGAGGCGGCGCCATGGTCGGTTGTGTCGAGGTCGCAGACAGAGGCTTCGTGTCGATGGCATTGTCAGCAGCGCCTCGGCAAATTCCCATCTGCATCGATCAAAGCCCGTCAGGACAATCGCGACGGCAGAGCTCGGGCCAGTGGTGATGTTTTTAGCTTTGCACTTGGGCGGTCTGGGCCTCGATCCGGTCTGGAGTCCGATGTTGGACACGCTTTGTAAGAGCGTTCGGCGGCTTCGGGGATTTGTCCGCCGGCGTGGTTATCACAGCTGCCGACTCATGAGAACATCTTCATTCTTTGCATTTGGCTGCTTCACCAGGACAAAATCAGCAATCAGCCTGCGGCGGCAATCTCTGGCAAGCAGCTGTGCACAACAAGTAAGGACCGCGAGAGAAGCAGAGAGGCAAGACAGCGTCATCCAGCGGCTTACACGGCTGGCCACGTTATTAATTATCATCTCCACTTATCGCCTGCACGGCAAGAAAATCGAAAAAGAAAAAGAAAAGAAAATCAAAAAACCCTGTCCTCCTTGACCATCATCGCAAGACACGCTACTCATCCAGCTGCAGAGATGATCAGTAAGAGCGACCAGCCGACAACTTCTCAAATGGACCTTCCTTGTTCTCAAAACACACTATGCAACTCAGTTGGGCATTCTATCCTAGATGTATTCATTCTACTAGATATGTGCAACTTCATCTAATTTGAAAACGCAAACAACAACATCTACATGCACCCTTCAAGAAACATTAAACCAGCACCAATTTTCGAAAAAGCCATCAAACCTGTCATAGCAGCAGAACAAGTCAGAACAACCGTCACCTTTTACAGTTCATGTTGGACGGATCGGCGACGAACCTTGCTGCTGCTTGCACTGCTTTCCTCTTCAGGACCCAGACCCTTTGCGACGCCGGAGCTAGGCACTTCAGTGACAGACTCATGCTCGCTGCTCGCATGGTCGACCATCTCATGAGGACGCCAGAAGTCCTTCTTGCCCTTGGCGGCACGCACCAACCATGGAGGGAACAGCCCGCCATCCAGTCTCCAGGTCCAGTGTTCCTTGAACTGCTTGTCCATGGGTACAATTCTACCGCCGGATGCCTTCTCGACGAGGTAGACGGTGGTGTTGATGAAGATGTAGGATACGATACCGGCGATGAGACCGTACGCGATACTGTAAGTGAAAGGCATGATGGCGATGGTGAGGAAGGCAGGCACGGCATCGCCCATGTAGCGCCAGTTGATGTCGGCAGCCGCCTTTGCCATCAGAGATCCAATGATGACGAGAGTGCATCCGGTGGCCCAAGGAGGAATCGAAGCGAAGATGGGAGCGAAGAAGACGGAGATAAAGAAGCAGATGCCGGTGACCATGGCTGCGATACCGGTCTTGCCGCCTTCGGAGATACCGGCGCCAGACTCGATGAAAGCAGTGACGGGAGAAGTACCGAAGAGGGAACCGATAGAGATACCGATAGCGTCGACCAAGTAGGCAGTTGCGCTACCCTCGAAGTCCTGAGTCTTCTCGTCCATGACACCAGCGAAACGAGCCATGGCGTAAAGAGTACCAGTACAGTCCAGAATGTCGACGTAGAGGAAAGTGATGAGAGCCAGACCAAACTGACCGCCGTGAGAGCTGACATCCCACTCCTGAGCAGCAAGAATGTTCTTGATGGGACGGAAGGTAACAACGTTCTTGAAGAAGTCAAAGTTGCTGTCACCAAGCTCGGTGTGAGGGAAGTAGGTCACATCGGTGCCACGAGGCCATGAGATTATGGACACGAGCAAGATACCGGCGATGATTGCACCCTTGACACGGAACATCATGAGGAAGACGGTCAAGAAACCACCGCAGAAGATACCGATCCACATGGTGGGAGATCTCATCTTGTAGCTAGGATCGCACATCAACCCATCGTTCTCGGTCAAGTATTGCTGAGAGCAACCGGCAATCTCAAGAGGTGTGGCAGAAGCTCCAGTGATCAGACCAATGCCCGCGCTGTAACTGAAACCGATGATTGTAAGGTAAAGACCAATACCGACACCAGTGGCAAGCTTGATGGATGCAGGAATGGCACGAGCAAGCCATTGACGAATACCAAGAATCGTGAGAGCGACGAACAAGAGACCTTCGACAAAGACGGCTGTAAGAGCGATTCTGTAGGGAACGAGACCAGTACCGTTGAAGCCGACGACAGTGTAGGTGAAGTATGCATTGATACCCATACCAGGAGCCAGACCTAGAGGAAGGTTTGCGAACAATCCCATGCAGAACGAAGTCAAGGCTGAGATGGCAGCAGTGGCTGTGACCAGATCGCGACGGATTTCTTGCTTGCACAGGTTGTATGTGATATCGGTAGCACAGGCGTCAAGGCTGGTAGGAGGGCACACACAAGTACCACCAGTATCCGAGACGACGCTCGAGTTGACGGCGATGATGTATGCCATGGCGAAGAAGGTAGCGAGTCCGGCGCGGACTTCGGTGAAGAAGAAGGATCCATTACGCGACAGATGCTGTAGGAAAGCGATCAGCTTGAGAGTGTATGAGCACAACCAAGAGCAATGCTAACATGACCAGACCCCTCCAATCTGAAATACCTGCCAAATGCCGATTGGGCAATGGACTGGTTGACCTTGTGTGTCCAGCTCATCTTGTCTTAGTGAACTGTAGCTGAAGAATTGACCAGCAACAATGAGCGCGTGCTCGGATCAAGTTGTACTTGAACAGTCCTCAAGAAAAATATCAAGGTCGGGACTGGATTATTTTTTATTGCTCGGCGCGCAATGACCATGAGATAACTCTGCCTCACACCAGGCGAGCCCTTGACGATAAGAGCCATACAAAAGGGTTCGGGACCCGTCTATTCTAGACATTTGAAAGCCTTGGTATGATCCTTAGGCTCTTGGCTGGTCTTGGAAGATGCATCTTTTGCAGAAGGTATTCGCCTATTGACTCATCTCGTTGGTCATGTCAGATAGGCGCCGCGTAGGGATGCCAGCAAGACACAGGTGCGACCCTCGAAGGAACGACCTTGACTCGATTTTCATCAACGGTCTTTGATGAATTCTTTTTTGTTGTGCTCTGAGAGGTTGTGCGTGGCGCATTTTGTGCCAAGAAGGATCCACTGACTCGACTCGGTTGTGGGACAACTGAGTTGAGAAAGCAACACCTCCACTGCCATGTCTGCAATGGTATACAACATTCAAACAAAGTACAGATGTCTGTAGGCAGTAACTGACGTCTAATGACCCCGCAATTGACTAGTATCGCCATCACGGTGGTGACAGTTCGTCGACGTCTCCGTGCGAGAGTGGAGTCTCCAGATGTATCGGCGGCCTCCGATGATGCTTATCACAACCTCAAGCCTCTGTAGGACAGCCACAAGGTACTGTATCTTTCTTGGAAGGCTGTATCATAGTCCTGGGCAGACTTGACTTCATAGGGAGCTCTTGGCTCTCCTTGTGTTATCTGAAAGCGTGCCGATTGCTGTTCGGAGGTGGCCGCTTGAGAGATGCTCTTGATACGGACCATGCAATAGTATGACATCTATGCAAACACCGACGAGCAGTCCTAACCATGCGAGAAAGATCGACCTCACAAAGTACTGGTGGAGATAGTGGCCGATATCAGCTAAGCCAAAGCACCAAGCAGACTGTAGATGGACTCACAGGTAACAAAAAGATGCCAAGACCCCCATGGAATGCACAACTTGTACCTGCCCATGGCTCTTTATGTTCATCTTGGGTTCCATCTGAACGACAGGAAGTCAACAGGGGAAACAGCAGCTGAACACGTTTGTTCTACGATCAGGTGGGTGGAGCAGAGGTATCAGTCACGATTGCATAACAGGGCAGCTGTAAGACGGTGATGATGATGTAAGCAAATGATAATGATATTGTATAGGTAGATATGTAGAGCATATATATACATGAAATTGATTTAGATCTTCAAGTGTTTGGCAAATTTAGGACCTACTGAACATGTTATTAGCAAAAGCTCCAAGCATGATTTAGCTCGATATTATGAGAATAAAAGTTTCCATGAAGGATCAGAGAGCAAAAGGGCAGAATATGTGTGTCAACAGGATTAATTTAGAAAGACTAATCGTTAAAAAAAATTCGTTCATCAGATAGGAAGGTTTTGTTGTTATGGTGATGTGTAAAATGCGCGCAAGCTTACCTGGACTGGCAGTGCCTGCCTCATGCGTCAATTACGCTGAGACAGGCAAAGTGAGAAGCTCATTTCGAATGTCGAGCTTCTGCACCGTGAATGAGGTTGGAATTGTGGTGTGTAGAGAAGAGAAAGCAACCACCCGAGAAGATTTTCAGAAAGTTTGTAGCCCTGGCGCACGGCCCGAGAGTTCAGGGTGCTGGTCACGTGTGAGCCCTCGGCTCCGACAGAGCGATCCCGCAATCAGCCACGTCTTGCTGGTCTCAATCCTACAGATCAACCCCTTCCATTGCGGCGGCAAACAAGTGCTACTATATCCGTTACGCGCAAGTCGCGCCGCATACGATGTCTTCATCTAATGGCCCGATGAACTCCCCCTTTGAACTGGTTCCCAAGGTTGTCAATAAGAAGAATTACTACACGTTCGTCTCACCTCTTTTCCTGTACTCCAACACCCCTCCATCTAGCTAGATTTTGCGCCCACGAGAAGAGCAATCACATTTCTTCTGCATTCCTTCTCCACCTTCTTTTGTTTGATTGTAATAACATGGTCCAATGCCGAAAGGCATCTACGAGCGGCACGAGCGCTCTTACGGGTACAACAATCTGGTGTTTCTATGCGCATTTTGGCTGACTGTGGTCCCTCAATAACAGAGACTTCTTGAAGCGCGATGAGCAGTTCCTTGCCTATCGCCTGCAAGGTGAAGAGAATCGCAATCGCATGATCAAGGCCGCTCGCGATAAGGACCGCGCACTTGCTCAAGCAGCCTCTAATGGCGTGTCTGCAGACGCAGCACAAGCTGAGCTGGATGAAGACAATGCCGCGGACGAAGAAGACGAGGCTGAATCTTTTGGCTCCAAGACGATCGTCATCCATCCTGGTAGTCGCAACCTGCGAATTGGCCTCGCGACAGATGCTCTCCCTAAGACTATTCCCATGGTGATCGCGCGCAAGTCATCGCGTGCTGAGGACGAGGAAACCGATGCTGAACCTCGACCGAAACGCGTCAAGCTTCAGGATGGTAGCGCGGCTGAACCCTCTGGCGAGAACGCGTTCGGAGAAGAGGTATGTTTTCAGACACCGCCTTCTCTCGGCATTCACTAACTTTGCTGGAGTTCGCAAGAGAGTACGGTAACATGGCTGCGGATTTCAAGATATACCGTCGCAACAACAAACGCAGGGTACTGCCCAACTCGCGCGAGTTGGTTGTGAATTGGAATTCTCGTAATGCACCAGAAACCATCTCTGAGCACAACGATCCCCAGCGTGTCGACTGGACAGAGATTGGATCACCGGCGCCTGAATATTTTACTGGACACGCGGCGATGAGGATACCACAGCACTCGAAACCGCGATACCGACTTTACTGGCCGCTCAAGTATGGTTGGCTCAACGAAGAGGACTACTCGCACAAGTCTGTCCTTTTGCGCGACTTTTTCCGCATCATCGAGGAGGCCATCAAGAACGAACTTCATCTGAACAGGAAGAAAGACTGGACACAATACTCTTGTGTGTTCATCATTCCTGATTTGTATGAAAAGGTGTTCGTGACATCGATCCTTGAAGAGATGTTCCGAGACTTTGGTTTCCAGCGAGTATGCTTCATCCAGGAGAGTCTGGCAGCAACATTCGGAGCTGGATATTCTAGCAGTTGCATTGTCGATGTTGGCGCACAAAAAACTTCAATTTGCTGTGTAGAAGAAGGCATGTGTGTTGAAAATTCACGCATCAACCTCAAGTTTGGTGGAGAGGATGTCACAGAAACATTCGTCAAGATGATGTTGTTTGATCATTTCAACTACGCTACCATGGATCTTCTGAAGAGGCATGACTATTTACTGGCCGAAGAGCTCAAGCAGAAGTTTTGCACGCTCGAGGATGCACATATCAGCGTCCAGCTCTACGAATTCCATCTTCGCGCTTTTGGTCAAGACACACGGAAATACCAGTTCAAGACGTATGATGAGGTCATGTTGGCACCAATGGTGAGCGCACTCTTTCTGAGTCAGGGTGTCTCTTACTGACATGGTTCAGGGCTTCTTTCGACCGACCATCTTCGACCATGCAGAAAAGCTCAAGGGCAGACGCAAGCTGATCGGCCGCTCGACCGATACGTACGACGACAAGCCCAACGATCCCATGTCACTTGCTCAGCTACAAGTCTACAAATACTCGTCTGCGAATGTCCCCTCGGCTGTAGCAGACTTGACTTCAACTCCAGCACCTGGTGGTGTACCTGCGACTCCAAGCAAGCCATTGAATCTCGATCGGTTGGCACACCTCGCAGAAGTCGCTGACAGCACGCCTCGCTCATCTCCAGCAGGATCGCCAGCTCCTGAAGATACGGCGACACCTGTGCCTGGAGCTGGAGATGCGACACCAGCTGTGGCAGGCGCCGCGATCGAGGGTGCACAGCCCGAGACTGAAGGAGTGGTGCCCGTCATGCCACTGGATCAGGCAATCGTTGCATGCATCAGTGAAGGTGCCAAAGGTGACGAGAAGAAGACGCGCGACTTCTTTGGCGGAATCATGGTGATCGGTGGCGGCAGCAAGACTTACAACTTCAATGTGTACCTCGAGCAGAAGCTCCGTGCACTGCAACCAAACTTTCAAAAGGAGATTTTGGTCGGACCTCCACCCAGGGAATTGGACCCGCAAGTGCTAGTGTGGAAGGGCGGCAGCGTGTTTGGAAAGATGAGGGGCACAAACGACAGCTGGATTGGACAGTTGGAGTTTGATCGCCTTGGGGCCAGGATCCTCAATCAGAAGTGCATGTGGGCGTATTAAAACATGCCTTGGCTGGCGGGTCTAGGCAGAATAGCAGACGAAGCCAGAAAAGCAGCCAGGAAAATGCGAGCGTTTGCTTGTGCTCGAAATTTTCCGTCTTATTATCATGATATTGCTTCAACATGGACTCGACTTGATTCTCGATTGAACAGTAGGCAAGACGGCAGGTTAAAAGCGACGAGCCTCATTCATGTGGAGCATCGGCCGGTTTCGGGGCGCTCAGGCACGGCGTGACGTGACTGCCTGCAGAACGAGCCCCGGACGGAGGAGCCTTCAAACAATTGTTGACTCACAGTTGCTGCGAGCCTCTCTATCCAAACGACCAGCCATCATTTCCTCTCCATCCCACATCACCAATTCTTTACCAGTCATGTCGTATCCTACTCTTCACCTTCGCGCAGAGGTACGCATACTCAATGGCAGCTAGACACTTGGATGACAGCTAACAGGCACATTCTAGACCAAGCCGCTCGAGCACCGCTCAGCGCTGACTCCCACTACAGCAAAGGCTCTCATGGACGAGGGCTACCCGGTCAACATTGAACGCAGCAGCCTCAGCATCTTCCCCGACTCCGAATTCGAAAAGGTTGGCGCAAACATGGTGCCCGAGGGCAGCTGGGTCGACGCTCCCTCCGAACACATCATTGTCGGCCTCAAGGAGCTCCCCGAGGAGACTTTCCCTCTCAAGCACACACACGTTCAGTTCGCGCACTGTTACAAGGGCCAAGGTGGCTGGGAAGAGGTGCTCGCTCGCTTCCCTCGTGGCGGCGGTACTCTGTACGATCTCGAGTTCTTGCAAGACGAGCAAGGACGCCGTGTAGCTGCTTTCGGTTTCCACGCCGGTTTCGCCGGTGCTGCGTTGGCTGTTCAGGCATGGGCTCACCAGTTGGTCCAAGGTGCTGGCAAGCCTCTGGAAGGCGTCAAGCCATTCGCCAACGAGGGTCTGTTGGTCGCCGATGTCAAGAAGAGCTTGGAAAAGGGTGAACAGAAGGTCGGCCGCAAGCCGAGAGCTCTGGTCATGGGTGCCCTGGGTCGCTGCGGCAGAGGTGCCGTCGACCTCCTGCAAAAGGTCGGCGTGCCCGACGAGAACATCGTCAAGTGGGACATGGCCGAGACAAAGAACCGCCCTGGCCCGTACCCCGAGATCTTGGACAGCGACATCTTCGTCAACTGCATCTACCTCTCACAACCCATCCCTCCCTTCATCGAGCCCGCCGAGCTCAACTCGGAATCGCGCAAGCTCAGCGTCGTCTGCGACGTCAGCTGCGACACGACAAACCCGCACAACCCCATCCCCATCTACGACATCAACACCACCTTCGACAAGCCCACCGTCCCCGTCAACGTCACCAGCGGCCCACCGCTCTGCGTCATCTCCATCGACCACTTGCCCTCGCTTCTGCCCCGTGAGGCTTCGGAAGCATTCAGCGATGCACTGTTGCCCAGTCTGCGAACTCTCAAGGACAGAAAGACCGAGAGAGTGTGGCAGGAGGCCGAGAAGCTGTTTGACGACAAGGTCAAGACGCTGCCTCAGGAGAAGCTGAAGGTCTAGATGATCTGGTTCTTTCGCGGCGTGTTTCATTCTCTTGCTTGACAGGATGTGTATGCACTGATTGGGATATGGTATACAAAAAGTACAAGAACAACCAAGGGGTGTCATGTGATTAGACGGGCTTTGACACTCTTATAGATGAAGACAACTCTTTCATTTCTTTTTTCTTTTTTTTTTGCCATGCACATCTCTCCTGTTTCTGTTGTTCGTGTTTTTGTCATGAATTTCTCGTTGTTGGTCCGTCAATTAGACGATGACAAGCACTCTACAACATCTCCTCGAGCTTCTTCTGCATATCACTCATCGATCTCGTCCGTCTGACGGGCGCCTTGACAGCAGTCTTGTCTTTGCTCAAGCTCTTCAAGAATTTCTCCTTGTTCGTGCCCACCAGGTTCAAATGCTCTGCGACAGCCGTGGCAGGCGTCTGCGCCAACCACTGCTCGGTGCTGAAATCCTCAAACTTTGCCGCCTTGAACATTTCCAACATCTCGACTGGCTCGTCGCCGATATTCTCGACGTAGTGGGCATTGTTCTTTGGCACAATGCCCACATCGCCGGCTTGGTAGTTGAACGTTCGTGCATTGCCTGATGCTGCAAAGATGGTCACTCTGGCATGGCCGCGTAGGAAAAAAGACCACTCGTCTGCGTTGGGGTGCCAGTGCATCTCGCGGAGACAGCCCGGGTTGATGATGACATGAGCGGCTGCCGTGGTCTTTGAGATGGGGAAGTTTGATGTATCTGTAATGCGAACCTCGCCTCCGGGGAACTTTTTGGGTTCTTGCTTCAACATGCGGTGGGTAAAGCGATGTTTCGACCGAGTGACGCTCTTGCGATCGTCTTCGAGCGAGCCCGGGATCGTGCCTTGGAAAATGTATTTTTCCTTTTCCGAAAGCGAGTTGAAGACTTCTTCGTCGACGCGGAAGTTTTTTGCCAGAATTGATTTGGGAGTGCGTGCGATGTAGTCGGTGAGCAAAAAAGTGCTGTCTTCGGAGAAATTGCCGTCGTCGAAGATGAGGAGGAATTCCACTCCCTCTTTGCCCGTTCCTTGGATGCCGTGTGGGAAGCCGGTGGGGAAGTACCAGAGATCGCCTTCTTCGAGGTCGTCGATGTAGGAGCCCCCTTCGAGGTCGAGCACACTGATTCGGCATTGTCCTTTGATGATGTAGGCCCATTCTGATTCGTTGTGCCAGTGGAGCTCGCGGTAGACGCCAGGGCCGAGACGCATGTTGACGCCTGCCAGTTCTTTGGATGTTGGAAGCTCGCGGACGGTGGTTTCTCTGGCCCAGCCGCCTTCTTCGAGGCGCACGTGCGAGTCGGTGAATGACCTGTTCTCTAGTCAATGGATTGTTTGATGGTGTTTGTGATTCAAAGCCAAACCCACCACTTCATATTGGGCATCTTGCCATGGTCAGTGTCAGGAGGACATACTGTATCCGGCTCCTGGCGCATGCGATCTGGGTTCTGAGGTCCGAGAATATCATTGCCTTTTTTGCCTCGTCGTGGTACAGGACTATGGATACGTCGTCAGTCATCTTTCTGGTTTGAGATAAGTTATACCTACACGCTGTCACCTCCGAGATTCACCTTCTCATAGGCATCGAGAGCTTCAAGTAACTTCAGGCTGGCTGCTCGCCTCTCCTCGAGGATACTCTTTGGGAACTTGGTCATTGTCGATTGAGAATTTTGGTGCGTCTGAGGGGTGCACAGGTGAATACGAGGTTGGAACAAGCTTCAGCGTGCAGATGTCAAGCTCTTATATGAGCCTCAGAACGATGACCAGACGATGCAGTCAACCATCTGGATATTCCGGCTATTACTGCTCTTTGGTCGCTTGTCTGGATACGTCACCTGCGGGGAAGCCGCGAATGGATCTTCGGAGCCACGGTCCGGTTTCTATAGATTCGTCTTGCATCTTTCTCGAGATATCAGAAAATCAAGGACATCACATCCTGACACGGAGGTTATGCTTGTGGTTGCAGCCTGTATAGTGGCTCAGCAGCTACACGTGTTTTCCATGCTCGAGTTGGAGCTCGAGCAGGTAATTTCGACGCGCTCGAGCTAGCTAGGCCTATCGACAACATGACCACCGCAGCGACACCAAGAAATGAATTCTGATCTCTGAGGCCTCTAAAATCGAATGCCAAGGACCGCGTGTCGGCTTGATCTCGCCGGCTCAGGATTGGGTGTCTTACGAGATTTCCATCGAAGTCAATAATCGGCATACCATCAAGGTAGGCACGGCCAGCTTGTAGTACCAAAGCTGGGCAAGCAGAATTCTTTCCGATGCCGATATCATGAGGCATACCGAGTTGAGGTCAATCGAGCGTGAGGCTTGGAAAGTTTCAATCACATCGCTCAGCAGACCTTCCTCAACCATGATCACAATTCTTTCGATATCTTCGACAGTCTTGAACAATTCGTACCTTGCAGGTGTTTCAAGTGTCCAAGAAACTCTGCCGGTACCCGAGGCTTCCAAGTGTTTGATGACGACAGTGCATTCGCGCACAGACTCTGGCGCGTCCAGCAAGTTCGATGACCAGCGTGTTTTCACTCTTTCTTTGTATACAGCAAAGATGCCGGATATCGAGGATCATCAGGAGCAAGAGGACAGCAGATTGGCTTCACTGAAAGACCATTTCGATGCCGAAATCACAGAATCATGGGCGGATCTGATTCTGATCGTCAGCAGTTTCATCACTGGTCTGCTCGACTCGGCGGTATTTAATGTGTGGTCTTGCTTCGTGTCGATGCAGACAGGTAAGAGACTCTGCTCCAATCGAGTGAACTTAATGACTGACAATTGTAGGTAACACGCTTTATCTCGGTCTCGGTGTTTCTGGTCAGCCCAAAAGCTCGCCTTGGCGATGGGCGAAATCGGGCATGTCCATCATCTCGTTTGTGATAGGCGCATTCCTTTTCAGTCGATTCATGAGGTATCTTGGCCCTCTTCGTCGAAGCACGATGGTATACTCGTGGACTATTCAAGCCGCCTTGATCTTCATTTGTGCGGCACTTGAAGACACCGGAGTCGTACCCAACACTGCAGGCGACCTGCTGCCAGACAATTTCATTGTACTCCTGCCTTTGAGTCTTCTCTCCATCCAGTCTGCTGGGCAGATGGCCATGTCACGATTCTTGGGGTATGGAGAGGTCACCAGCGTCGTCCTCACGAGCGCTTATTTCGATTTGATTCATGACGACAAAGTCTTTACTGCGGCCCCATCGCGCAACGTCAAGCGCAACCGACGCATTGCAAGTATGGCTATGGTTGTTTTAGGTGCAATCTCCGGCGGATTTCTGACCCAGGATGAGGATATCTCCAAGGTTTTATGGCTCGCTGGTGGGCTCAAAATGGCGATTGCTTTGGTGTGGGTCTTCTGGAAGTCCAAGGGATCTGTCAGGTTGGAGTAGCCATGAGCGGATCAATATCATGCGTGGAGTACAAATGGAAGATCTGTTGACAGCCGCCATCTTGCAATGAACATGGCAATACGTTGATTTTACTCCGGACCGAGATTGTTGAGAATATTGAGATGGCAGATCGGTGGAGGCATCTTTCTGTTCACCCACTAAGTTTGATGATGATTTAGCACCTGTCAACTTTCTTTCGCGTGTGCCCAGAAGCACATGAGAACGCGAAAGCTTCCTGTCGACCTCCTGGCGTAACAATTACCTGTTCGGATGCACGGGTCTTTCAATTTTGAGATGATGATTCAAGGAGAGCTTGCG
Source organism: Aureobasidium sp. P6 (assembly GCA_003992365.1). Lineage (NCBI taxonomy): Eukaryota > Fungi > Ascomycota > Dothideomycetes > Dothideales > Saccotheciaceae > Aureobasidium > Aureobasidium sp. P6. Next base: position 106,164 of record RZIQ01000072.1, on the reverse strand, counting down.
GTTGCTCATACAGCAATGGTCCCCTCGCTGTGTCTCTTCTTGAAAAGTGCTCGTGTTGAGGAAACGGAGATACACGTTTTGATCAGGTTGGATTGTCAGATGCCATAGCATCTCGACGAATTGCGTCTGGTCATGTGCAATGGTTTCCATCTAAGACACGATCTATCAGGCGTAAGCGCGGACGGGCGATCATCCATATTGCCCCCGCTCCCTGCGCAATCTGCTCGTGTAGACTTCGTGGATCTCTTCGAGTAGGTATGACCCTCGTATTAAAGCTGAAAATCCGAATGCGATTAGATGGTGGAAGGATCGAGTATGGCAGCACTGGGGTGCACAAAATGCACCATTGCAATTGCATCCACGACCAACCTGTTGGAAGCACATGGGATCTTGCTCAGCCAGATCAAACATGAATTGGATTTGGATAGTTATGTTTTTCGTACCATCTCGGCAGTCTGCACCACGAAAGTCGCTGAGTAAGTTTTGACCGCGCGACATTTGATCAAAGACATCTATCTCCACTTGGAGCAGTCAGAATTTCTTCTTCGTGATATCCTTCGTACGTATCGTCTCCACACACCGAGAATCGCCATGCCTTTCAGCTATACACATTTATCCACCTCGATGATGGGTCACAAGAGGAGAATAAAGTCTGAGACAGGGTTGCTATGCCGCCACGGCAGAACCATAATTCGATTTGGCAAAAAAGCCACCGACGCCACGGCCCACTCAACCGCTTTTCACCCGTCGAGACCCTCTAAGTTTCGCTTGATCAAACGAGCATGACATGTTCGCCTTGAGTTGCTATGCGGAAGATGTGTTGAGAGCCCATCTGTAAGGTGTTTCCACTTGTACATGTTCTGTATCGACAGCTCGGCGCGAATCTATTCATAGTCCGAGCATCCGAGATGATCTGCCAGGGGGATCTGCGAGGCTAAATTCTGTAGCTCTGCTTGAATGCCTTCATACCAAAGACAGGTTTTAATTGTCTCGGAGTCACGGATGAGTGCATGATTAGATATGACTTGGATGTGACAAGTCAAGAACAGGTGTACCACTCGCATGGAGTCGGTCTGAGCAAGACATCAATCGTTGATGCCACATGCAGTTGCAGGTCCGGCGGCGTTTTTAGAAGTTGAAGACGTCTAACGGCGCCTGCGTGTTGAGAACGTGTGCTCAAGCAACAAGCCATGTGCTTGGCACGAGCTGCTAAACTTTTCTCTGTGCTCGCACCTAGAACTCTAGGTTGACCCTCATGTGGAGAGAGGAAAAATGAAATTCTTCCGTTCGATGCCGATGTGTTCATGACCATCTGTGTGTATGACACCGCTGAGACGACTAACACTCCCGATGTAGCTCCCAAGAAGGCAAGCATTCGACCTTTTCGGACGGTGATCATTTCTTATGCACGCGGACCATGCAGAGCTATGTCCCCAAAATCGATAGCCCAAGCCGCTCTGCGTGAGTACCTGCTTACACGAGGTCACCATGCATCACCTCGCAGCAGCTATCTCCACCTTCGAACGGTCTCTCCGTTGCATCGTGCTTTGAGGATGAACGTTACTTCAGTCTCACTCCAAATCGTTCGCAAGCGTTGCTGATTCTTTGAACGCCCAAGTCTCATCTCGAAACACAAGTTGGCGGATACAATGTGGATTCAAGGCTGAGACTTTTCCAGTCAAGATCCAACGGGATCCAGCCGTGACCGAGTCAGAGTAAAAATACTCTAACTGGCAAGTTGCCGCCGCACTTGAACGCTAACCTTTGTCTGGGACGGCACGCTCTGGTCATGCTAAAGTTTCGGTGCCGTCCGTGTGTGGTCCCATTTGCTGCTTGCAACTCCAGGCTCTTACTTTCCCTGCCAAAATAGTGCTCCATATGCACGATGCATGCCCGAATCATCACTCGGGTCCATTATTACCGCGCCGAGCTCATTGACATACGGCCCATACGGCAAGTGTAGACTGAAGACTATTGTCTCACCTTCTGGATTTGAGATTCCAATTCTCTGCCAAGGAAAATTGTGAGGATATTGTTAGCGGTATGCGGTCCGTTCGCGATGAGCCGAGAGCATCTCACGGTGCAACACAGCCCCGAGGACCTTCGCTTCGAGGACGGGAACGATCATATCCACGATGATTGCATCACCCAGATCGAGTACCAGAGACACTTAGCAAAGCTATTAGTAGAGCTTGTACAGGTGACTAGAGTATAAGTACAACCTTCTCCCACCACAGAAGAAGTCCTTTCCTATCATCAGCATCCGCCTTCGTTTCTCATCTACCTGTTCCTTCGTTCAAACAGGCACTCACCATGCGTTCTTCTTCCGCCTTTGCTATGGCAGCTGTTGCTGGCCTGGCTGTTGCAAACCCCATGCCTCAGGAGCTTGATTTTGCTCTTCTGGACTCTGCTCCCGAGGTTGCCACTGGACCTACCGGTGTTGCCGTTGTTGACGAGGCCTCTATCGCATCAACCGTAGCAGTATCTACTGTCGCTACCGCCAGTGCCACTGCCATCAGCGCTGTTAGACGTGACCTTGAGAAGCGTACTTTCGGCCTTTTCGACCCCTTCTATTTTTACAAGGGTCTCGAGTGTGAGATTTTCCACAACTGCGGCAGCAAGGGAAGCCCTCAGGCTGGCTGGGGCTGTGGTAAGCCCACCGAGACCAAGGCTACCTGGTCTTTGATCACCACATCTGCTCCCCCTACCAGCATCCCTGCCTACTCTTACTCTCAAACCACATCATCGGCTGCTGCCACCAGCTCTGCTATCTCGACATCCAGCTCTGCTGTCTCGACATCCAGCTCGGTGCCTACTACCACTCAGCCCGCAAGCTCTACCGTCGATGCCAACGCACCTTGCCCTACAACCCCCGAGGAGGGCACCTACTGTGGATTCATCAACCCTAACGACGCCTGCGCACCCCAGCCAGGCGGTTATGGCCCTCAGGTTCAGCCTGACACTGTCGACGCTTTCTACTCTTACGCTCCTTTCCACTCTATGGCATCCGCTGCCCCTACTGTCGTCCCCAGCTCGGACAAGACTCAGTACACTCAGGTCTTCAAGGACCTTGATGCCGCTGTCTCTGCCAACTCCTACATTGGCCTGTACACCTTGACCTCCTACTCTGCTCAGGAGTGTGCTGCCAAGTGTGACGACACGGATCTCTGCACTTCGTTCAACTTGTACATTGAGCGTGACCCTAGCCTTGCTCCTGCCAACAACGACAACACCACCTACACCCCCTGGGAGACTTACTGCCCCAACCCCTCTTCCATCACCAACTACAAGTGCACTCTGTGGGGATCTTCTCTCTCTGTTGACGTTGCTACCAACAAGGGTGACTACCGTGAGCAGTTCCAGACCGTCATCACCGGCTCCAACGCATACGACAAGACCAACGTCACCACTCCCAGCTGCGTGGTTCCTTCCAGCCCTGCTAGCACTTCTTCCTCGGTGGTTGTCGCTCCCACCAAGTCTGCTGCTCCTTCCGCTCCCGCACCTCCTGCTCCTGGTGCCCCTGGCGGCCCCAAGCCTCCCACTCTCAAGCCCGGCCAGAACTGTGGACCCAAGGCCATCTCTGCACCTTCGTACCACATGGGCAGCAAGTTCATCCCCGGCCCCTTCAACGCCCAGGTGTGCGCCAACTACGCCATGGAGCAAAACACGTTCAACCGCAACGCCGCCATCCAGGCCGGCAAGAAGTCTTTTGAGCCTTGCAAGATGTTCAACTCTTACTTCTTGCACAAGGACAACAAGCCCTTCGGCACCTACTGCTCGCTTTACGGGGCGGCTCTCGACCACAACAAGTATGCCACTTTTGGCGGCAGCGGTGCTTACAAGACTCACCAGTCTTGGACTTTTGAGTTTGACTATGAGGTTAAGTACTACAGCTGGTAGATGCTTTAGAGTTGCAGATGTAGTGTTGAGAAGAAGGAAGAGGAAGAAGTGGAGAGCTTGACGCAACTTTTAATTAATTTCATGAATTCATTGTCCTGTCGAAGAAGTACCAAAGTAAACCAGGTTTTTAACGAATCAAATTACATTTTCCCAAACATGTTTTCGAGCTCCAATCGTAAGTGAATTTGAGACGTCGTCAGTGCCTCTTTGCTTCGAGGGCTTTCTCTTTTAGATCACCATGTATGTGCAGGCAGGATGTATCGGAGTAGTCAGTGTGTTATCAATTCAAGAGACTCTCGGATACTGGTGTAGAGACAACGTGGGATGAGGTGGTGGGATGAAACAGAGCCTCGGCTTTGAGACGACGCGAGACGCGTCAAGGCGCGTGTTGAGAATGATTGTGGATGGTTGAATGTTCCGAAACATGGAGCCGATTTGCATGGGACACGACATGAGATGGAGACGAAACAGCAACACGCAAAGTGTGAGGAAACAACCGAGCACAAGGCAGATGGTTCGAAGATAGATCAACTTGTAGAGAGATTGGAAGAGTAGAGAAAGGAAGAAATAAAAAAAAAAGAAGAAGAATCAAGGCACATCACATGAAATTAATGCACGGCGGACTTGGCGTCGTCGGAGTGGCAGCAGCTGCTGCACAAGATGCGCAATCAGTCGACGACGGTCCATTTCGAACACCGGACAGTCCATCCTGCACGCACCTAATCGACGACGACGACGACAATAACGACAACAACAACACACCAATCTACGAGAACCCCAATCACTCGATCGAGGCTGCTGATCACACAAGACTGATCATTTCACCCAACCCCGCCCCTGGCCAACCAAGGCCTTTTCTCTCCCTCTCTCCCTCTCTCTCTCTTGCAACACTCGAACCCGCGCACTCGGATGCTCCTGTAGGCCGTCACACAGGCAGCACCCGTCCAATCACTCTTGTCCACCCGAGCTGAGCCTCTCCTCTCGTCAACATGCCCTGCTTCAAGGGTGTCGCCGTGAGCATACACACGCCCGAAGGCCCTCTCGCCGAACATGGGGTCCAGAGTCTCTCGCGCTTCGGACGCATCAACACCTACATCCCCGTCCCGCCGCCTACCGTGCCGCCCAACTCGACCACCGGCCAGCCCCAGCAATCTACCTTTGCCGTCTCCATCACTCTGCTCACTCCGGGCTTAAAAGTCCCCTACTCGACTCCGCGCCCCACACCAACCAACCCCAACCCTCAAGCTGTCTACGTCGGTCCTCAACATGCCGGCATGTCTAGAGGACTGCCCAAGAAAGAGCCTGCCCCCATCGATCCCGACACGGCCAAGTCCAAAGTCCTCATCCCACCCTACCAACCCCGCACTTCGTCGCCCAACGAGACCATTGCCGCATACATCTACTTCGACGGCCGGCCAAAGGAGGAAGTAGCCACCTTGCTGCGCAAAGGAGAAGAGACATGGGTCAACTCGAGATGGGTCAGCATACCCGACAGTGAAGGAGGTGGTCTGGCCGAGCGTGAATTCCTCTTCCGCGAGGTCGGCCTGGAGCGCTGGCTCAACGGTCTCGACTTGACAAGCACCGACAAGGAGGCAAAGGCGCTTCTCATCGACAAGCGCAGAAAGAAGTTTGAGAAGATGCGCCAGCGCGAGCAAAGAAAGAGAGAGATCAAGAGAGAGGACAGCGATGATGAAGACAACGACGAGCGCCGCTACGACCGCAACACCGTCCTCCGCTACGGCGAAGACAATGGCCACCCCACCGAGACCATCATGGGAGACGACGACATGTCCGACTCCGACTCCGACTCGGACATGCCCGAGAGTGAAGCCGCTGGCCAAATCAAGATAGTGCTTTTCCGCGTCCTGGCTTCGGGTGAGATCAAGCGTGGAGAATACTCGCCGCAGTTCGACGTCCACGATGATGAAGGCACCAACAACGATGCCGCAGACGACGAAGACGTCGACCACACCACCGGTCTTGACAAGCCCAAGACGCTGGACCCCAAGAGCATCAGCACACAAACCGTCACGGGCATTGATCCTCCAGACAGTCCCTTCGCCACCTTTACATTCTACTATCGTAGTCCGAGTAAGTGTCTCTACTTCAGCCCCTTGTGTCTTGCTACTGACACCTCACAGAGCAGCTTGAAAAGATGGGCGTCATTGCACCTGGCCGCAAGTCTTCATCGTCTGTCGTGAGAAAACGTAGCACCGACTTCTCAAAACTCGGCCCGCTGAAGAACCAGGGCACCAAGGGCTTCTCGAGTTATCGTGATCCTGCTGCACGTGCCACCCGCAAGGGGTCCAAGAACGTCGATGCCATGGACAGCGATGATGATGACGAAGATGCGGGTGCTCGTGATGAAATGGATGATGTTGACGTCAAGGATGAGAACGGAAATCCTGTCATTCTTACTGATGAAGACCGCATGCGTCAAGAAGAAGTGGCCGAGGGTGTGCGCCATATCAAGGTGCGTGACATCTGACCGTGTACTGACGTGACTGGACTGACTTTGCTCACAGCTCAAACGTCAACATTCTGCTGAATTCAACAATCCCACTCCTAGCAAATCGCCCCATGTCGGCGCTTCCACTGCACACATCACCCATACCTCAATCACCCCTAGCGACAAGGCCAGCTCAAAACTGCTCGCTGAGCCCACCGACGAATACTCCGAAAGTCCTCTCAAGAAGCAGCGTCCCAGCCTGGGTGCCGTAGATGCCAGTCCACTAGGAAAGCCTAGCCTCACTGGTCCAGCCTCAACACCCACTCCTCACCCATCAGCTCCCATCGGCGCATCACCTCTTTCAACAAGCACATCAGCGCCGCAACCTCAGCCTAATCCGCCGCCTCCGACTACTCAGGCCATTGATGAAGATGAAGAGCTTTGAAGTCTTTCCGCTGATCATTCTCATTCTTCTGCGTACAATCTGTACTTTGTTCATTGAAGACGTCTGGCATTTTTCATCTGTTGCCTCCGAATAGCATATCACCAATACCCCAGAGACTTCTTCGGCCGAGTCGGCGTACCTCAGCTCTCAAGTCTCGATATCGATTCTTCTCTTACGGGCTCTTCAGGGAGGTCTTCTCTTTCTTTTTTTCTTTTTCGTGTTGTTGGAATAGTCTTGGAAATGTCACCGGACAGCGTGGGCTCTTGAGTGTGGGATTGACAATGACAAGAGAAGCCGTGCAGTGTCCAGCTTCTTTCCTTTGTTCTTGTCACTTGTTGGCTCTCCTTGTGTCAAGATGCGATGGTCACACTGGAGGAGCATCGACTGCGTCGAACGGGAACTGATCCAGTTATCATGGGGAGAAGAAACAAAATTACCGAAATGACGAAAAGAGGGGGGTTCAAGTGAGCCGTACAAGCCGTACGTACCTCCCTTGAACTGTTTCTTTTTCAAAAAGCTTTCCCACCTACAGATGCAATGTCAAGGAATCAAAGGGGGATGACAGACTTGGCATTTTTCGTGTTGATCATAAGAAGAAGATACAATTTGAGGAATGATACAAAAAAAAAAAGACAAAAAAGTCCTTTTCCAACCGAGATCTTGCCCATTTGACATTTTTGGATCTCGAATGTTGATTACGTTTCTCAAAAGCTTTCCTTTCGAGACCAAAGCGACCAAGATGAGAGAAAACTCGAGCAAGGCTGATTTGCATAAATAGGAAGACGAAGAGTCTGCATTGCAAAATTCAAAGGAAATCAATTGGCGAGAAGAATCTTTCCAGTCTTGTCTTGCAAATGCAATGCCGACAGACCGCGAAAAACCACAAAACTATTCACTTTAGGAGGCTCTGACGCCACCTCGTCAATCTTCTTTTGCAAGAAAGCGAGATAGCTCAGTCCAGGGTGTTGGTCGACAATGATAGCATGAACAGTCTGGGCTTGATCGTCATGATCGGCGAGTTGGGCGACAATCTCCTTTAGTTTCGGCAGCAGAGTGACGTCCTGTAGAGCTACTTCCACGATCTCGAGGATATAAGTCGCATACTCTGCTTTTGACAGTGCATAGTCGGTCATCGAGGCACGATTGCCGCATCTGCCCATGATGTCGTTTTGCAAGATTTGCTGATTCTTCAGCCGGACGAGCCGGGCTTGTTGGTTCTCGACGTCGGCCGAGAGGTCCTTGCATTTGGTCAGCAGCGAACCCGATTCCCGGGACAAGTCTCTGATTTTGGCCATGGTTGCTTGGATTCCGGCAATCTTTGCTGTGGTGTCGGCTACGTTTTTGCTTGCGGCTTGAGCCTCGTCACTTGCGGTTCGGGCGGCTTGAGTGGCCTTGTCGGCAGCGTGGCAGGTGGCTTCGTAGATTGCGCGCGCAGAGGCGACGGCAGCGATGCCAAACGGACCCAGAAGAATCTTTTTGAACGAGCAGGAACGTGAGAAACAG
>RZIQ01000072.1:0-97857 GCA_003992365.1 Aureobasidium sp. P6 | reverse complement strand
GGGGGGGGGGGGGGGGGGGGGGGGGGGGGGTTGCCCGACTCACGGCTGCGATGATTGCCTTGTGCCATGCATTCTCGTCACTATCGCGTTTGTGTATCAACTCGTCGCGTGCAGTGTCGAGTCTGTTCTTTTGGTCCATCTGCGTCTGCAGTGTTGAGGTACGGGTTTGGAGCTCGCTTTGCTGTGTTGATAGTTCTCTTTGGATATCGTCCCCGAAGGTTGTTACATCTGTGCTCAGCTGCGCAGACTGGACATCTCTGAAATTGACAATCTATGTTGTGTTTAGTCGATGTATGCGGCTCCAGAGGTCACCCACTGCCTTACATTGGTGGAATACGTAGACAGCACTCCAGATGTCACGGCAGTCTGGGCCTCCACCGCCGTCCATGCTGCGACGCATGACGTGATGGTTTCTTGGATTTGCGGAGGGAGGTGTGTTGGATCGAACTGCCCTTGGAGAGTGCGAGCAAATGCGGCAGTGGCAGACATTGCGGCTGCATCTAGTTGCGAAGCCCTGCCATACTGCGCTAGCAGATCACTGTCTCCGTCCTGTTTGAGCTTTTGGAATTGCTGGTCCAGCGACGCAAAGTTTTGGCCGAGGGTAGTCAATCTCTGGTCAAGGTCTGTCATGGCTGGGAAATTGTGTGTTGGATTTTGATAGAGTCTGGAAAGATGTTCTTGGAAACTTATATCAGCGTAATCGAGTTGAATCACGTTTCGGCCAACATGGGTTTGCATCTCGCAAGTCAAGACACACTTCAGCTGACCTGTCTTGCAACCCCTCAGGTAAAGAGACATATCCGTTCGTACGATCATGTCAGCTTTCGAATAGCTTCATGTCGCCAGTCCACCTTGTGATGGACCCCGCGACTCTGAATGGCCAGGAAGGGGTTCAGTCTGCATTAAGCGAGGTATTGGATGATTCAGCACATCACCCCATGTTCACTTCAGCTGTCATCTGTCCCAAGAACGAGCGTTGATCAGCTTACAACGTGTATACAGTATATGCAGTGGCGTCTGGGGATGCAGTATTGGCCAATTGGTACATCACACGGGTCGATCAGGAATCAAAGCCCCTCTTCGCCGCTTATACAATATGCCGGGCAGTTGATTCACACAAGTTGAACATGCTACTGTACCTTGAAGAGGAGTGGTGGTTAGGAAAGAGTTCGCCTCTCCGCACAACCCCCGCCAACTCCATGTTTCGCACGTGCCACATGTGTCAAGTATCTTGCAAAACCACCCTCAGCTACTCACACTGATCACGTTAGCAAAGACAGCCTGATGATCCCCGCATGTTCCAAGGGAGTGGGTGTAATGTCGTTATTCAGCTTGCTAACGACTTTGACAAACTTTACAACCGAGCAGCCCATGTCAACATCACACCGAATCATTGACAAACACGACGATCGGCCAGATTGACCAGGTCAGAATGCTGTTTCGTGCGCCTCGTGAGGTCGAGAAGAGGGGTCAAAGTATCTCTGTCCGTAATGGCAACGACTGCTAGTCTCTGATGGCTATTGCTCCCATGCACATCTGTATGCATTCTCGAGCTATAAGTTCTGCCTTGTCCCCCTTGGCCACTGCCCAAACTGATCATATACTCTTTTCAATTTTTAATGAGTCAATCTTTCTTACCCCGAGAATCTTAGCAATAATGTCAGCAGCATCAGGTCTTTCAGATGAACAACAGCTCCAAGCAGTCAAGAAGATACAAGAGCTGCAGCAGAAGAAAGATGACGAGCTCCGTCATGGTGCTACAGATGCATATGTCGACGACGTCAAGCAATCTATGCTCTTCCAGCCGGGCTTCAATTGGAACGACATACTCGGTGCTGCACCTACAAGCATCATGCTACTGGGCTCTCTCTTCGTAGCTTCCACGGTTCCGGATGCTCTACAAATCAAAGTCTCAGCACCTGCCTCGGGCTTCAAATACCTCGCGTAATCATACAGATGCAAATGCTTACGATGGCAAAGAGCTTTGCTGACATCTCTCGCAGCAATTTCCCAGACGTGTCGCTTAATGCTTGCTTGGTTCAGTGTTCAGACACAGGCAGCCAGGCTTTTCAAGTAGCTGGCAAATCCATGGACGCCATCTCTCTCAGAAGCTCAACTATCAAGCAGCGTGTAAGTCTTGGTGCCGCTGACAGTAGTACCACTTGACACTTCCTGATGTTTTTCTCTTGCAGATCAGAGACATAATCGTGTTGCTTGGCGACCGCGAGACTGCTAAGACCGCCTTGAAGCCTACCATCATCAACCTGAAAGCATTGGCAGAAGCCTGCAAAGGCGATGCCAAGAAGATAGAATTGACATTCGAAACCTGGCTGAGTATGGTCTGCGAGTTGCACGCTTGCGTAGTGCAGTCTTCGTCGGACGTATCTGAAAAAGAGACAGCAAACCAGATTCAGCTCGCGGCTGCTCAGACCAGACTGGCTTCTGCACAGACAGCTCAGGACCAGGCAAAGACGACCCTGGAAACCATGCGAGACACTCTCAAGTCAGCAACTGAGCAATATAACAAAGCAGCCGACGAGTTTCCTTCAGGGTATGTGTCAGCACTCATTCATTCCCTGTGACGAAGTTTGACAAGGAATTCAGATGGGAACTCATTGCACAGGAAGTCGTCAGCAATCTGTCCGATTGCCTGACCACTGCGATCAACCAAGCAGTGCCCGCGCTTGTCGAAAATTTCAGTACAACCGCAAAGGTCGAAGCAGCAGTGCAGATCTTCAGGGGTGATCACGGAGGCGTTTCTGGCGGTTCTACTGGAGATGGCAAGCAGGATCACTCGAATGTTCCTGCGGCTACGCAAGCGCCCGACCCGACTCCAACAGCACTTCCGCCATACGCTTCAGACCCTGCATACGGTATTGTCGGCAATATCGTCACCTACGTGAACAACGTCATGTCTTTCGTCACTGGAGGACCTGATGGTGGCGTTGACTGGGATACACTCTCCTCCAAGGATCCTAACAAGCAGAGGGATGGTCTTGGTGTCATGATTGAGCTTCTGAAGCACGCCCAGGAAAACTTCAAACCATCTTCGGACCCTCCAAGTACAGATCTTACCACTGTATTCACTGATGTTGGCAAGGTATGGCTGTCGCAAGAATGTGTTTGGAGACTTACTGATGATACTACCCAGGTGACTAGCGGACTTGATCAAGTCAATACAGATAGAAAGACCATAGGAGGCAAAGCCCCTCCAGGCCCAGATTCAGATCAAGTTAAAGAGTGGAAGGTGAAAATCGCGACCGCTTACACTCTCGCGACAAAACTAAACACTGACGCAAAAAATGTCACCAACGCCCATTCAGTAAGTCAAAAAAAGAACATAGTCAGACCTGACAAGCTGATTTGGGACAGGCACCTCTAGTGAACAAACCAACCACCACTGCGAATCCGCAAGACAAGAAAGGCGCATTACGACAGCAAATAATCGATGCTGCTACGACCAAACTAAACACGGCGGCCGAGGTCATGAACACCTCATCCACAAACTTCCAGAAAGCCAGCGAACAACTCGTCGACGTACAGAAGAGCATCGGCGAGATTTCTGGGACATTGGCCGGATTGACTGCGAGCAACATGTCACTTGTGAGTGCCTCCCAGAGTCCTCTTTTTCTACACCACTTTTCTTGTTCCAAGCAAAGCAATCAAGAGATGTTTGTTGACTCTTCTTTGTTAACAGGACAAAATCAAAGCCATCTTGGTCAAGTGTATCGAGATTCTTGTGCAGCTCAAGTCGAAAATCAACCGTCTTAATGCCTTTTTCGAATCCGTCTCGACCCTCGTGGCGCATGTGGTTGACGATCAAGTTGATCCATTCATCGATCAACTCAACGCGATTAATCCCAACCCTGAGAAAATGCTGCTAAATGTATCGTATACGGATTTCCAAAGACAGGTAAACTGACGACCCTCCCGCATTACTTTGCGATAGTGACTGAACATGTATAGATGATTTTCAACTTCTCCCTTAGTATTCGCGCCTATTTTGAACTGTTCAGGGACATTACTTCAATGTATAAGCAAGTCCACGTTCAGTATATCATGCCAGGCCTAGAAATCGTCAACAACCTGTCCACAGAGTACGGAACTGCCGACCCGCAGAGCAGAGACCGGGTATGCAAAAAGCCGAGTCCCTCATCTTTTTTGTGTTCGTAGCTCGAACAGCTAACACGACCAAGATATTGCAGCAGAAGCAGAAAGTCCTTTCCGACTACGAAAAATCCGCAGCCGATGGCGTCAAGACCTTGCTGGTGGCGGTAAGCTTATTCCGATACTTCCATCTCTGGCAAATTTCCTCTTTGCAAGACACTGATCTCTCTTGTTTCCCTGTCGTCAGACTCAAAGCACCATCACCCAGAACCTCGAGTCCAACGCGCAGAAAGCGGCCAGCGATCTCGATTTCGTGCCCGTCAAGCCCGCAGAACAAGTACGGCAGGCAATCGCCGCGTCGGGAGATGAAAGCAAAAAGGCCGCGCAGACGGGTATTGACAAGTCTGCTGTTTACATTACTCGCCCCTTCTCGGACACTTCTAGTTTGGTAAGTTCTTTTCTTTTTGTGCTTTGAATTTGCGGTTTGATGCGGAGACGAGTAAGGGGTGGTTTGCTAACTTGTGTGTTTTTCTGTAGCTTGACTAGACAATTGTGAGTTGTGGACTGCAAAAGAGTGGCTGTGAGGTTGGCCAAATGCGAAGAGCGAAGAGTACAACGCATCAACCAAATTGACACGGCAACTTTGACAGTAACTTTTTTGTTCCTCTTGTAGGATTAACGTCGATAGTATTGAATCAACAAAAAGAGACGTCTATTTTGCTCTCTCTCTATCCTCATCGTTCATCACTCTGCTTGACACTCCTCGTCATCATGATCCCCATTCCCAGCTCTTGATCCCCATACCCACCTTCCCCATCCCCCACAGGCGTGACACTAACCCTATACTCCCCTTCCCTGCCTTTCCCCAAACCTCGCTCTGCCGCACCCGCACCCTCCCCACTCCTCCCACTTCCCTTTCGCTCCAAATTCGTCAAACGGACTATACTCTCGGTCCGATGCAGACTTCCCGACGCCAAAGAATTCCTGGTACTGCGTGCCCCACAGCCCGAAACCACCCATCTAGCCCACTTGGCGTAGTCGCGACGGAAAGGGCCGGTGGTGCCAAAGACGATAAAGACGAGCAAGCCCAAGGTCACGCCCGGGATGAACATGACGAGCGAGATTGTGGCCGCCGAGGCAGAGAGGTCCAGTTTTGCGGTTGTGGCGTTGGCCGAGGAGGAGAGGTAGCGGCTGATTGAGTAGTAGATGAGGAAGACTTGCATGATGCTAAAGACGGACATATTAGTCGAAATTGCGAGAGGAGGAGGAGAAGGAGGAGGAGGAGGAGGATAGGAAGAAGACGGGGGAACATCTTGGGAAGCTTACCAGAGCAAAACGAAACAGATGCAGAAACGGATGAGAAGCCATTTGTCATACATGGTCTCGTTCCTCGATTGCTTCTTCTTGCGCTCAGGTAATTGAGGTCCTGCTTCGACGTTTTGGTCTTGGGTGAATACGCCACTCTGCAGTTGACTGTGCATGTTACTTTGCGCTTGACTGTGCACGCCTCGACTCATCTGGCTTCTAGACTTTGAAGAACTGGGCATGGAAAACTTGATGCGCCATTTGAAGCGAGCAAAGAAATTGTTGTTTGCCGATGACGAAGAGCTGAGGTATTTCTGGATGGAGACGTATTTGTAGAATACCAGTGCGAGCAAGACGAGTCCGATCGCCACGCTACCGGCCACTGTTTTGTATCTCTGTCAGCTGTGACTCTTGTCCAAAAAGGTCAAGGGTGAAGAAGGGAGGCATTGCTTACGTAGGATATTGCACAAAATCAATGACACGCCTGGTGTTCTGTCTACGGAAGACGCATTCGCAATACCAATCAGGACCGCAGGGACAATCGCAGCGACGATCTTGACAGTGGTCGAAACCATGTGGCCACCTCTATCCAATATCTCTATCCGCAGTCGCCAGACATGGCGCCACAATCCGGCAATCCAAGACAGGAAAAGCAGCGACTCGACGTTGTAGCAATACAACTGGATCTCGTACAATGCGGTGTCCAAAGGCGTATTCGTACCCGTAAAAGCGGGTTTGCCGGTATAGTCGCCGCTGATTTGATAATTGTAGGATGCGGTTTGTATGCTTTCGAAGCTGGTGAAGAAGTGGATCTGTTGGATGAATGCGGCGAGGATGTTGATGATCATAAAGCAGGCACACAACGGCACATCTATTACAGAAATCAGAATATGGAAAAATTGACGATAGTATGTAGAGAAGGCTCTTACATCCAAAAGGGTCGCCGTGGCGCGTGTGCATCAGTACCACAAGTCCTGCAACCACGGCATTGACGATTGTGTATAGCAAGACCACAATCGCCAGACCCTGCGCTTCTGCTGGGAGCATGCCTCCACTAGACATTTTCCAATCAAGCAGAAACTAAACCCGATCAATCAATCAATCAATCAATTTGCTGCAACCAAAACACAAGAACCAGAAAGGGGGGAAAAGCAGAAGAGAGAGAGCGAGAAAGCCTTTGTTTCGAATATGGAGGCAGAGCGCCATATAGGGCAGTACTTTACAGCAAGATGTGCCCACATGTCAAGAGATTAGACTTTTGGACAAAAGCTTCCAGAAACTAGTGGATGTTCTGGCGGCAAGCCAACGTGTGGTTCGTTTTCGATGTCAGGCCATGTCGTGTCAGTTCATGCTTGATTTCTGGGGTTTATGCTACAATACCAGGGTTAGCTGATTCCGAGCGCGGCAGTCTGTGATGAGGGGCAGTGCGCTGTGCCGAAGCCGCATAGAGATATAGTGGTATCCAATCCCGAGTCGAGGACGTCGGCAATGATTGTAGCTTAGTTCGAAGCCCTGAGTCGAGGTTCGAAAGCATGCTGTACAGTTGTGCTGTTGAATGACCCTGACAGACGCCAGATAGTCATGAAGTTGTCAATTGCATCGCCTTCTTGTACTAAGAGCAAAAGCTGTCAAACATCTAGCATATCATCTTAGCTAAGGTTATGGAATTCGCTTGTTGTACACGGCGAAAGAAGCGAGACCAAATTTCACAAGACACCTAAAGCCATGAGCGAAGAGGTGGGGCCAAAAGATCAACACCAATTTATCTGATCTTCCGGTCCGCTTCCAGATGTCTCATCTTCCGATTCTCGCCTCATCCTCGTGAACCTTCTTCCTTGCTAAGCCATTTGCTTGTCTCTTTGCAGGCAACAAAAGATACGGTCGTAAGAGAGGAAGAGCAAGAAAAAACAGCAGCACATTGCAAAACACCGATGCAGAAGTTTAACTGCAATTGTCTTCCGATGGAGAAGGAACGGTGGAACGTTGCAAGGCCGTTGTGGGAGCTTGGCTAAAAGGGATTTTGCCGCCCACGTGTCTGGAGCTTGGGCCTTTTCGCATGTGGTGTCGGAGCGAACACCGCGTACGACAAATAGTCTTGCTCGAGCTCAAGAGCTGCGCATTGTTCAAGGGGCCGTCTTCTGAATGAAGTCGTTTGGCTTCTATCGCCAGAGGATTTAGACTATAATTGTTCATGTCGTGACCCTTGAGAGTGTTCGAATGGTGGTCTGTCTAGTCAACAACATCAGCTCTTTCGACCAAGTTGTTCATTGAAGCCGAGCGACAAGAGACCGGGACATATTAGTATCGTTAAGTTCCATTCCAGACATCCCACTTCTGATGCTTATTTCAACGGGTGGACCAATCATACAAAGTGGCTGCTCTGGTCTCACTGCTGGTGTAGCTTTTTCGAACCCTTCCCGGCCTTGAAGGGTCTTTTCCCAATCTTGCACCGGGTCTTCTCAACCTTCTTTTGCAGCTAGATGTCCCAGAATGGAACTTTGATAAGGGTGACAGGTGCCTAAAAGGAAAAGTCCGCCTTTTTGCAGGATTTTGTTTATCAATTGCTATTCACGACATATTATCTCCTAGCCAGACTTGACACCCTCCGTAACCTCAGACACATTCTTGTCCCAATTGCATCTTGCCGACAACAACTCAACAAGTTCTCCAAACGTCTCTAGAAGCTTTCCGGTTTCCTTTTCAGTCAACTGCGCATCATCCCAACTAACGTGTATTTTGACCTCTTCATCACCAACAGCAGTGCAATTCCAGAGTATTCCCACATCAGTACGACTCCACATCTGTACCTTCCTCAGATTTGTATAGTCGTCCAATCCAGAAGCTCTAGGTAACCAATTGAAAATCTGGCGTCGTCTGACTGATTCCGCAACTTGTGCATCGCAAGGAGGGAGGGAGTTGATGATGGAGGTCAAAGGCGCGTGCACGTGTTTTGTCAATTCCTCTTGCTCGGTGGTCAATCGTTTGAGAAGGGACAGGATTGTTTGAGTGGATGTTGTGGCGATACGTTCAATGGCGAGTTGCAATGTTGGGCCCGCAATGTCCATGGCTGGCGGGAGGTGTTTTTGCATCCATGGGGCGACGAAGGGCCAACTGCGTCCGGCTTGATAGGATGCAAAGAGGGCTTCTTTGGCACCGGTTTGGTGTGTATTGAGCAGACTCAAGGCGGTTTTTAGCACGATTGCTGGTTCGATATTGTGGGTCCGTTTTAAAATGTTGAGGTCTGGTGTCTTTATTGTCAATTCTTTGCCTTGCACGCCGGGATGGATCTGTTGATTCAATCGTGAGTCAATCATATTTTGGTCCTTGTGTATTGATGGGTCGGGTTTCCAGCCAAGGTGGTGGCCTTTAAACCATTCCGCTGCTCTTTGGCGAGGGAATAGGGCATCCTCGGAGTCGGACATTCCAGTGAGTCGATTGACATGGAAATCAACGGCAATCTTTGAAGGAAGCGATGTTTTGGCAGAGTAGTACTGCTCTGCCCAAGGTTTGAAGGGTATACGCTGAGCCACTGTCTTTGCATCGCTAGACAGCGCTTCGTCCAGGCTTTCGTAGAATGCCATGCTGCTTAGAGCATCCAAGCAAGAGTGCTGACCGACAAACACCAAGCCTGTTCTTTGCGAGTCTTCTATCGGCATCAAATAGAATTTGACAAGCAATCCTGGGGGACCTGCAAAATCGTATTTGTCATCATTCACAAACACACCTTGTAAATCCTCAGCTGTTCTGACGGGCTTTGAAAACGTGGTGATACAGTTCGAGAAGAATCGTTCTGAAGCTCTGAGGATGGCGTAACAAGTCGTGTCTGCATCCATGTCCACTTTGATACTGCGCATGACGCTGTGAGCCTCGAGCACTTTCTGAAGCGCCGTTTGTACTTGGGAAACATCACTAGACTCCACCACAAAGACTTGTCGAAGGTTTGCCGATTGTTTTCTGAGAGGTTTCGCCCAGATCTTCATCAAATCGGGCATAGGATAAACATCCTCGACATCTTCCCAGGAAAGTCCAAGTGGCTTGAGCAAAGGGTCGCATATGTCTTTTGTCGTCTGCGCCATATCTTCCGAGCCGTTCGTATGGATCATGTCGATAGCATTCGGTGGACCTTCGCGCATGGTTTGGAGCTCGTTATAGTTTTGTTTATGTTTTGTGTCTGTCCTCGATTGGAGAAGCTTTATCTGCTTCTCTACAGTGTCATTCTCGAGGATTTCCTCGGTGGTGATGTTGATCCCAAGGTCTCGGCGGAGCAATGTTCGTGCGCGAGAAAGCACCAGACTGTCGGCCATTTCGGTAATCTTGAGCTGTGGTGTAATTTTGCCATGGTTCAACACTCTGGCCCACAAACTGCATAATTTCTTCTCGGGATCGTCATCAGTTGCACCTTGATTTTGATGCTGGGCATTGACATATTCCTGAACCAATGGCTGCAAGGTCTGCTTGCGAAGCTTGCCAGATGTCGTCTTGGGAAAGTCGTCAAGGTCCAAGTCTTGCAAGGTCAAAATCATCTCAGGAGCATAGGCAGATCCGAGTTTGTCGATGCTCATGCTTCTCAAGTTGTTCAAGTCCTCAGTTGACAGACCTTTGCCTCTCACTACAGCAATTGGTACCTCTCCTGCGGTCTCATCATCAACGCCGACTACTGCGCTCTGAAGAAACTCGTCAGTGACACCAAACTTTATAACGCAAGTTTCGACAACTCACCTGGACCCCGCCGTGAGCACTAAATATCTTCTCAATGGCGGTAGGCGCGATATTATGCCCGCCTCTGATAATGAGCTCTTTGTATCTACCCACAATAAAAATCTCCCCATGTTCATTCATGGTAGCCTGGTCACCAGTCGGGAACCATCTACCATCTTCATCTTCGTAGAAAGGTTGGCCTTTGGCTCCAATGTACTTTTGGAATATCATAGGTCCGCCCATGTGTAGCTCTCCAGGCTCATTAACCTTGAGCAAAGTAGTCGAGTCAGGTGCACAAATCTTCAGCATTGCACCAGGCATAACGACTCCACAACCAACATCAGACCTCGACAGATCCGGAATCTTGTCGAGCTCGTAACATGTCGGACTCCAACATTCGGACATTCCGTAGATGGTATGTGCCCTCTCAGCCTTCAACACGTTGACGCAGTCCTGGTTGTGCTGAGAAAGGACGTTTCCGCCACCCATGTGAATCAACCTTAGACTCGATGTGTCGGTCTTGGTTAAGTCTTGATGCTCTGACAGCAGGTTTAGCATCGCAGGCACAAGACACATGTGCGTGATCTTTTCCTTTTCGATGGCGCCCAGTAAGGGACCTGGGGCGAAGCTCTCGGAAGGATGAACGATTGTCGCTGCAGGTGCAAAGAAGGCAATCATGATGCCAATGGCATGAAACAAGGGGCTGTGTGCAGATACGACAGGCCAGTTCTCCGCCTGGCCGAGATTTGTTTTTACCAGGCAAGACACCGACATGGATATGTTGGTGTGAACACAACCTTTCGGCAGAGACGTGGTTCCACTGGTGAAGATGATGAGAATTTCGTCTTCTAAGTGTCGTTGGATGTGCGTAAGATCCAAGTCTCGATGTTCCTGTGCAAATGTAAACAAGTCTTGGAAGTGTGACCAATCACCTGGACACAATTTCTGATTGTGATTCGTGATGAACTTGAGCTGACATGATTGCAAGGTAGTATCGGCATTCTTTCCGAGCTTCTCAGCCAGTTCTTTGGTGGGTACAAGTACTACACTCGGGTTGCTGCACTTCAACATGTGTTGTATCTCTTCCGGGTTGCTGATGGATGCTGGATCAATAGATGCCAACGTGCAATTCAACTCCCAAGCTGCTCTGGCGATGATCTGAAACTCGGCGCCAACAACAGGAAATATGGCAATGGTCATTCCTGGGCGGACGCCTTTTTGATAGAGACCAGCTGCAATTGTGTGAGACACTTGGTGAAGATGGCGATATGTCCATCTCAAATATGGCTGTGAATGTTCTGTTGAGGTGTTGCTGGTATCTGCGAACGAATACACATCTGCTGGATAGTGTGGACAGACCAGAGCAATCGAGTCCGGGTATGTCGTTGCTGCTTCCGTCAAAACATCATACATGCAATGTGGTTGCGATTTTGCGCCTATGGCCTTGGCCCATGGAGCATTCTGTAATGTCATGTTATAGATGATTCAAGGTATTGGTCGTGGTAAAGAAGAAAGAACAGAAATAGGGACAACTGAAAATGAGCACAAGATGCACTTCCAGACATTACTTGAAGTTTTCGATGACGGTTGCCAAAGTAGCGACCAGGCCACGTCTGATGTAACTGTCGTGAGCGAAGACGGCAGCGTCATCAGCCACGGTATTTGTGCATTTGCTCCAAGGGTGGAAGAGTTGCATGGTTAAGCGCAACATCAGAAGCTCTAGCCTGTAGCAACGTCATACCGTTCGATCTGCAGACGATCATCTGAAGGACAAACTCCAACTCCCTTTTCCCGAGCTGAAAACGACGACTTACAGTCCTTGACACGGTGGAAAAGATCAATTCTTTGAGGACGAGTATTGAGTGCTGACTTGAATGTTTTCATGACCAGTGTATAGATATTTAAAAGGGGCGGAGAACCGCTTGTTCATTAATTTCATGCAGTGGCATTCTCAGCCGGAGTCTCGACAGTACCGCTCTTTTCCTTTGCTTCTTGATTCTTCTTGTTTGCGGCCAGTTGCCATGCGGGGATGGCAGCGCGGCCGTTCATTGACCGACCGTAAGGACTCGACGTGGACGAGCGATCGGGGAATGAGGACTTGGTCTCAGCAGCTGGTGTAGGGGTCGAATCACTGGGTGTAGAATCTGTCGGTGCTGTTTGGTTTGCAGATGCAGCACCGCTTGGTGTGGCTGGGTTGAAGGTAGGAGCCGAAGGATTCGGGCTTCTTGGTGCAGGAGCAGGGGCGGACATTCTGTTGTTGATCAAAGTCTTGAGACTCTTCATCTCGGTGGCAAGATCCGTCAGTCGCTGGTCGGCAGACTTCTTCTGAGACTCCATGGCAGCGGGGATCATGTCTTTCAGGCCACGGATTTCATCGTTCAGCCTCCTTCCTTCATCGTCACGTCTTCTGCTTGCATCCTTGAGCTGGCCAATGACGGCCTCGACCTCGGCAAGGGCCGTGTCAAGTTTCTCGGAGCGAGCTTGCTCAGAGGCCTTGAGGTCTTGTGTGTCTGTAGCCAATTGGTCCAGAAGAGCAAAGGCTTTGTCAAATGAGGCGTCTACAGCAGCCTTGTCTTGTTCCAGTTGAGGAGGAGTGGGAGGAGCGATCAGAGGGTAGATGTAGCGTTTCGCGACAGTGTAAGCTCCGAATCCTAGACCGCCGACGACAGTAGCCATGATGAACCAATCTCGCCAGTCTCGTCGCGGGAGCTCGGGCGGTGGCGGAGGTGGCTGGTAGTATGCATGTTGGCTATATGGTTGAGAGGGTGGTCTTTGGTATGGTTGGACTTGAGACGGCTGGGGTTGGGAAGAGGGAGGTTCGGAACCGGCGCGTTGCAGAGCAAGGTCGATCTCTTCTTGTGTCAGGTTCTTGGAGCGGAGGAATGCAATGCGTTGGTCGACAGGGGCTCCAGCGACAGAGGGGTCTTGTAGGACTGAGAGATTGGTCAGAAGAGTATCTGAGAGTGGACAGAATGATTCATGACCGACACGAGACCTGTAGACAAGAATCAGCTTATCGCTCTGGGTGCATGCGGAATCGGGGAAGGCGCTTACCGCACTGGAGACGAGATCTTCGCGCACCATCTTGTTGGAACAAAGCTGAGGCAGGAGCAGATGGCGACCGAGCAAAGAACAGAAAGAGCGACACAGTGGGCAGTCGTGTCGCTGGCGGCAGGAAGGTGCAGCTGCTCTGTCATCGAGCAACTTGGCCGAGGCACACCGAGCCGAGGCTCTTGCGGGGAACGCGATGGTGCTTGCTTGGCATTGTTGACGTGGGTGAGAGCGTCTGTTTACTTTTGCGACCGTCCAGACTTTTGTTTACCTGACAGCATTTTGCCCGACGCTCTTCGGACCATCTCGTCACAGCATCGCATAGCCACTCGTCCACCGGCGACACCATGTCGCAAGATCAGGGCGTCTTTTCCGTGCGCCGCCCGCGCGAGGTGAGTTCATCACGCAAGACAACAAGCGCCTCGTCGTCTCACACGCCTGTTCAGACCCTCGGCCCCATCAACCACAATGCATCCGCCATACCGATGCCCGCCTCGGCCATGAAGCGCCAAAGCTCTTTCGGGCTCGGTCAGATGGCTCAGATGCAGTCTGCTTCTCACGCGCGCTCGACTTCGGGATCCCGCATGTCGCTGGCTCCGGGTTTTCCTAGGCAGCCCGACTTCCACCGCGCATCGTCCGCCAACAACCTCGCCGATCTGGGCCTGTCTACCGTTAAGCGCCCTTCGACCCAGAACATGTTCAGCACCACTGGAAGCAGGAAGAGCTATGCTCCCGTCGCCGCTACGCCAGCACCCGCTCTGCAGCTTGGTGACAGCTCTCAGCGTCGCAGCAGTGTCTACAGCGCCCGCCCTTCAGCTGCCGGCTTTGGTGGTCCCATCGGCCATCAGTCCTTCTTCGCTACCGCCCCTCCTTCGAACCAACCTCCTCAGGACCCCCGCCGACTGCGTGATCCCAACACTCGTCACACCATGGGCACCGAACTTATGGAGTTCCTCACCCAGCGCAACTTCGAAATGGAAATGAAGCACACCCTGACACACAAGACCATGACCTCGCCCACCCAGAAGGATTTCAACATGATGTTCCAATTCTTGTATCATTGCATCGACCCCGCATACCGTTTCCAGAAGAATATCGACCAAGAAGTCCCTCCGCTCCTCAAACAACTGCGCTACCCATATGAGAGGAACATCACAAAGTCACAGCTGGCCGCCGTTGGAGGAAACAACTGGTTCACTTTCCTTGGTATGCTGCACTGGATGATGCAGCTTGCCAAGATGATGGAACATTTCAGTGTCGGTACCTATGATGAAGCTTGCATCGAGTCTGGGCACGACGTGTCGGCAGATCGCATCACTTTTGAATTCTTGAGCGACGCCTATCGCACTTGGTTGTCTGTGGACGACGACGACGAGGAAGATGACGAGGAAGCTATTCAGAGACTGATCCAACCACATGTCGACGCTATGGCTGCCAAGTTCGAGGCTTCCAACCAGCAAAATCTCGAGCAAGTAAAAGCTTTGGAGGCAGAGAGCAAGCAACTGCAGGAGCAGATTGACGAACTCGGCAAAACCGCTCCTCGTCTGGCCAAACTTGACGAACAGAACAAGATCCTCGAGGAAGACAGGGTCAAGTTTGAGAATTACAACAACAGTATCGACAAGAAGGTTGAAAAGTACGAAGATCGATTGCGCATGCTTGAGAGCGAAATGCAACGACTGGACCAAGAAGTTGCAGATGCGGAACAAGAACGAAACAGCTTGCAGGAAATGGTCGATCGACAAGGAATCACGGTACAGGACATCGACCGCATGACGGCCGAGCGCAAACGTCTTCAGACCGGAGTCGAGAGCACAAATCTGCGATTGGAAGAAACTCGCGAAACAATGACCAAAAAGGAGGCAGAAGCCGCTCAGAGGCTGGAGGAACTCGAAGCCGTTGTGGCAAGATACAATCGCATGGCTTACGAGATTGGTGTGATCCCTTCAGATGCACCAAACGCTCACGGTCAGGAGTACGAGCTCATCTTGACAACCAACGAAGGGCCTGCTTTCGGATCGTCTCAAATGGGCGGCGAACAAGCACAAGACTCGGATCGCCTGTTGGCAGAGACGGGCACAGGATATCAACCGCACCATCTTTTGAACCTGGACGTGCGAGGCAGTGTCAAGAGCAACATGATGGCTCTGCGGAAGGATATCAGCGAGCGTCGAAACAATGCTCTGGAAGCGGACATGAACAATCACGATTTGCTCGACAAGATCAAAGAGGCCATTGAGGACAAAAAGGCAGAGACGGAGACGCTGGAGCACCGTGTTCGAGCGGCGGAAGAAGAGTTTGAGAAGACAAAAGAGGTGAGTCGGCAGGGTTTTGCTGACATGAGGAAAAGATGACTGACAGGCGGCAGATTACAAACTCACAAAAGATGGCATCGGACGCGCAAATCGAAAAGATGGAAAAGGAGCTCGCCAGAATGCGAGCCGGACTTACAGAATCGGTGCAGCTGATGGAACAGCGCGAGATGAACACCAACCTTGAGTACGAGCAGTTGACAGTGGCATCTTCAGCACTGCGTGAAGAACTGCATACAGAGCTCGAGCGCATGTTGAACGACATTATCAAGTTCAAGGTGCACATCCAGGGCAGTCTCGAAGGGTACGAAGAGTTTGTGGCTCAAGAGGTCGAGCGGGAGTGTGAGGAGCAGGAAAGAGAAGAGATGGGGGCAGACGATGAGAAGTACGGTGAAGATGTCGAGGCCAAGGTCGAAGAAATGGATATGGACGAGTGAAATGTGGCTTGGTCACGGCGTTTGGGCTTGTTTTATGATACCTCTTTGTTGTCAGTTGATTTGGAAGGGAATGATGCAAATTTCCATGTTCTTGATGCCACTGTCGTGGTTAGAGTGTGCAATGGATGCTCTGTGGCTGGTGATTGTGCAATGGATGCTCTGTGGCTGGTGATTGTGCAATGGATGCTCTGTGGCTGGTGATTGAAGCGGGCCCGTGCATTCATCAGAGGCGGAGCGACGGTGGCCACATCAACAAACCCCTGCTTTTTGTCGCCGTCGGCCTCGTCCCACTTGTCGCATACACCTTGCCATACTCGATCGTCAAGATTCAGCCCGACTCGCATCGCCTTCGTCCCATCATGGACTCGCCCGAGCCCGATACGCCCTTTGCGGCCGTCAGCGCCCAAACCACAAGAGTTGGAATGGTGAGCTCCTTGGCCCCCTGTCGCATCAAAGAGCTGGAACACACACACAAGTCGAGCTTCACGAGACGGACACATGTGATGAGACAAGAGAGAAGAGAGGCTGACATGTCTTGTCGCCATACAGCTCTACCAATCCTACCTGGACAAGTCGACACCCTTCAAGACGTACCGCTGGGTCGGAACTGGCCTTCTCTTCTTGATGTTTGTCCTGCGCATCTTCCTGGCTCAAGGGTGGTACATCGGTAGGCATCATGGTCTTGTTGGGCCCAGCTTCAGCTCTCTGACACCCTCTCCCCACAGTCGCATACTCGCTCGGCATCTACCTCCTGAATCTCTTCCTCGCCTTCATCTCGCCCAAGTTCGATCCCGGTCTCGAGTCTGCCGAAGACATGGAAGAGGGCAGCAGCGGGGACCTCCCCACAAAGTCGACGGATGAGTTCAAGCCATTCGTCCGCCGCCTGCCCGAGTTCAAGTTCTGGCACACGGCCACCCGCGCCATCGCCATTGCTTTCTGCTGTTCGTGGAGCGAGATTTTCAACTTGCCCGTCTTCTGGCCTGTTCTGGTCGTTTACTGGTTGATTCTTGTCTTTTTGACCATGCGCCGCCAGATCCAACACATGCTCAGTAAGCGACAGCGGCATAGCACGACAAGCAGATACACGAGAGCTGACAAACACTTGCAGAGTACAGATATGTGCCATGGGACTTTGGCAAGAAGAACTACGCTGCCAAGAACAGCAATTGATCTTTTTTTTTTTTCTCCTTTGACACGAAACCATAAAATTCACAAATGCCGGTATAATGTTACACGACGTTGCGACTCTTCTGTATCAAGAAGGGATTGTATCAAATTCTGACAGAGCCGACAAGGATGGTCGAAGAATGCATGATTGGGATAGTGAGGAATTCTGTCATGATCAGCCAGCATAGCAAATACCGTTCATCTTCAGCACTGAGGATCCCACAAAGCTTCCTAGATATCTATCCATGCGAACGAGTAGCTCCTCAACAGAACTGAATTCGCGTGCAGAAACTGTCTCAATAAGTGGAAGATCAGCCTGGGTCTCTACACTGAGATGTATCGTTTGAGACAAGGCGAGAGATGTGTCGAGATATTGCCAGGGTCCTCGACGCAGCAAGATGGGAACGGTATACGGAGTTAAGCGGCTGTGACGAGGAAACGAAGCGTCCTGCATCTCACTCGCTTCTCGATGCAGAACATGTCAACGCCACAGCGGCCAGAGCAGGGCCACTCTCGCCATGCATCCAGCGACACTAGACGCGTCGCCATGCCGCGACGTAGCACCAGAGGACCTTTGGACATGGACACGGCCCAACCACCAACTCCAGCTCTGCAGACCGCACTCCTCCCGTCGCCAGCTGCCACGCCAATGCCCATCCGGACAGCATCGCCCGCGTCATCCCTGCTGTCTCCTGGGAACCACAACGCACCCTCGACGGCACGCACACGATCGAGAAGCCCGGCGCCACGCCCAGTCCAACTCGATCTTTCCCTCCTGCTTCGACCTTCGCTCTACGCGCCTGTACCCACAGCCCACGTCGCCGCACCCTTTCTGCATCCTTCCCATCAGCCCGCTCCAGACACTGATCTCGACACTCTGCTGTCACATGGCCGCTTCACCCATGCTGCAGACAAGGCGGCAGACACGTTGACTTCGGGCTCTGTGAATCCCTCAGACACGCAAAAGATACTCGACTTGCTGTATTTTCGTCTCTCTAGCCTTGTCTTGTGCAATCAGTCACCCTTGGCTGCCAAAGAAGCAAAACCGCTTTCCGACCTTCTGGCCAGGGAAAGCAGCACATATGCCCGCCCTCACAGAGAAGTCTTTCTCGCCCAGGTACCCTGGCCATTACGTCTGTTGCTCTTGAAGCTCCAAGTATTGGGTGCGGCAGATGCCAACAGGAGAGCAATCATGGGTCTATATTCTCTGTCCTCGGAGTGTCGAGTCCTGGCACAAAAGGCCAGGTCCGAAAAAGATCAAGAAGCCTTCGAGACGTGGAGATCCAGACTGGCTGACTTGGGCGTCAGAGTGGCCAGTGAGCTGGTCGATATGGGAGAATTAGAAACTGCCCGGCGACATCTAGCCACACTAGAAACCGCAGACTCGGCACCACAAGAAAAGAGTAGAATTTCCATCAGAAAAGCTCTCTTGCTGCTCAAAATGGGCGACGTCCAAGCAGCGAAACGATCTCTAGATGACTCTTCGTCAGATGCCGACATCCAACATCAAGTCTTGCAAGCCTTGACCTCCCTAGCATCAGCCGACTACGCTTCCGCTCTTTCACAGCTGCAGTCTTTGGCTTCGAAACATCCTTCTGACCCTCTCGTCACTCACAACCTCGCGATTGCCCATCTATATTCTAACGATGTGACGACTGCTTCATCAATGCTGGAATCGCTAATCACAGACAATGAGGTCTTGTTCCCGACGCTACTGTTCAATCTTTCTACTGCGCATGAACTACGGACAGAAAAGGCCCGGGAGAGGAAGCTGGAGATGGTGGACTTGGTCGCAGGATTAGCGCACCGTCAGGACATGCAAGTAGGAGGATTTGAGAAAGGGCTGGGAGAGTTCAAGTTGACTTGATACACATACACGAAACAAGTCAGTTCGGAGTGACCTCCGTCGAAGGAAACAGCGTTGTCCGCGACCACGAGTTTAACCATCCGTCACACGATCTTCCAATCAAAAAAACACACCGATATGCAGCAATCGACGACCAGATCACCAGGACACGATCAAATTCACAGAAAAATCGACATCAATGACACAATGTTGAGGTCACAGAGCCCCAGAGATCGACAGACGCGACCCCCGGATCTGGCGAATACATAGACGCATCCCCCGGATCAGCCTGGAGATTTATGGATCTGACAAGATATCAACATGCTTTATGATGCTTGATGGTGGGAGCAATTGGTCGGCGGCCGTGTTGCCGCGGAGTACATTGATATGTATGCCATGAGCACGATTGTAATTCTGCCCTGCGTCTACCTTTCCTCGTTTACCTCTCTTGCGACTTTCTCAATCCGGACTCACATACAATATACCAAATATTTCTCTCTTTGGCTCGGCAAACGCAAAAAGTTGCAGACATGGCTCTGAATTCACACGATATGCAAAAGGTTGATTCCTTCATCAACCGCGAACCAGAGGTCCGTATCGTGCTACAACCAATCGCACCTCCCGCAGCTTTAGGACTCGCTGGCTTCGCAGGCTCAACATGGATAACCGCGTCCTGGATCGCTGGATGGTGGGGCAATGAAACTTCGCCGACGATTTTCTTCCCCTTTGTTGCGTTCTGGGGCGGATTGAGTCAATTTATCGCTGGACTGTACGGATTCCATGCTAGAGATACATTGGTCTCCGTCATCAATACCATGTGGGGAGCGTTCTGGATGTCAGAGGGCTTAATGTTCTTGCTCAACACGACGGGAGCATTGCCTGCTGGGGACATTCACGCTCATCTCCCCGAACTTGCATCTTGGTTTGTGGTGTTGGCTGCCTTTACCTGGGTTGGCGTGAGTTTTTTTTTTCTCTCCCCCTCTCTTTCCACCACACTTTCCCAAGCAGACAACTGACCTCATGTCACAGGCCATCGCCGCAACCGCCCGCGACGTCATCCTCGCAACTCTGCTCTTCAGTCTCTCGATCGGCACCACGATTGCCTGCTGCCTGTTTGCGTACGGCAACGGCGTCAACATTGGCATCAAAGTCGCCGCTTACTTTTGGATGCTCGCCGCATTGCTCGCTTGGTGGCGTGTTGCCGTTTACCTTATCGAAGAGGCTTACGGACCCAAGAGTGGCATTGCCAAGTTCTTCCCTGTATTTAGAACTGCTACCGAGAAGAGTGCACCCATGGTGAGTATTTTTATTCTTTCTACAAACCGCTCATCCCATGCTAATGGTGTTTTCAAGGTCGTTCCAGGTCTTGGCGAGCCAGGTGTGAAAAGAGGTATGCCTGGTGTCATCTAGAATGGTGTGTTTTATGGCTTTCTTTGAAAGTGCAATTGGTCTTGAACTTCTCTTCTCTAGACAGTGTCGATATACACGTTTTCTACACAAATACTAGTAAGATTACTCAATTAAAGCGAGCCATTATTGGCCGAAGAGGTGGCTCCCTCACAACCACACAAGCCACAGGGCATGAGATTGATATTCAAGACGCAAAAACTGTGCTGAGCATCAAGTTCAGAGATGTGAAGGAGGTCGTACTTGGAAATGTGGATTGATGCACTTGTCAGTGTCGAAGAAGGACGTGGGAGCAGACAAGTGCCAAGGCCCATTGCGCGATAAGAGATAAGAGATAAGGATTCTTTGAGCTTCCACCTTCGTCATGGAAGCCGACGAAAAAAAGTTCACAACCTGTCGCATTACAATCGACAACAGACATCATCCAAAATGCCTACCGAACTCGAAGAAGTGTGCATAACCATACCGTAAACACATCAGCCTTGCATTGACCCTTTGACTCCAGCTCGTGGAATTCCTGCACCATGGAAACACCCAGATCCGCCAGATCGGTATGCACACACCTCTCTCGCCATCTCTTTCCCACCACCAGATAGAAACAAGAAGAACCAGATTTTTGACATTTCTTGCAAAAAAAAACAGCCGTCGAGAACCTGGTCGGCTTCTCAACAGCGCAACCCTCGCTGTTCAAATACCAAGACCTCACGCCCATCAAAGACATGAAACTGCTCGTGCGCGACTACCCACCCATAGCCAAAAACGTCCTCACAATCCTCGTCAACATATCCTCGGACGAACAAATCCTCAACGCCCTCGCCACCGACGACGAATTCCTGCAGACGCTGTACTCGCGCATCACAAACGCAAAAGAAGAAAACGCAGACGAAATGGCCATGTTGTTGGCCAACCTCACCAAACACGACCATCTGCACACGCTTCTGTCGGTGCAGAGAGACGTGCCGAAACCGCTTTCCACCAGCCCTTTTGCAATCGACCAGTTGCTGGATCTGTTTGTCAAGGGCCAGGAAGGCTCCTACAACAAAAACGCAAATTTCGATTATCTCTGCTACGTCTTTGCCGACATTTCGAAATACGAGCATGGGAGGAGGCATTTCTTGACTCCCCGCAAGGAAGACGATGATATCGTGCCTCTGTCCAAACTCATCGTCTTTACAGAACACAAATCCACCATAAGGAGGAGGGGTGTGGCGTCGACCATCAAAAACGCCGCCTTTGACACGGATTCTCACGTGAAAATGCTGAGTACGGATGAAAGCGATGGCGGATTGAACATTCTGCCATACCTCCTGCTTCCACTCATGGGACCCGAAGAATACCAAGACAAAGACACCGACACCATGCCCGAAGAACTGCAACTGCTGCCGCCAGACAAGACGCGCGAGCCAGAGTCGGATATCCAAATCACCCATCTCGAAACTTTGCTGTTGCTCACCACGACACGCCAAGGCAGAGATGTGTTGAGAGCCAAAAACGTCTATGCCGTCATCAGAGAGTTGCATCTGCAGAGCGAAAGCCCAGACGTGCAAGAGGCTTGTGATAGAGTCGTGCAGATTATCGCGAGGGATGAAGAAGGTGAAGGGGAAGAGCCGCCCGAGATGCCAAAAGTGCAGGAGATTGATGACGATGAGGATGAGTTGGTCGAGGTTGTGTAAAAGCTACAAAAACACACAAAGGGCGTTGGTAATTACACGAGCAGGGAGAACGGAAAGTTTAGATCTGCATTGCCTCCCTTGCTTTGATAGAGTGTTGCCATGTCGAAAAATCTGCCGAGTAAACGACATGACCCACAACAAGAATCTGAGATGTTTCGGAAATGACAGAGTTCTGGTGCGAGGCATCTAAAGAAAGATCCGACATCACCGTTCCTTGAAGGACTAAAGTTATTACCCCCTTTCAACGCACAACCACCATGAATCTCGGCTTCTCTCTCAAATCCTCCCATCTTACCCAAGAATATCATTACCAGTCGAAACAGAAAATGAACAATCATATCCCTTCGTCGTCGGACAGCAATCCCTCCTACCTTCAGTTTCTGTTTTTCCCCCCCTTTCTTTTGTTCTCTGGGTTTTTTATTTTCGTGGAAGAAAAAAAATATCAACAACATTTTCCCTTCCCAAAGAGAAAAGCACAAGATGTTTTGTCAATCTTGGGGTCAAAGAACCGAAAAAAAAGAAAAGAAAAAACACCATTTGCTAAAAGCAGTAAACCACATGCCGTTGCTCCAAGTCAGATCGAGTTATCGAGATATGGCTGATTTTTCTTCTTCTCTTTCTGTCGGTGATTTTTTTTCTTTTCTTTGGTCGATTGTCAAAGAAGGAGAGGTGAAAAGGATTACTGAAAGGTTGGTAAAATGGTTTACCATGTTTCCAAACTGGAAGTCTTGAAAAATTGCCGTTGGTGAGATTTCTATCAGATGGGACGAGGAGAAGGACGGGCGCTGCAAGAAAGCATTTATATCAGCAAACATGATCTCTATTTGCAAATCAGGAGAATGAAAGAGAAAAAAAAGTCCAGCGACTCACCCCTTCAATTCGGTCAGATCGTCAATGTGATTCGCCATGGCGACAAACAGATCGAAAAACATGAGTCCACCACTCTGCATCTCGGATTGCATGGTACCGCTGCGCTTGAAAGTGTTGCGGCTCCGAATGATCAAAGCGAGGTAATGCGCACGCAACCTCGCGTCATCGTCAGGGGTGTGATCGTAAGCGAACCTCGCACTACGCAGAATGGTGCCCACTTCAATCCCAGCCTGCAGTCCTTGCTTACGCAAAGACAGCTTCTTGAGCTCTTCGAGACCAAAGCGCTCGGCCAGGCAGTAGATGGCGGTGTCGCGAAGGATCAAGCCATTGACGCGTGAGCTGTAGGTTGTGACGGTGTGGTCATTGCCTTTACCCTGGGATTTTGCAGGGGAGCAGTCGACGGATTCGAGGGTCCAGGCGTTGCGTTGGCGGTCGTGGAGCAGACGGGGAAAGTAGTCGCCTTTGTACATGAACTCGAGGACGGCGGAAAAGATCTCGGCTTCTTCGTCGGGGAGGAAGATGCGGCGGGATGAGCTGGAGGTGGAACTGTAGAGGGCGTCCTTGCTGGCCGATTGGAAAAATGGCGAGCTGTTGAGGACGTCCTCGTGGGCAGCGAACAGGCGTTGGTCCTTGCCTACCACGATGGTGACTATGGCACTGTTGAGCCTGGGAGAGGCCGTACTACATCGAAATGAGCAAATCAATGACCAACAGTAGACTTGACGAAAGCGGACAAGGGAACACGAGGAAGATTGATACAAGAAAACCAACCACATACACAGCACACGGCGGACTGGACGGCTGAGCAAGCTGCTCCATCAGCTTCATCTTGGCATCATCACGGAAGGATCTCTTGGTAGGTTTCGTAGCCTTGCCAGCACGATCCTTGAACCCAAAAGACCTCTTCAACATCTTGTCAAAGAATTGTCACGACGAGAAAGAAGACGGATGGGGATGGGGAGATTTATAAACGAGTGAAGGTTGACGCGCGCTGAAAGATAGAAAAACAGGTGCGCACTCGGACAAGCTTCTTCTTGCAGGCAGTAATCACTGTCCTTTTCTTGCGAAAAGGAAGATGACTAGGTTGTGCAAAAGATGCTTGGGGAGGGAAATTGTCGGCGACCGTTTTGTTTTTGGCGTGCGTGGGAGAAGAAAGGGAAGAGGAACTGCAGATTAGAGATGAAATACTTATGGTGAGGTGTCACGCAGAGCTGGCGCGAGGGCGGGCATTGCATGCAGCCGATCGGGCGCGTGTCGTCTTGATCTTAGGCAGCAGCTGGCTGTCGGATGCGTGTTTTGGCGAAAAGAGGATCTACAGTGCATATAAGTGTGGATGTGTTGCCTGGTTGATGGAAGATATGAGAGTCACAAATGCAGGTGGTCAGCCAGTCAAGAGGAAGGTGCGAGTGAGAGGAAGGAACAGAATCCAAAGAGCGAAGGAAGGAACAGAACCCAAGGAGCGAAGGAAGGAACAGAGTCACAGGAAGAAAGGAAGGAGCAGCGAGACCCCGCAATCCGTGCTCAATCACCCCCACGTCATCGGCCCTTTACAGCTGAGAAACACCAGAGTGAAGCAGCTGCTTCAACTTTCTGCGGCTGTCTCTCCTCACTTCCTTTTAGATATCCACAAAACACCCATCATGGCCAACAAGAGAATCGTCACTGTATGGTCCAACCATGCACACGCGGCTCTTGCAAACAGCTGACACGGCTCACAGGAACTTGGTCAGGTGTCGACCAACCCCGTGCCAGGCACACAAGTCCAGCTCGCCGAAGAGGGCAATGTCTTTGTCTGGGATGTCGTCATGGAAGGTCCTGAAGACTCGGTCTACGCTGTACGACTTAGTCAACCCATACCGACCACCGTACTGATCGTCCTCTAGGGCGCCAAATTCAACATCCAAGTCTTACTCCCCAAAGAATACCCCTTCAAACCCCCTACCGTCTCTTTCAAGACCAAAATCTACCATCCAAACGTCTCCAACGACGAAAAAGGCAGCATGTGTCTAGGCATGCTCCGCTCCGACCAGTGGAAGCCACCGAACAAGATCCGCGACGTCCTCATCCTTGTCCGCCAGATCCTCGCCGCGCCCCAACCCGATGATGCCGTCGAAAGTAGAATTGCCGACGAGTACAAGAACAACCGCGACGTTTTTGACCGGAATGCAAAGGAATTTGTCGCAAAGTATTGCAAGTAAGGGCAAGAGATGAAGTGGCATTGTGGCAGTGGGAATCGTTCAAAACAGCATGGCGTATGGGAAAACTGGTCCTGGAGGACATTAAAGCATAAGGCGCATCACCACAGCATAGGTATCTGATCAAAGACACGGGCACAATCGAACTATTTCAAAACTCATCTGCACATTTCTTTTCTATATCTCTCTCGAATCTCTGCACTCATGTCCTCATCTCTGCCCACCACGAGACTCACACAATGAGCAGTCAATGTCACATAATATTGACTATGGATCCTATTCTATTCAAACACATGCCGCTGTGTGATTGACACCAAGCATGATGAACATCTCGTCCAAACAAACAGCATCCGCGTCTCAGAGCCAACGAGACGGACACAATTCCGCACTCCCCACACCGAGAAATCTTCAGCTCCAAGTTCCGAAAAGTGAAGCCCACCACAACACGGCCGGCCATGCCTGGACTCAAACCAACTCTCCTCATGAGATGATCAGTAGTCATATTGACCTCCTGCCCTCCATCGCCACGCCCCTCGGAGTACCCACCTATCACCATCATCCGTGGTGCGAGTGTTACCATGCTTCCGTGCCGGTCCCATTCTTCCGTGGCGCAATTGGCTAGCGCGTTCGACTGTTAGGTCTGTCTTCTGGTCAGACCGGCTATCGAGAGGTTGACAGTTCAAGCCTGTCCGGGAGAGTATGCTTTTTTTGTGCCTTTTGCGGTGGTTGTTGACAGGTGGAGCGTTGGGGAGGTGAAGCACAGGGGTTAGGGGGTTCCGCGAGTTGAGTGCTGCGAAACTCTTTGAGTTTTGGTTTTGGCTGGTGCATTCTTTCTACGCGTGTGTCTAAGAGATAGTAAGGGAATCGCATTCTTTTATATTTTTTTTGTCGGATCCAAGATGTGTGGGTGTGGTGGGTTTTGGTGGGCGGAGGATTTGAAGCTTGCATAAGATTTCAGAAGCAGGCACAAGTCTTGTGCGATTGCCAAGCACCCGCATCCAAAAACTTTACTTGGACTTCGCTTCGGTTATTTCCTTACGATCAACATTATTCGATTCTTGCAGTCTTCTGCTCTTGAGCGAATATGGCTTCCAGCTAAAACACAGCAAATTCTATTGATGCTGATTCTATCACTCCATCCTGACATATTCGACTTTACGTGCTAACCAACAACCTACAGTACAACTCTGGCGGTTCCCATCTTTCTCGTCCTTGAAGACCACCGTCCAATCCCCTGGTGGTGTAGCGTCAAGACCTCTTGGGTTACCCAGAGCCCAGACATTGTTCTGACCAATCTGTCGCATAGTCCAGATGGGACCTCGGCCAAGATATCCGTCAAAAGAACCGTACAGCTTGCCACAATCTCCGCTCACTGTGAATATGCTGTCCGACTCCTCGCTGCGGTATTTGCCAACCAAGCTGTCGCTTGAGGATTGGCCGAGATCCTTTGTCTCAACGGGCTGGAGACGCGTGGCACGTAGTGTTCTGTTGTCGTGTGTGCGTTTCACATGCAGGATATCCCCCTCCAGAGTGAGTTTCATGCCATCTGATTCGGCCTCGGTTTCTGAAGTCAACCTGGCCGTTTCTCCCGCATTTCCTGGTCCGTAGTTGATGGAGATTGTGCCTGGTTTCTCTCTCTCGCCTTCTTCGACTGCAATGTACAGCTGTGTTTCCTCATCAAGGAAGTTTCCCTTCCATGCTACAGGCATATGGACAGTCTTCTGCTCAGGCTCGTTAAACTTCAGAATCTTCTTCACGATGTGCTCAACAGGTGCCACGGGTGACGTTTCGAAGTTATGCATGACCACCAGAGACAAACGCTCAGAGGGTATCTGCACCCTGTAGTGTCGGAATCCGCGAAGAGCGCCTCCATGCCCGATAGCTTGTTTCCCCGCGACTTTCGATCGGGCAAGTCCATAGCCATATTCAGCGGGTGTACCATCGCGGTATTTTTGCTCTTGCGAGGATTGAGCGTACAAGCTTTTGTCGTCGTCGAGGCTGCGGTTCAGGTACTTCTCATAAGCGATCATGTCTTCTAACGACGCGGCAATTCCTGCATCACCACCCCATTCTAAGCGATTTGTTGCTGCGAAGTAGCCGGTTTTCTCATTGCCTTCGTACCCGACTATTGGGAGGGGAAGGCCGTTTGTGTTTGGGCAGAGACTTGCTGTTTTCATGCCTGCGGGGATGAATAACCTTTCCACTAGGAGTTGAGACAGGGAAAGACCAGATACATTCTCCATGATGCGACCGAGGACGTGGAAGTTTACATTCGAGTAGGAGTACTCGGTGCCGGGAGCAAAGTGATAGCTCTTGACTCGTTCGAGGGCTTTGGGTGCATCGTGGAGCAAGGAGAACTTGCCGTCTGGACGGGCGCCCCAGAGAGTTGTCCTGTTCCCATTTGTATGAGCAAGCGGAGTCTGTGTGAGGATTTGAATACATCTTACATGGCCCAGTAGTCGCGAATACCTGACTGCATGTTATACAAATCAGGCACCGTAACACCGTCTTTACCACCACACTTAAGGTTCGGCAATAACTTTTGCAGCTCATCTTCAAATTGCTTTTCCACATCTCCGCCGCGTTCAACCATCACATCCGTAGGATTCTTGAGTAAAGATACCATTGCCAGACATACCATCTGCTTTGAAATCGAGCAGATGGGAAACTGCGTTTTGGCGGTCATTGGGATCCGTTGATCGAGATCTGCGTATCCCCAAGCACGTTGGCCGAGTAAGGTGCCATCTTTGACGACGGCGACGACACCACCTGGTCCACGGCTCAGATGAGGCACTCCAGCTAGTATGCTGTCGATTTCAGACTTTTTGTCTGCCATTGTTGAGACTTGCGGTGAAGGTTGCGAGATGGAACCCTTGGTGACACATGGCAGAAGTCGATGGCGGGGCGCTGCTGTCATGCGGGGTGATCCAAAAAGCTTAGGTCAGCAGAGTCAGGGAGCTGTCAACAAGGGTCCAAGCTCGATTCGCTTTTATCCGGCCTTTTCACCCCCATGTTCCAACACAGCTCAACTATGATCGCTCAATCTGTGTTGATGATAGTCGATTGCACATGCCTTCAACAGATCAGTTGCGCGTCAGAGCAAGCAAAGAGTATGGAAAGCCGCAATACACCGAGTTATGATTTGCAAGATATGACCGAGGACAACACGGCATTCGTTCATGCAAACCCGACTTCCGGTCTGTTTTGCCAGCCGGATATCCTCTTTTCCCTTGTCTATCTGTGAAATTTCAGGTACTATTTTGAGGTAGTATCTCAATTGATCTCTCTTAAGATGTAACATCGTGCTCCATGCATTTAGAAAATTGAACACGACTTTCCTTCCATCTCCTGGCCAAGTATTTTGTCATGTCAAGCTAGTGTTGGTCAACAACACATGCCGATCTTTCCAGAAGAGAATCGTTCCCAACAAACCCTGCTCCAGCGACTAAGAAATCCTCCAACAGACTCAGGCATCACCGGTGTCGCGGAAATCAGCGAACATGTCAAATTCGATAGTTGCGAATTGGCTGATAATAAGGATCAATTGCGCAGGTGAAAAACAGCAAAGTGAGACAGGTCCACAGCACACCCAGACACTCCTCGAGACTTCACTTTCAAACTCAACCATGTCGTATGTATTCAATGAGAAACATGCCTGAGTCAACACAAACATGCAACTACATATGTGGCTTGCACAAATGAGGAAGCCTTCCGACAGTTGTCTCTACAGGCAAAATGCAGATCCCTTGCAAAAACGACAAGCAACCACCCGCGACGGTGGACAAGCCTGCCAAGCAGTTGATCATCCTTCCCCGACACAGGCACCGCAAGAAAGATCTCCTGTTGATCAGATCTGTCCCTCGCACATCCACAACATCCACAGCACTCGAGTGAGATTTCTGTCGATCGGTTATTCTGTATTGAGTCGCTGCAAGGACATGAATTGATGAAGATCTGCTTTCTCCTCATAAACGTCCTCACAGCCTCAACATCTGTTGTGGACTAATGCAGACATATCGACACTGCCGACGTCTCAAAGAGCTTCATTACTTGAGGGTCTCTGAGGAGCAAAGTCCATCAAAGAAAGGTATATAATTGAGGTCAAGTTCCCAGCCACAAGTTCTCCTCCCCATCTCAATCGCATCTCAATCTATTCACACCTCAATCCTCCAATCTTCATTCCACTCATCAACACCGCAATCATGGTCCGTATCTCCACCCTCATTACCGCCACCCTCGCCGGCATTACCACCGCCGCACCCCTTGAAGCCCGCCAAGACACCTCCTCGACAAACGACCTCGTATGCGGCGGTCTCCTCCAACCCCTCGCCGGCTTCCTCGACTACCAATCCGGCAACGTTGGCGGCAACGTCAACAACGTGCTCGCCGGCGCCAGCTCCATTCTCTCCTCCACCGGCCTCCCCGACGACGTTCAAGGCATCGTTTCTTCAGTCACAGGCGGTATTGTCGCTTCCCTCACCAACGGCGTAACCAACATCCTCTATGGCCTCTCCACGGCCGCCGACAATGTCGACCCGGAGTGCAAGCAGAATGCCGCGTACTGCACCAACGAACTGAGCGCTGCCAACGCGGCTTGCGCTTCCGGACAGACCAGCCAGGCCCAGGATGCGTGCTTGCAGGCCAAATACACTTGCGCGCGCAACAACATCCTCACAGCCAGCCAGGTTGATGGCATTGCTACTTGCTGCTCTCAGTACACTGCTTCTGCTGCTTCTCCCTAGATTGCGGGCAGAGGGTGAGAGTCCCTTTCGAAGGTCGAAACATCTAGTGATTCCAAAGAAGCATCACTTGTAACACCACGAACGAATTTTATGACATCTTTTTACCCCCTTTCAAGCTGCGTCTGCGGTTGCAGGACACACGAATACTGCCGGCTGTGGTACTGTACAGTAGAAATCAAAATTTATCTTGCTTAATCATATTTTCCCCATCTTCTTTGTCCTTTTTTTATGAGGGCAACACGATGCTATCAAGTGATTTAAACGTGTACATATCAGCAAATCATCGTCTGCGTAGCCGTGTCAAATGCCTCTTGTTGCTCCTTGGTGTCCGACTCTTCCCTCCAGCCGAGATTGTTTTCTTAGATTTCCCGTAGCGAGACGAAGCATAGTGGACAAAAATGTCCTTTAACCCTTATAATTATAATTTGCAACGGTAATTAAGTAGTTCTAGACTTAGTTACCTTTCTTTATAGTATATTCCATCGGGGCACTAAGGTCCCAGCGTGTGATTACACGCCGAACACTCTTCAGGAACGCTGCTATCCGCGAGTTCTGCCTGAGATGACCAATAACGTCCACCATATTCTCAGTATCCAGACGATATTGGCGATCAAACAAGAGCAGTCTACCCAGACTGTGATTGCGAAGATGCAAAAGCCAATCTGATTTAGAAACCCTCCAAGACGTTGACGGGCCCATCTAAACAACCATCCAGGATTGTGAGTCAGCATCTTGTCATGGAGTACAACGCGAATATCTGCACGACGACAAGGCCGATCTTCAACCGCCCCTCACTATCTCACCAGATTCGATCAAGTCTGCGAGTAGCCATTCGTCAAAGAAAATATCTTGCCAACCACTACGATCCTCAGGCTTCCACTGGAGCATTTTCCTCATAAATGTCAGAAAGTTCTTCTTGTTGTCATTCGACAGTCGTCGTTCGCAGCTCTCGAGGCTTATTGCCGGTATCGCTACTTCATGTATCCACTTGCCTATATGTGGAAAGCATCAGAGGGTGCTTGGTATCACAACAGACAATTCATGGCGGAACTCACCATTCTGGTCCCAGTACATGGTGGATTTCTTGGAAGCCGCAAGAAATTCGTGAGGGGGATCACCTAGAATTCCCACCATTTGAGCAAGATGATGGCTCTCAGAGTACTGACCATCACTACCCTTGGCACTGAAAAGCCTTTCTGGCTGGAAAAGATCCCAGAGCTGTTGAGCCGTAAGTAGTTACGTCACGGGACATTGTAACACCGTTTCGATGCAGGACTTACAGTCATTGCAAAGCTCCAGATGTCCACGGGGTAACTCCATTGCATTCCTAAAATGACCTCTGGCGCACGATACACGTTCGGCATGATGAGGCCAGTGTGCATGGAACTTCCGAATCGCGCTTCGCTGAAATCGGTCAAGGAAGGTAATCCTTTTGTCAACGGCATGGGCTGAGAGACATAGATGATACGATCTAGGAGCTTTTTGCTCGGCGGAGGGTTTTTGGTTGCCATTGCGGCGAATCTATCAAGGACTGAGCTATCATGGATGCCTAAAAGCACATTATTGGGTTGAAAATCTAAAGCTTCGTAAGCAAACACTGCATAACTCAGCATTTCAATGCTCTAACTGTATGGATGACCTTGGCTTCTTCGTGTAAGAACTCGAAACCTTGCAGTATTGGACGAAATGTCTGCCGTATCAGGTCTTCATCAAACACTCGGTTGGCTGTGAGATCTCTCAATTCTTCAAAGCTGATCCCAAGTGGTTCATGGACAAGACAGATATGTCTGCCATGAGGACCTTGAACTTCGAAAGAGTCAAGGAGTCTCCTGATACGGTGACGGCCATCGTGATCCGAAGACAAAGCTTCAATATGCTCATATATCGCAAGCTCGCGATGTCTCTTTGAACTGTTGACATAGACTTTCAAAGCGGCATATTTGTTGGATGCAAGAAGATCGCGGCAGAGCCACACAGTCGATGCTGACCCGTATCCCAGTTTACCAATGGTTTTGTATCGATTCTTAAAGACTTGGCCAGTTTCGATGGGCAGAAACCGTTCTGCCTTGTAGCCAACAAGAGTCTCTTCTTCGATGGGTGTTGAGGGATCTAGCCGATCACTTGTCATGGTAGAAACTGCTCGTTGATGGCGCACAATATTTCGCCAACACAGGTTAAAGACCTGATGTGGTGCGAGAGTACGATACATATCTGTACGTGCGTTG
The DNA here is from genome assembly GCA_003992365.1 of Aureobasidium sp. P6. NCBI lineage: Eukaryota > Fungi > Ascomycota > Dothideomycetes > Dothideales > Saccotheciaceae > Aureobasidium > Aureobasidium sp. P6. The sequence goes on along the minus strand of RZIQ01000072.1, from coordinate 65,822 downwards.
CTCAACCCCAGGTGTGTCAGAAAGGGAAGCGGGTTGGCGCGCGGGCGTCTCGCCCTTGTTTACAAGCTGATTGAACTCTCGACGCCAAGATGCGGCAATGTGCATGTAGCACTAAAAGGAAGTAGTCCCGCTATATGAAGACTTTGTAAACTCGCACTGTACGGTAGCTCGTTTGCCTAGAGTTTTGAGAAACTTCTAGACGAGTACTTGTAGTAAAACAGCATGGGAAGGCAAAAGATGAAAAGATCTGCTAGATGTGATACAGCCTACCTACAATACTGTGCTAACCCTATATAGCTGTCAACAATTTTTGGCGCTAATGGCTATAATGTCCAACATGAAATGATTTTTGTAAGTGATTCTTTTAGATGGTCGCTTCTAGAGAGTAAAGTTATTAACCCTTGGAGAACATGTATCAATAGACTGTTCAACCATTCACAAATGATGAGTAGTATAGACTGAAAGGTTACAACCCACAAATCTTTGTAAAGTTTGACAGAATCAGACAATCATCATGTGTCAATCACCCTTGTAAGGAAGCGGCCTGTAGGATCCCAAAACTCGACAACTTGCCATCTTATATACAGCTATCAGGTACATCGTTTTTTTCCCGATCAGCTCACCCGGCCCAGCATTCGAAAGCATCCACCGAACATATCCTACGCACCCTTCCATTCCTACTTGGCAAACGCACTCAACGCACTAGCCGCCTGCCCGAGCACACCCACAAACTCCTTGATGACCTGGCCAGCGCCATCAAACAACCCATTCATCGTATCGCCCTCGCAATAAATCCACTCCCCACTAGCCGCGTTCAACGCGGCAGCGATATCGTACGCTTGACATGTCAACGGCACGTTGAACGTACACGCAATGCCATTGCCGTCGTCGTGTACGGCTTGCCAATTCGTGACCAGGCAGCCGCGCCCGCGCACGTTGTCGAGGATGCCGTTGGCCCACTCGCCGACATTGCCGCCGCGTTGGGGGTAGTAGATGCCCCAGAAGTTGGAGACGGAGCCGTGTTTGGATGTGCATTGGGCGGGTGGGGTGTCACGTTTTGCAAGATCCTCGGTAGGAAGGGCGAGGGTGGTGGTGGCCAAGGTGGCGGCGAGGGCGGCGGTGGTGAAGAAACGCATATTTGTTTGTTGTGTAGTCGGAAGAATTGATCGAGAGTGAAAGAGATTGTTTGAGGTCAAGTTTGATGACTTGGTTCTGTTGCTTTCAAGTGTGATTGGTTGATTGATTCGGATTGGATTGTGATGATGAGAGATTGAAGAGGGGACGAGCAAGGTAATACTTATACCTTTTGTCGAGGATGGCCTTACTCTTGCGTCTTGCCGGATCTTCCAATTCATAGCCAATTACAATATCTTCGGGGCTCAATAGATCCTTCTTGCCCAGCTAAGACATAAGAAAGCTGCGCAAGAGCTCCCATAAACCAATCACTTGCACCACGTCGTCGACAAAACAACCCTTGGACCTCAGATCATCCTGGTGCTCGTATACCATGATGATCAAAGGATGCGGACCTCGCAGTACCGTCTCAAAACGGCAGGTATATGCAAAGAAATACGCACAATTCACAGTGTTTCAAGGGCCCTCTTGGTGGTGGGGGTCAAAGGATCTCGTCGCACCTTGATGGTTGGCTTGCTGCAATCTTGACACTCAATGTCACAGACCACGTTGCCAGCACGTGCGAAACCCAAGATCTTGGGTCTCTCGTGGAATGGTACGGAAAGAGGAAGATGATGTGCAGAAGAAAGCTCCGGTTCGAGATGATGTGCACTGTGCAGACAACCTCGCATTTAAGGTTATTACGCCTCTACCAAAGGATTTACTTGTATGCGGGGTTCTTGCCGTGTCTCAGCCGCTGGATTGGGATGATCACCTCGGAGATGCAGCCATAAACGTGCAAAGATAAACATAGTTGCATCTTTGAAATGTTTGCTCTATTATACATCCCTCGGAGAAGGATGCGAGTTTGAACAAGTCGAAGCAACACATGACACTCCAAACGTTGGCAGAAGAGTCCAGGAAATACGAAATGACGAAACGAAAGCACTTGTACATGTCGATCTATCTAAAAACCCAAAGTGCAAGATCCTTCAACTCATGAACGCCACCTCTACATCCCAACACTTCTAGTAAACGCAAACATCAAGGTTGATGAGCAGGAGCAATAGGACTGGCTTCCACACCAACAACCTTCAATCCTTCCTGAGATCCAGATCCATCATCCTCCTTGACCTGTGCAAAAGCCTGCGGTACCTTCTCGCTCAAATTGACAGCCAAGAAACTCTTGGGCAACTTGACCGTGTGGAATTTAGCTCTGAGGGTCTCGAGAATTTCCTTCCATTCAACATGAGGTGTCAGGCTTCGGCGAGGTGTGCAGCCAATGCAGTGCTTGCTGTCCAATTGTACGTCCAGAGGATCGAAAGCGTGGCAACCAGGTGACAGAGTAATGCGGATGCTGTAGTTGAAGCAGCTACCTTCTGATCCGTCAGTGGGAGCTTCATTTTGCGACTCGTAAAGTTCGAAGCAGATTTGTGAGAGATAGTCGAGTTCGGGGATGGCGTTGCGAGCGATCTTGGTTTGGACACCGCCCTCGATGATGGAATTGAGGAGAGTGTAGATGTGCGACTCTTTGGTAAAGTAGATGAAAGATTTGGCGTCCTCGGATGCTTGCACTGTAAATCAATGTATTAGCAAGATTTTCTGTCTGATTGAAGTGACAAACACATACCTTCTTCCAGATCCGTGACAATCTCCTTGAGCAAGGGCAAACTGGTCAAGAGACCGATTTCGAGCTTTTCACTTTCAAGCATACCATACTCTTGAGGACCAATGTAGTCAAACAACACCTTCGAGAAGCGGTAAAGTTCTCTCAACTTTTCGAGACGCACGTCCACCTTCGCCTTCGACTCTGGCAGATCTCTGTTACCAGTGAACAGCGAGAAATAGGATTCAGGATGACCAGAAACACGATTGGCCAACGTAGCTTGGGCGTTCTTGAAAGTGGTGGAAGCATGCTCAGAACGTCTTCTCAAGCTTGACATGTGAGATGGTTTGTTATCCTTGTCATCACTCTTATCCTTCTCGGACTGTTGCTTCGATGGCATATCTTTGGCGGCTGCAGTCTGTTCCTTTGTCGGTGCGAGACCTTCATGCGTCTGGCCAAACTCTTCTCTCATGTCTGCAGAAGCAGTACGCTTGAGAGTATCAGGTCTTACCTGATCATCGTCGACCATGTCGCCGTTAGGAGTAAAGACCCATTCGAGGAATTGACGGTTGTGAAGGGCGTCAAACTTCATCGTGTCGTAGAGCTCGCTAATTTTACTAGGGTCGACCTTTTCGGCATCGGTGAATTCTTTGAAGAGCTTTTCCCAGCGTTCCTTGAACAGCGAAGCATCCTCACCACAACACCACCTAGACTGGATCTGCTTGGGATCGTGACTGATGCTCTCAGAAGTGTCGAGACTGGCGGAGGAGGCGTTGCTAGGAGGGCTCTTGATAGGCGCTCCGCCCTCGCTTTCAGGACGAAGTCTGGTAAAGTTCTGTAGCATGACGCGACGATGGAACTTCATCAGCTCAACGACACTGCGGACGACCAAGTATGGCTCAGGAGTGCCGTCCTTGGGCCAAGCAAACTGTTCGGGTGCTTGCTTGCCCTGTCGGAGCAGACCCTTGAGCTTCTTCTTGACCTTGTCCATCTCATCCTTGGCCGCATTCGAATCATCCAACAGATCCTTGCGCACAGAGATGAAGTTGGGGTCGAGCTCCTTCTGGTCAAGGAAGGAAGCAGTGAAGATCTGGGCGCTGGTAGAAACACGTCGTTCAGACGAAGTGAAGACACGCACATCTCTCAATGCGTCCTTGTTCATCAGAAGCAGATCGTTGCGCATGTTTTCACCGAGGTCCTGAGCCTGGTAGCGAGCAGAGTGAGTAGGCTCACCTCCCCACTTCATGACGAGCTGTAGCTTGTCGAGCACAAGATTGTTCTCAGCAGCGGAGATTCTGGACAAAGTCACATCAGCCATTGAGTCACCTCTCGAGTGGTTGTGCGCGTCGTCATCAGTCTGGAGAGGCGTAGGCTTGGGCTTGGCATTGCCGTCTTGATCAACAGTGATCTTGTCTTGTAGTTCGGCAGGCAGTTCTTCTTGTCTCCTCTTGCGGAACATGGGCTTAATCTGAACCTTTGTGCCAGGCCAGCTGCCCTTCTTGTCGAGTGCGTTTGACAGAGTGCGAAGCTTGGTCTCATCTTCTTCACCCTCGCGCAAAGCTTGCTGAACAGCTTCTTGCACACTCTTGAGCGCAGCCTCACCGACAAGCAGAACTTCCTCACGATGGCCCTTGAGTAGGTCGACAAAAGGCTTGGTGTGGAAGGTAAACTTGAACTTTTGCTTAGGCGTGCGATCAGCATGACGGATGACGGCAACCATTCCTTTGAGCTTCCATTGCGACTTGATAGCAGGCGCAGGGACGGGATCGGTGTGTTCGTGTTCCTCGGCTTCGTGGATCGAGTCTTGCAAGGTCTGATATTGGTGACTGTCGTCAATAGCGGGAGGTGGCAACTGATCAGCTTGAGGAATACCAGGACTGCGAGGAAGAGGAAGTTTCTCAAAGCTCGGTGGGGAGGTGATGGGCGAGGGAAGCTGAGATAGTTCAGGCGAACCAGGCTTCTTGCTGGCCATTTCTCGCAGCCTGTTGGCACTTGCGGAGCGGAAGACGGACTTGAGGTGACTGCGGTGGTTGGAGACGGTACTCTTGCGGTGTGTCCCAGGAGCTTCTCTTTCGTAGTTGTCTTCAGATGAGGGTGCGGATGTGGGCTGCTGCTGCTGTTGTTGTTGCTGCTGCTTGTTCTCGACCCTGATCTTCTCCCTGATGAACATGCTCTTCAAGATGTTGGCGCACTTGTCGTAGTAGTCATTGTTGTCCTTGACAAAACTCCAACCGTTGACGTCAATAACGTAACTCTTTTCGCCAACACGAAGCAGATCAAAGCCACAAACACGCTGTCCGAAACCTTCGGCGATTCTCGAAGCCATACCGGCCTCTTCCTTGCTAAGGCTGGTGACATAACGGACCTCCTTGCCGTTGGGATTGCGCTTGACAACACCATCAACGACGGGAGATTTTCTGGTTTCAGCGTGACAGTATTCGGGACCGACCGTATAAGCCTTGACGTCTTCGGCATTCTCCACCTTAAGGAACTGCTCGTAGATGTAGCTGCTTCCAGGCTCGGTGATAGATCTGGGTACGGTCAAAGTCTCGTCCTTCTCCGAACTCTTGTTGTTGACCTTGCGGAACAGCCTCCGGCCGCCTCCTCCCTGGCTCTTTGGGTAGTAGATGTGGATGTTGTGGTCTTCGCCATCGGTGGGCTTTTCGACAAAAGGCTTGGTCAGAGTCTTGCCATCGACCGAGATGGTGTCACCGTCGTCGAGCATTTCAACGACGGGGTTGGCTGTCTGCTGTGATTCCGTCTCTGGCTGGGCGTTCAGTACAGGGAAGCGGATACCAGTCTTTTCGAAGCATCTCTGGGCAATGTCGGCAGTCTGGACCTTTGGACCTCCATCACGGTTGACCTCGACACGTTCGGGGGTGGGGACGTTGAGCTTGGTGAGAATCTCGAGGCAGATACGGCGGTCCCAGAGAACGGTTTGCATGGGCAGGTCGTTAACACAGAAAGGTTTGCGCAGCTTGGCGTAGGCGATGGCCTTGTCCAGCGGGAAGCCATCCGAGAAAAAGGAGATGAGAAAGTCGCAGATGGGCCAGTTCTCGACGTCTTCGTCCAGAATGACCTTGTCGCCAAAGACGATGACCTCGAACTCGCCTTCCTTGATGAGTCTGTTGAGGATGTTGCGACTGGGCTTGCTTCTGGCCTTGCTGTCCAGAGCACAGATGCCGATCTTGCCAATGGGAGCGGGCTTGTCTTGCTCGGGACGTTCTGTGCTGGGGCTTGCGCTGTTGACGGTACTGCTGCTCACCCTTCTCGACTGGGGTGTTCTTCCGCGAGGATTGGCATTGGACGATGGAGGAGGGTTGCGAGGAAAGGTAGCGAACATGCTTGTCCTCGGAGACGTGGCGGTCGAGTTTGGCTCGGATGTGGCGGGCGGTGGGAGTTGGTTGTCGCGACTCATGGCGGCGGCGAGCGACGAGTGGGCCGTGTTGTGCACCGATGAAGGCAGCGAGAGAGAGGCGGTCGCAGGGTCTGGTCGAGGAGGGAGTGTTTAGCAGGGTTGCACCTGAGACAATGACGAATGCTTGTGCTCACCGTCTGTCTCGGAACCAGCAACAGAACTGGCAGGGGTACTTGCGACGGCGCCTCTTGCGCGATCGTACAAGGCCGAGCCCAATTGGTAGAGCGAAAACGAGAGACGATTCGAGTCGTCGTTGTCTTGGCGGGGTACGGCGAGGGTGGGTTCGCTGCTGTGATGAGCGGTGGTAGTGGTGGCAGTCGGGGTGGGAGTGGCGTCCGAGTCGTCGATGATGGCAGAAGACGAATCCGATGAGGCCATCCTGCAAGCGCTGCTGTGCGCGTGGAAGACGTGGGCAAGCAGATTGTGCTCGGAAGAGTTTCTGGACGGCCGTCGTCTGGTCGAAGGTGGAGAAAGACGGGGATTAGAATTCAACGGGTGCGGCATGCTGATGCTTGCTCGTTTGACGGCCGCGCTGCTGAGTCGAGCGACATCTGGCTCGGCATACTGTGATGGAAAGCTCCTTCTCGACTGTTGGCTCTCTGCGCTGATTGTCCTGTGCAGAGGCTCCATGGCGCATAAACCAAGAGAAGAAAGTAACAAGGAAAGAAAGAAGGTAGAGAATATCAAATAAAATTGGGGAAACCAGGGATACGACACGAGATGGAAACAACAGAAAGATCAGATTGATGCTCAGTCTAAGAATAAGTGGTGGCTAGGTCACAAACAAAATCTCACAGGCGATTCTACAGGATGCTTGTTGTCGGTGCTGCCTCTCTGTGCCTGAGAGGATTCAGGAAGGAGCACCCGGCGTTAGCGGCGATTGTGCATCAGAGACATGGCCCAAGCGTCAAGAAATGTTGGTCGCGCTTTCCTTTCTGAACGAGACTTTTTGTGCCTGCCTGCCATTTGCACTTGCCATGTTTACCACGATGCCAGCTGCTGTTGCCCCAAACGGCATCGCTGAAGGTCGCCAGGTCAAGCGTCAACGGACAGACCAGAATGAGGCAGTCGCAAAGAGCCAGAGACAAGTCGCTTCTTCGCGACTCTTTGCGCCTTATCGAGTAAGCTCGACTCCCTTCTTCTTTTGCATCTGAGCAATCTTCTGACTCTGTGCTCCAGACTGTCGGTCTCGTCTCTCCCACCTCGGTTCCCTTCACCAGCATCGCTCTGGGCAAGACGACCTTCCAACTCACCACCTCGGTCGGCCGCAGCCTGCAAACCTACGACTTGCGCCGCGGCCTCAATCTCGTCTTCATCACTCGCCCTCAGACGCCCGAACCCATCACAGCAAGCATAGCATGGAAGGACTTGGTGTTGGCTGCATGGGGAGGGCAGGAGCAAGAGTCGGAGCGTGGGGTCTGGATTTTCAAGAGAGGCAAGAAGGTCGCAGAGCTGGAGATGCCCCTGCGACATGAGCACAACATCGTGTCCTTCAGCATCTTTGGTTCGTGGATTGTAGGTGCTTGCGAGAAGCAGATTCTCGTCTGGAAGTCGTCGACCAATGAGCTCTACACAACCCTCCAGGGCACCGCCTCGCCCTTCACCGGAACTCTCAGCAGCATGCCCACCATGCTCAACAAGATTGTCGCTGGCAAGGAAGACGGTACTGTCGAGATCTGGAACGTTTCGAGCGGAAAGCTGGTCTACTCGGTCCTCCCTCCCGCTGCCGACTACGGCGCCGTCACTGCTGTTCAACCCACCCCTGCCCTCAACCTCCTCGCAATCGCCTACGAATCCGGTCCCCTTGTCATCCAAGACATTCAGGCCGACAGGAAGATCCTCGAATTCAACTCCAGCGCACATGGCACAGACGGCCCTCCCATCACATCAATCTCGTTCCGAACAGACGGCATGGGCGCAGGTGACGACGGAAAAAGAGCCGGAGTCATGGCAACTGCTTCGACCGAGAGTGGTGATGTTACCCTGTGGGACCTGAACAACGGTGGTCGCAAGCAAGGCGTCTTACGTGGCGCTCACGCCGCTCCGTCTTCGTCTTCTCCCGGTGGCGTCAGCAAGGTGGAATTCCTGCCTGGCCAGGCCATCCTCGCAACCAGCGGTCGGGACAACAGCCTCAAGACTTGGATCTTTGACGAGAGCCCTTTCAACCCCGTTCCTCGCATCCTGCATCAGCGTAGCGGCCATGGTGCTCCTGTCACGACTCTGGCTTTCCTTCCCGCTGCTTCTGACGGCTCAGACGCCAGTGGAAAGTGGCTCTTGAGTACCAGTAAGGATCGCAGTCTGTGGGGCTGGAGTTTGAGACGCGACGGCCAGAGCACCGAGCTCTCCCAAGGCAACGTCACAAAGAAGGCAAGAAAGCAGGGCATCCTCTCTTCCGAAGGTAGAGACACGATCGAATCCCTCAAGGCTCCTCCAATCACCGCCATCGCCTGCTCCCTCAACCGCGATGGTGGCATGGGCTCGCTGCCTGGCAAGTTCCCCATCTGGCAATCCGGCAAAGGCAAAGTCAAGAACAACACCGAAGCTACAAGCACGACAGGCTGGGAAAGTGTCGTCACCGCACACGAGGGAGACAACAAGGCAAGGACATGGTTCTGGGGCAGGAAGAAGGCTGGCAGATGGGCTTTTGAAACTCAAGATGGTGGTCAAGTCGAGAGTGTCGCTGTCTCTCCGTGCGGCACTTTTGCTCTCGTTGGTTCGGCCACCGGTGGCATTGACATGTTCAACTTGCAATCAGGCCGTCACAGACAACGTTATCCCGCGAGACTCACTCCAGCCCAGGCACAACAGCTCAAGCTCGACTTGGCTCAGGCAGAAGAAGCCATGGCCCCGGCCGATGCCGGCAGGAACAAGTTCTACCGCGGTCAAGGCAAACACACAGCGGCTGTCACTGGTCTGGCCGTAGACAACCTCAATCGCACCGTCATCAGCTGCAGCAGCGACGGCAAAATCAAATTCTGGGACTTCAAGACCGGCACTCTCAAGCACGAAATTGACTGGTCTGGTGCCGTTCAGGTGACGGGCTTGAGATTGCATCGTTCGTCAGAGCTTGCCGCCTTTTCATGTTCCGATGGCTGTGTTCGCGTCGTTGATGTCACGACATTCAAGCTCATCCGTGAATTGAGAATGTCCAGATCATCGCAGTCGAAAGCATTCAACTTTGCCGACTTTGGCTTTTCCAACGACGGCCGCTGGGTCATGGCTGCAACATCATCCTTTGTCTGTGCTTGGGATCTGCCGACCGGTCATCTGATCGATGTCTTCAAGCTTCCATCCACATGTAACGCCATCAGCTTTTCACCGACCGGAGAGTATCTTGCGACAGCGAGCGAAGAGCACGTTGGTGTTGATGTTTGGTCCAACAAGACGCTGTTCACTCACGTCCCAACCCGCCACATCAACGAAGCAGAGTTGGCAACAATCATGGCGAGCGAAGCTCAAGCACCGACGACGTCGGGTGAAGGTGGTGTATCAGTCATTGGTACCTTGGCCAACGCCCCTGATGCCGAGTCTGACGATGAAGATTACTTTGATGCCGACCTTGACGCTGATGCAGATCTTGATTCTCTATCAGCCGACCTCGTCTCCTTGTCATTGGTACCTCGCAGCCGCTGGCAAAATCTGTTACATCTTGACATCATACGGCAACGCAATGCGCCGACGGCAGCACCCAAGAAACCAGAAAAAGCGCCTTTCTTCCTTCCATCACTGCAGGAACGACAAGCAAACCCGGCTGTTGCGAATGCAAACACCACTCCAGATCTCGCCGCCATTGAACAAGAACGCAGTCGCATCATGAAGATGGATCGTCAAAACACCGTCAGCAAGTTCACCTCTCTGCTTCGCGACGCCTCAGACACTGGAGACTTTGCATCATTCATCACACACCTCAAGTCACTATCACCCGCCGCTGCTGACATCGAGATCAGAAGTCTGTCTTCACCAATCACGTCTTTTGACCCCAGCTCAGATGCATGTAACGAGCTCGTCGCTTTTGTGCGTGCTTTATCTGCTGTATGCGCTTCAAAACGCGATTTCGAACTTGGTCAAGCGTGGATGGCGGTGTTCCTCAAAGTGCACTCTGATGTTGTGATTGAGGATGCAGACCTCAGGGCTTGTGTCAAAGAGTGGAGGGATAGAGTTGTAGAGGAGAAGGAGAGAGTAGAGATGTTGGCGCAATATTGTGGTGGTATGGTTGGGTTCCTACGCGCTGCACGGGTCTAGGTGTTCTGTGTCCCACTCAAAGAAGTAATCGTATATAACCTCGGTCATGAAACATTAAGCTATACGACCAAGCCTTGAGATTAGCACGGCTAATCGGGACGTGGATGTCGTTCTCACACAAAGCGGCAAAGCGTGAAACACGCAGGTTGATTCTGGGTTGCTGAGTCATCCACGACCCGATCTCAATTCCTCCTCGCTTGCAAATCCTTGCCCATGCAACCTGCATCAACGTTAGCTACCTCAAGATGTACTCAACTCCAATCTTTGTAAGACGCGTAGTTGACAAAGCTGCTGCTTCGTGCTCAGGCACGAAAAAGCCATCTACCACGTCGCTTAAACCACAATCCTCCAACCTGAAACAACGACCACCTTCTACCCGGCGGCGGCAGCGGGCCGGTCTGCCGTCCCTTGGACGATTGAGATCTCGAACTCTGGGTAAAATGACAATGCCGTGATAAACGCGATGGGAATTGTGTACTTCATCAACCGAAAGCTCCTCCATGTGGTACCGGACGACGCATGACCAAAGATCGTCAAGACTGAGGCGTTGGACAAAGAAAGTATTGCAGACCGAACTTTGTGACTTGAATACCACGCATCATTCTGCACGACCGAATTGCCACCAACCTGTCAAAAAACAGACAAGCCTTTTTCTGCAGAGCTAGTTCAAGAGAATAAGCTTTGCGTTCCTTGTGCCTTGTCCACAAGCCTCCTAGATTGAGTTTCAGAAAGACGGCACATTGCTGGCTAAACAGTTACGACTCCGCATCCTTGATCCTGATTACCCAGACCAACCATAGGATGCACGAGGGAAGTCTTCCTTGTCTCATTGCGCAACCAGGGGTCAGTTTTGAGGGACGGTACCGCGATTGAGTAAGTACCGCCAACAACGGGATTGGCTGGAAGTACATTTGTAGCATGGATATATGGGTATCAACTCTGCTCTATATAAGCCCGCTCATATCACCCTTCCACTTTCCCGTCCCTCTCATCTCCAGCACGAGAAGTTATCCTCAGCTCTACCCTTTTCTTTGCCTCATCAAGCTTTTCGTCCCAAGAAGCGCAGCAACCATGCTCTCCTCCGCCCTCCCTTTCCTCCTCCTCACATCCTTCACCACCTCAACCCTCGCCGCCCAAGCCGCTTACGCCCAGTGTGGTGGCCAAGGCTTCACAGGCGACAAAACCTGCGTGTCCGGCTACACCTGCGTAGCCAGCAACAACTACTACAGCCAATGTCTTCCTGCCTCAAACGCAGCCCGTCCTGCCAGCACCTCCAAGACCTCTGCCGCTGCACCAGTCTCGACCTCCAAAGCTGCAGGTAGTGGCAGCGGAGGCAGCTCAGGCACAACATACAAAGCATCTTTCACACAATACGTTAGCGGCGACACTTTTGGCTCTGGAAATTGCAATACCAAGACCACGGCTTGTGGGTTCTATACTTCTGTAAGTCTCCTTTCTCTCTCTTCTCTGCTAACATATCATTGCCACCTTCGTACTCTCAGCACTCATATATTGACCTGCTCTTAATAGCCCGGCTACTCAGCCGCCCTGTCCCAAAACGCCTTTGGCGTAGGCCCCGGCGCCGGCGCCGGCCCGGCCTGCGGTACTTGCTGGAAACTCACCGCGCAGACCGATTCCTCGGGCAACAAGCTCTCCAACGCCGGAAACAGTATCGTCGTTCAAGTCACAAACCTCTGCCCCGCGAGCGGCAATCCTCTTTGTTCCCAAAACGGATTTGGCGGTACCAATCAATACGGTGCCAATCTCAATTTCGATCTTTGCCTCAACAGTGGTGCCAATACGGCCTTGTTTGGCAATTCGGGGGTTGGGTTGGCTGTCGGTACGGCCGTGCAAGTTAGTTGTTCGCAGTGGAGTGGCACTGTTGTGCATTGAGGTCATGAAGAGGAGGTTGGGTTAGGAGAAGAGGTTTGTTGTTCAAGGGTATGACGGACGATAGGGGAGTGTGTGATGTGGCTTCTTCGGATTACATTGAAGTCTCTGTACCTTATCTTGCTTGCAAAGTGTGCTCTACGAGGAACCCACAAAAAAAAAGGAGCAAAATCCAAAAAATCATACTTTATCCATTCTCCAATGCAATGAGAAATCTTTGATCTAATTAATGCTCGTGAACCCCTATCAGACAGAAAAATTACTAAATAAACCCACAACGCTATGAAGAAAAATCCAAAGCAGCTATTTCGGTCCAAACGTCTCATGCCTAAGCAGCGATAAAAGTAGCAGCCTTGCTCATAAAATAATCCTTGCCCTTTGCAAACGCAACCATGAAACTAAACGGCACCCAACCCCCAAACTGTCCAGTACCAGTCTTATTCCCAATCGGCACAAGAATCATCAACTTGTCACTCGCGTCATACGTCTTGACAGCGCCACTCTTCGTGATTGCATTCTTGAGATTGTTGGCCACCACGGGGATTTGGTCGTTGATTTTGAGGGCGTAGCGTTGTTTGTACATTGTCGCGTCGCCGAGAGCGTAGATGCTGTTATCGGTGATGGAGGAAACACGCATGTTTTTGTCGACGTTTATCCAGCCGTCTTTGTCGAGGGTGGAGGAGGGCATGAAGGATGTGTTTGCGATGTTGCCGGCTGCGGAAATGACGAGTGCTGCTTCAAGCGTCTTGCCATTGTCGAGTGTAACGGTGAATTGCTGGGAAGAAGAATCTTGGGTCGTACTAGTAACGCGTGCAGAGTAGATGATCTTGACGCCCAGATTCTCCAGACTTGCGTGTGCGGATTTGGCAGCCGAGGCCTTGAGAGCCGGCAAGACTTGAGCGTGTGAAGAGATGAGCATGACGCTGGTTTTCGGGTACGCCTGTGCGATTTCGCCCGCGACTTCGACGCCGACTGGTCCTGCGCCGACGATGATGATGCTCTTGGCAGCCGCAACGCGCTTCTGCGCTGCCTCAATCTTCTGACGGATATCCGCGCCTGTGGTCTTGAAAGGAATGGCTTCTTGTCCTACAGTTCCTGGTGTCGTAGATCCAGAAGCCACAACCAGGTAATCGTACGAAACCTCTTTTCCGTCCTCCAATCGCACGGTTTTGGCAGAAGCATCTACATGGCTGGCGAGTCCTTGCACAAATGTGAATCTGCTGGCGGGGTAGTGCTTGAACTTATCCATGATAGGCACAAGGAATTGGTCGAATCTTGCTGCCTTCGGTTTGGCGATGATGCGTGGGGAGGCGATGTTGAAGTAAAAGACATCCGAAGGGTCGATCAAGGTGACTTTTGAATTAGGGATTTCCTTTAAGACTTTGTGCGCGACTTTCGCGCCTGCGTACGATGCGCCGATGATCACGACGTGCGACATGATGAACCTGCGATGATGTGCTGACTGTTCTTATTGATGTGATGCTCGTCCCTGTTCGTTGGAGACGTGACTTGGGAATGGAGAGACGAAATGGATGGTATAGAAAAGAAAAAAATCTCCGACCTACAAAGGAATGCACCTAGCTATTTATCTCCCGGCAACACAACAAAAGTCCGTAGGGTGAAACCTTGCAGGATCGCGACGACCAACGACAAGTCCGGGGCCAACTTCTCACCGGGGGCTGACAAGACGACAACGCACCATCCCATCGGCGCCGGATATGCAAGATCCCGGCATGTCATCCGGTCTCGAAAAGACAGCGGATGACAGAATTATGTCAACGACCGGTGTAAGCAAATGTCGGCTCAAGCGCATCCTCCCTGCAACTTACAGTTCGACAACCAAAAGAGAGATGAGAAAGCAACGAGAGTTCAGCGGGAAAGCCGTTTTTTTGCCAAGATTTGTGATGTTCGGCCAGTTTTGAAGCCGAGACGCTCGTCCGACGCGCCGAAGATTGGTAAGCATCATGAAGCACGAAGTGTGGTGAGCAGAATAGACGACTGTTCCTGATTAGATTCCATCCCTACGAACATCTCGAGCGTGAGCTGTGAGCAACTTGCCACTCTTATCGTATCCCAAGCACGGGTCGATTCATTCCTCACGGACATTCTCATGCGTGCAGTACTGCTTGCCGAACCCTTATTGATTGTGTTATAGACGCGACATCACCATCAACGCCTAGATGAAGGATGACATGACAGCTGCTGGACTTTTTAGGTGTTCTGTACATATCCGTAAAGAAGAGCGATTGCGAACCAAGTATTCCATGTAGGTAATCGCAAAGTTGGTGGTGATTTCTTGTTTAATTCAAGTCCTTCGTGTAGTTCGAAAGTAAAGATATGATGGGAAAAAGTACGCGATGAAACCCGAAGACCAAAAGCAAAGAATTCAAGCATGTAAACCCCGGTTCGAATACTCAAGGACTAGCTAAAGGTGGCTATCAACTAGGCAAGCTTGTTGACCAACAATGTTATAGCCTGGCCGCTCAGGAGTAAAACTCTTGCTGAAGCTGAACAAGGTCAAAGTCAACATAGGCAGCGTCGCCCGAACTACACTCGAGGGACAGAGCCAGTTCTTGCGTACTTGCTTTGGGAACGATACCAGAAACCGAGTGCTTGACATACGCATTACCCCTGGCGATCCATGAATCAGGAACGTACGACAAAACAGGTGCACCGCCCAGTGTGACCTTGAAAGTGCAAACAGACCCTGCATTGGCTGTACGTGGCCAAAGGTAAAAACTGAAGGTGTAGCGACTGGTAGTCGATAAACCATTGATTGTCTGCCGTAGGAGGGCAGGGCAGACATTGCTTGTGTAATAGTAGAATTCACTGGATTATTTTAGTATCATTTGCGGCAAAGACACTCTCCAAGTCAAATTTGAACTTACCCGTAAGACATGCCTTGATAAGCTGCATAAGCCTGTGTAGAGATCCTGTACCCACCATTGTTGCAGCGATTCACAGGACCGGCCCATTCGCCCGAGAACGCTGTCTCAAAGTCCCCATTTGTGACAAGATTGGTTCCGAGCGTGGTTGCTGTTGGCTTGAATTCATTGACCACGGTCGATGTAGTTGGGATGATCACCGTAGTTGAGATCTTCAGGGTTGTGGTTGGAGAGACAGTCGTGAGGAAAGAAGACAAGGGGGTTGCTAGAGTCTGTGTGGTGGTAGTAGTTGTCGTACCAGTCGCGACTGCTGAACAGGCTTTGGACAGACGAGAAGGCGACCAAGATACAGCGGACGCAGGTGTTGCCAGGTCACGCTTTTGATAGATGGTGTTGACTACTGTCTGCAAGGCAATGCTCGTAGAGAAAGAAGTGAAGTAAGTTGTCTCGGTTGTGTACTGCGTCTCGATAGATGTTACAACTGAAATTGCCGGAGTGCTGGTGACGACGCTTGTTGCAACGGGAGGAAGATAACCCAGATATGCCGTGCAAAAGTCTTGTCCGTTGGCACTTAGATATGGCACATCCTGAGGGCAGCTGACGTCGCCAGAGTCTGTTGCATTGGTTGCCATAACACTGTTCGAGATGGTATCGTGGTCGCCGCCACGGTATTGGCCATCGTTCGTGGCCTTGCTTGAGTCCCATGCTTGGGTGTACAGAGAGCTCCAATAAGTCAGCAGTGGATATTGTTTTAGGGGATACTGTACTGACCAATACTGTCCCTGAGGAGCGCCATTTTTGAGGAGGACATAGGTGTTATAAAATTGACAGAGCTTCGGACTTCCCTTCGAAGGGGGATGTTTCAGATTGTAGACACTCTGGGCGGTGCAGGCAGCAGCGCAACGGTCTTCAAGGAAGGGAACACTAGCATCGTTCCACATCTTGGAGCCCATGTAGGTGTCGGCACCGTTACAATTGAGAGGCGCGTTGATAGCAACATTGCCGAGGATGATACTCGGGCTATATCCGCTGACATCGCGTCTGGTGACATCTCTCTTCTCTTGGGGCAAAGGATTGGAATTGATGTCTGCTACAACTGCGGCAATGACCGAAAAGTCACTGGAGAGTCCGTCTGATTCACTCGCGTCGGCAACGGCGTCTGCGAGCGTGAAATTGATGTCTTGACGGCGAAGAAGGTCAATGACATTGTCTGCAGTCGGCAAGGCACCAACAAATACACCCAAGCTAAGGGTACTAAGGAGAGCGGCTGTTCGCATTGCGTTGAAGAGATGTTAGGGATTGAGGTTGTGGTTGATCCGACGAAAGAGGATTAAGAAGTTCTAGTGGCAGCAGATAGATCTTTATATCCCCGAGGGAATACATGGCCGGTAGATGGTCGCTTCGTCGCTTGAGTAGCAATCAAATGAGCAACTTGTGTAGATGTGAGTACTCCTCAGCTAGCCACCAAACCTTAGAATATACTAGTTGTCGTTTTGAAAGCTTCGATCCATTGCTGGGTATGGCGCTCAACATGATATAGGAGTGGGCACATCAGCTGAAGACCAATTATCTCCTGTGACGCTAGCACACCGGATTCGCAGCTTGGATGTAGTAAATTTAATGTTCTGCGTTCGTGACGCTGACAGCTAGTCCAGCTGTGGTCTCGCGAAAGCTTGCTCATTTGCTCGTTGCGGCAAGCTTGTTAGTCGGAAACAACTGATTTGGCCCTTACAGGGCTGATGGCGGTATGCTAATGTGATTCCGCAATGCTCTAGGCCGCAAATGATTGTAACAGTCGGAGCTTGATTACACGTGCTTGTGAGCCGATTGAAATGGTGGGACCCCACGAAGCGAGCAAGTCCTATGACCGGGCAAGATGGTCCCATAGAGTTCGAGGAAGCATCCGCCTATTAACAGGTCAAAGCGTAAAGGAGTAAAGCGATACTACCTATGATCAGGCCGGGTCAAATGCAAACAATGATGTTGACACATCATCAGTGATTCAGCCACTTTAGCCAGGTTGACTGCACTCGATCATTCAAAAACGTGAATCCTCCGGAGAAGGACAGAAATCTAACAGTCTGCTGAAAGCGACATGAGTGTCAAAGATGAAAAGCACTTTGCCTGTCCACGATGTCTGTTTTCGGGAATGCCAAGCTAGAATACTCTTGGCAACGCTGTTCTCACCCAGGCTTATCTCCGAGTTGCACAAACAGCGGGACAGCTGAATCCCTCAAACGCGGTGAACGCCATGGCCCTGTAAGGGAAACCATAATATGTCAATTCTACCAGGCTCGTTCGGAGAATTGTGAGAACGACACACAGTATCACGACTTCAACAAAAGATGGGCAGTAGTGACACTCTGACTTCTCACACATCTCTCAATCTTTGTCGAGTTTCTTCAAGGCTTCCGCACAGGTTATTGTTTTGCGCAACGCCACGCACATCCACGTTTCGACTCAACTCAGCTCGTGTATCGAAAAGAAAAGCTCGGATGGTGGCACTGTGCCTCTCGCAAGATGCGTCCCGATGAGGACTTTGCACTGATGGCCTTCTACATGCTGAACTTTGTGCGGATTATTGAACTCGAAACTACTGCTTCTGGCTTGTTACAGTGCCTAAAACGAGATTGGCGTGCCTGGCCCTGCGGTTGTGACCCCGGATCGACACTTGTGGCATGTGTCAATTCTGCGTCCGCCAGGGGAAAAGCTTGTTCTGCACTTGGTTCGTCGGTAAGTACATCCAGTTTCCTTGAGCCAACGGCGGACAAGGAGCTCGAATTAGTACAAAGCGTGACGGAGAGACTGATCCTCGTGTTGCTCTCGACAAAAGTTTGTTGAAGATGAGTCTGTAGATTTGATGGAGTCTCCTCTAGAACGGCACCAACCATCGTGTCTAATGACACAGGAAGAGCGGACCGTCAAGGCGCTTGTACCACGACGCTGCAGCTAAAAACGACCTTTTTTTGATTGCCAAGATTGGTTCAATGCTTGATATACAATACACTATCAGTGCCGGCTATGCAGGAGTTTGCAAGACTGCACTACTGCTATTTTCCTGATCTTACGCGTAGGTTGCGAAAAACTTGACACTCTTGCCCTGTCTCTCATACACAGGCGGGTTCTTTCCCTGCAGTCCTCTCCATGAATATTGTCCATTACCCTGCTGGTACAACTTTGTTCCGCATCCAGATTGTGTCTGATATTCCAAATGGCACCAAGGGCTATAATCAGCGCCTGAGATCGACAAGCCCAACAATTCACCCTTGGTCACTGTTGCATTTGTGGTGACGGGCACAGTCACGGTGTCGAAAGTGTAAGTGGTCTGGTTGGCGTTGAAAGAAGCCGTTCCGAGCGCGGTCCACTTGAACCCGGGCGTGAAGAGGTCGTTGAGACTGTTGAGCTTGAAGACGGTAAGAGCAAGCGGTACGGTTTGTGAACCACGTGCCACGTTCAGCGATACACTCTTCAAAGTCCCAGCTTTCGAGGCCGTCCATGTCTGGTACAAGATGAACGAGTCCGAGTCGCAGACGGGGCTGTAAACTGCAAGTGCCGGTGAGGCGTCTCCGGCTTTTGTCGCATTGCCTGCAGGTGCGGTGCCATTGCCTTTTGTAAAAGTGACGGGGAATGATGCAGTGGTGGAGCAATCGAGGTTCTTTGCACTGCCGTCAGCGTTGAACGTCAAAGGCTGGAAAATGTGTCCGCCAAAGCCTGTACGAGGACCTCCGGGAACTGTGGTCGAATGCCAGACGTTGGTCACGGCACCGTTTGCAGGGTTTGTGAGAGGAAGCACACCCTCAACCTGACCGTTGCAAGAATAGCCCTCGAGGATCTGACGAGTCCATGGGCCTTGAATCGAGTTCGAACGGTATAGAAGTGCGATCGATCCGTTGCAGTACCCACAAGTGTTGGAGGCACTGATGTAGAAAGTATTGCCCTGCTTGAAAATATCCGGCGACTCTGCTTCATTGTCGATCAAATCTCCGGCGGCCGAGCTGACTGGATAGCTGACTCGGGTAGTATTCATAAAGTCGTCTGTCAGTTTGCTAATATGCATGTTCTGGAAGATCGGAGGCCAAACGTTTCCGGCATTGGGGCTTCTGAAGTTCAGAGCGGAGAAGACGATGTAGCCGGTGCCGTCAATGACTTCGACAGTGAAGTCGGCTGGCTGTAAACCGTCGAATGCAGGATCAATCAACGCCTTTGCTGAGGAAAACACAAAGGGACCAGTCGGTGATGTAGACGTGGCAACGACATATCCGGTGGAACCAGCGTTAGCCCAGAGCACATACGTCTTCTTGTTTGGATTGTAGACGATGTGAGGACGTCCACAGCCTCCAGATCCAGCGCATGGGTTGTTCTTGTTCGCAGGGTCGAAAAGCAGACCTTCATATTGCCTGTCGTATTCAAAATCAGCAGTTTTCCTATGGATACTAATTTCCAGTCGCGCACCATGACTGAAGGTCTAATGACGAGTATGACTTGATGCCATATGCGACTCCAGTCTCAGAGAATGAGTTGCCATAAAGGTAGTATTTGCCATTGAATGTGTTGACTTTGGATCCATAGGCATCAATCTGTCTGCCATCTGTGTCAAAGAGGAATCTTCTGTTGTTATCAAAGGTGACAGTGCCCGAAACAGCTTTTGTGGTAGCAGCAGCGCTGCAGGTCGCGGCCAGTGCGGCCAACGCAGAGATGGCGGACGTGATCTTCATGATGTGAGGTTTTCTCGAGTTGTGGAAAGGTCACGGAAGGGATGACTCTCTTGCTTTATACCTTCCTCCCACACGGCACCAGATCTGACAAATGCTTCTGGGCCTTCATCAAATCACCTCCTCACTTTCAAACTCTCTGACGGCAAACGAGTCGGGTCCAGACGGCAGACTAATTAGCCTGCCGGTCATTATGTCTTCTCCGCATGCTCGAGCCATCTCGCAAGCAAGCTTCAGACCAAAAATGCAAACTTGATGAAGCAAGGACGTAAAAGCTTGCTGATGTTGCTTGGTGGAGCAAAGATCCCCGCAAATCGTCCCCACACTGCAACCACGTTCCCCACTTGCTGCCCGCACGTTCGTGCACCCGTCGGTCACGAGGGTGCCGAGCCCTAAGTTGATCGTTAGGGCATGGTATACACAAGGCTGAGACAAGCGGGATGATAGGCAGGAGAACACGAACAAGCTCAAGACAGAGACAAGATTAAAATATCGTAAGTCGCGCAATGCGTATCGAAAAAAATAGTATAGGGATCATAAACCAGTATTAGTACAACGTCAAACTGTGTAGACAAATTAACCACCCCTCATCAACCAAACACCTCCATCATGAAGTGATACTCGACAAACACCCCATCCTCTCTCCCCCTCGCCGTCAAAGCTCTACACCGATCCGCGAGTTGATAACCCACAACCGGTGCCCCACAGAAAAAAACACCAACCTTCAACCCCTCCTTCAACTTGTTCAACGCCTTTGCATCTTCCCCACAAACCTTCTTCTTTTCCCTCAGTAAAACACACATGTCCTCATAATGTCTATCCATAATGGCTTGCATATCCGGCCGTCCAAAGCGTGTAGGGTTGATGAGGCCAGTGATGGGGCTCTCGGGATGTTCAGGGGTACGGTGTTTTTCAAGTAACCATCTAAACACATGCGTGGCCAAATTTTTGCGCTTCTGGGTCACGTGTGTTGTGATGCGAAGATCGAGGTTGGAGTGATGGGATGTTCGGTCTTGGGATGAAGTCGCGTAGATGTAATTGAGCAGGTCGGAAAACCAGAGAAGATTGTTGCGTTCGCGGACCATCCAGTGGAAATCCACACGTTTGTATTCTGTGAGGTCGTAATCTTCAAAGTCGAGACCTGCATTTTGGTCGCGGTATGGTAATTCGTGATCTTGGAGTTTTGGGTCGGGTTCTTCGAGTGGTGTGTTGAGTTCAGTCTTCTCACCATCGCTCGCAATGTCGGTGGTTTGACGGCTCAATTGGCGAGATGCCCGGCGTGAATCTGCGGCTTTTTGGTAAGGGGAAGGTCGCCATTTTTTGGAACCTAGGCGTTGCTCTTCTCTGATTTGCAAGTCGGTGAGGATGCCCGAGAATGGTGTTACGCCGATGCCAGCGCCGACAATTACTGTCTGATCAAAGTCGTAAAAGCGTTGGGCGGGTGCGCCATAAGGCCCATCAATGCCGATTTTGATCTTACTGGGTTCGTGAGACGAGCCAAGTCTTCGGAGTTTGGAGGTCCAGTTGCCGTCGGTTTTGATGTGCAGTTGGAGTTCGTTGCCGATGCAAGTGGAGATTGTGAAAGGATGCCATTGCCAGTAACTCAGTTGCGGTACCTGCAGGAGGACGTATTGACCAGCCCTATAGTCAAAGTTGCGGGATGCGGGCATCATAACGGTGATGCAGATGGTTTCCTTGTCCAGGATTTCGAGGTATGCCGATAGTGGTGAGAAGCCATTGCAGGTCCTGACGATGCGTTCGACGAGGACCAAGAGAACTGGGAAAGCCAGAAAATATCCCATCATCGGCCATTGAAGGTATCCAGCAGTTCCATGAACCATCAAGAAAGCAAAGATGAGGAACATCAACAGATGACCAAGTTGGAAGACCTCATAAGACCTTCGACGCACCCAAGGCAAACTCGTCCCAGCAATAACCCAGAACAGACCAAACGTGACAAGACCAGTCCACCCAGGCAGCGAACGAATCCAAGCGACGTACGGCCTCGGCACGGCCTCCGGTCCCAAAAACGCAGCAACCTCATCCTGCTGAGCCGGACGACTAGCATAAAGCATACTCCCCGTCAAATGTCCAATGGCATGCAACGAAGCAAACACCAACGCAACAATCGACATCTTGACATGGAAAGCCTGCGAAAGATCCCAATTCACAAATCTCGAAATCCAGTAAAAGCGTCGCAGAGAAGTGCTCAACCACCGGCACATGGAAAGCACCAGAAAGAACATGGTTGGATATAGCACTCCAGCCGAAGTCTTGGCTAGTACAACACCCCAACCAAAAGTCTCTCTGTACGGAGAAGTAGTAAGATATTTGACCATTTGCCATATACCAAAAGCAAGTTGCATGGAGATGACAACGGCGAGGAATCCGTATTCTGGACCGTGAACTTCCCAGTATGCGCGAAGGCGTCTTGCATAAGACATTTTCTTGACAGACTCGGCTTGTTCGTCTTCTTCGGCCTTTTCCTGCGACATGGATGGGATCTTCCAGGAATGGACTATGTTTTTGAATTCCTCAATCGGGACGTGGTTCTCGTTTGTCCCCATGAAGGAGCGCAGGAACTTGTGGCGTTTGTCTTCTCGGTCTTCATGGTGGAGGTTGTGTTGTTCTGGTTCAGGTGCTGAGATGGTCATCATCAGTAGATGATTTTGTTGGTTTTGACGAGCCTTCCTCACCAATTTCTCGTGACACTTGATCAAGTTTGGCCTCGACTTCGTGATATTCTATCAATCCGTCATGATCCGTATCAAGATCATTCAGGAATTGATTAACCTCCTCCTCGGTCAGATATTTGACATTGGGATCCATCACGAGTGAAAAATGGGACGATGATGAATCGCGAGCATGTACCTGTGTGTACAGAAGACAAGTGATGTAGCGATTGAAACAGCCTTACCATAAACGCGAGCCATGACTTCTACACATACTTAACTCTACTCAACTCTTTCTACTTGGGTATCACAACAAACGTTCCTCGAATGCGTAAGCCAAGCTGCCACGCTTGCTGGGCATCTCGTTGCAAGACTGTCCCTCGGCCGGCTCTCGGCGCCAAACACGCTGAGAAAAAAGACAAGGGCATGGCAATCGCACTCGAGGGCGCAAGCTTACTCGTCTTTGACTTTGTGGTTCTTGGACGATCTGGAGGGAATGAGAGACCCTGTCGTTCATCGACGAAAAAACTGGTGAGCACTGTGTCTTGGCATACATGTCGTCAATCATCCGGGGTACCCGGAGCGTTGCAGAAAAGCCTCGGGCGGAGGTAACATGAACAGGCAGGGACAAAACATCTGCCAACAAACCATGCTTTGCAAAGTTCATCGAGACAATTAAGTGGGAACATGAAACGACAAGAAATAGAGTTGAACAGAGCTGCATTTGTTTGAGCTTCCAACAAGGAAAACTCGTCCTCGCCGACAGGCTAGAGACCTGGCGCCAGATTGTAGAAACAAAAAAAAAGAAAAAAGGTATACCACCCAGCAATCCTTCCTCGAACCCCTGCGCCGTGCTATGAATCGAAAACACCACCAGATCACCAACGATTATGCAAAAAAAAAAAAAAAAAAACACCGCATCGATTCTTACTTGACAAGATTGGCAAAGACCATCAGCTTCTCCACCTCCAATGCACCAGTCTTTCCGGTCACTGCGACAATCTCGACTTCGATTCTGTTGACACCTGCATTGAGGACGGTGTCGTAGACTTGTTTCCTGTTGGCTTCAGCTCCCATTAAGTCGCGTGTTGTGCCCATGAGGCGTTGGCCATTGACTGTCACAAACAACTTGTACTGTCTTTGTGCGAGTAGGCGCTGAGAGACGGTAGGGATGATGCTGATGTAGTAGTGGGCGCCTGGCAGAGCAGTGGTCAAAGACTGCTGGGTGAATTTCTTGGAAGCAGCTATGTCGAGGCGGAATGGCTTGGGAAGGCCGAGTTGAGGATGTGTCGTGATGGCGAGGTTCGGCAGAAGGGCTTCGGCGACGGGCTTTGAGCGAGTGTACCTGTCGACGAAGGTGGGCGGCGGAGGGATGTACTGTGGGACGTGGGGCAGCTGAGGCAGCATCGACGGGTGCGGACTGCCACTGGGCCCGCGAGTCGAAGGTGGCGGTGGCATCGAGGTTGCTGCCGGCCGTCTCGGGCTCTGCTTGACGTCTGGAGCAATGCTTGGAGGGCCGACTGTGCTGAGCGAGGGTGATGGTGCGACAGGCTTCTCCGTCTTGATGTCTGCTGTGGTTGCCATGGGACTGGCAGCGTCGACGCCTGTCGGATGCGCTGTCGACGGCACCTGCGAAGTTGATCGAGAGGGCGCAGCGCTGCTTGCAGGTCGTGTGTGGGTCGCCAGTGGCGTCTGTTGTCCGTTGGGAGTCGACGTGTCCTTCTTGTCTGGGGCGGTGGCGGGCGATGCTCTGGCACCAAGATGCAAGACTGCCTTTGGTTTGGGAGCGTTCAGCTTGATCTTGGGCTGGGCGGGCTCGTCGACTTTGCTCTTTGCAGCAGCAAGACGCTCCTTGAAGACGTCCTCGAGTTCGACCGAGAGGTTGAAGATGTCGCTGCCATCCTCGTTGTAGTCCCTAGCGTTGCGCCAGATGTATGACACGTCTTCCTCAAAAGCATCCCATGTCTTGAAGTCGCTCTGCATCGTGGCAGCCTCACGGCCATGCTGGCCTCGCACTCTCTTTCGGACCGCAGTAAGCGACATGGGCTTCTTGATGATTTTGTAGTAGTCGGTCAGTGTTCGAGGAGGGAGCGTGACAAACGGCTGGAAGATGTCGATTCTGCTTTCTGTCAGCGCTGTGCCTTTGCCAGAGATGGCGCATCCGTCTCACCCTTGATCTGTGTAGCTGATCAGGCCGTTGATGATGTGCTCCTGAGCCTGCTGGAAGGTCTTGCCTGTGAAATCCGCCGGGTCCGAGTCGTCGTGGACGGCTGCAGGGCTGGAGACGG
The DNA here is from genome assembly GCA_003992365.1 of Aureobasidium sp. P6. Taxonomy (NCBI): domain Eukaryota; kingdom Fungi; phylum Ascomycota; class Dothideomycetes; order Dothideales; family Saccotheciaceae; genus Aureobasidium; species Aureobasidium sp. P6. The sequence continues at coordinate 40,996 of RZIQ01000072.1, read as the reverse complement.
CAACAGGCGCAGCAGAAGACTTGCGATCGCGGGTTGCCTTCAAGGAGAGAGTGATCTTGCGAGGCTGTTCGCTGTTTTGGCGCGTTGCGGGAGCCGACGAGGCAGAGCCATCTTCGTCGCGACCAGGAATGGGTGTGGGAAGAGCGACATAGTTTGGGTCTTTGTATGCAGGGTTGTGCTTGGTCATGAAGTTGGAAAGGGCCTTGCGGATGCGTTCGGCGTCTTGGTAGACGGTGGACTTGTCGTCGTTGTATTGCTTTGCGTTGGAGACCATGCGCTTGATGTCGCTCTCGACGGCACTGAGGGTGGGATATTCATGGCGATCGAGCTTGTCCTGTGCGGTTGAGTCAGACGAGGCGGCGGGCGGAACAGAGGTGCGACGAGTACCTGGACGGTCTGGATGGCGATGGGGAGTTTGATGGTGCGGTAGTAGTCGGGCAGTTCCCGCTGCAGCAGCTTGTGTCAGTCGGGGTGGAAGCGTGCAGGACCATGTTCAAGACACATACCTTGCTGGGCAAGTCGATGAACAGGTCGGCAATCAAGCGGCCACTGCGAGGTCAGCGTTCGAGGTGGTGCAGGGTCGACTCGGGGCACAAACTCACGTCTTGTCTTTGGCAGATTTGATGTGGTCGATGAACTGCAGGCCGATGGTTGTCGTCGTCTGCGGCGTCTCGTGCGTCTATGCGGCAGGAACGCGTCAGTCGACCGGGATGGCTCAGGGGAGAGGAAAACTGTGATGGATGGTGCAGGGAAGAGGAGAACTGTGAAGGATGGTGCAGGGAAGAGGAGACGGTGATGGCAGATGGATGGTCCACCGAGGACGAGAGTCCAAGCGTTTCGCGTTGGTGTGGTAGCGTGACGGTGCTCGCAAGACACAGCTTCATCCATCGCTCCCTCCACAACCTCGCCACGGCACAAGCGGCTGACGGATGCGCACTCACCAGACTCGTCTTTTGGCGCTTGGGGGTGCTGCTCGTCTCGACGCTGGGCGACGCGGCGCCGGTGGCTTTGCGCTTGCGGTTGCGGTCCATGGGTGATTTTGGTGTGGATGCGGTCGCGTAGCTTCTGCCGGCACGGTCGAACGAGTGCCGTCTTGTCGCAGAAGGTGGTGCTCGGGCGGGTCGCTCTTGCGTCTTGCTGTCGCTCTTTCGTCTTGCGCGCAGCGCGTCGCGCCTTCCCTGCCGGTGCTTGTCGGCCTACAATCCGGACTTCTGCACGGGCCACTTTACACGTGATTTACCATCGACAAGATTGACTCGTCCCGTTACTTTATGGGCGAGTCGTGCATTGTATTGTCCATGTGCCATGTGTTTCATGCTGTTGCAGATTCGATGACATGGTACAGTGGCTGCAAAGCTTCAGCACGCCTCATGTGTCGTAGCCGTGTGTCGGCGTCCTTTGAAAGCTCCCCTCATCCATTCGAACATCCCATCTCCATGACTGTCAACACGACTGACAACCTCGAAACATGTAGAATAATGGGATGCCAGAATCTGCATCGATTTCTTCCATTCTGTAACAACAAGATTCTCAGGAATCTCCCATCAACCGCGTGCAGCTTCTCGGCCATGTGCGATTCTGTCCTGCAAACTCCAAACGCCATGCCGCAGAAAGTCACGTCCCTCGCTGGGAAAATTCAAACTCGGCCTCTTTGCTCCCATCAACTTTCCTTTTCGAAGCTGCCGGTAGAAGCTATCTTCTTGGCCTCCTCATCCGCCTTCATCTCGCGTACCTTTGCCAGTACCACTTCACGGAAAATGGCTCCCTTGGCAAGCTTGCTCAGACTGCGCTTGTGCGTCACCCCCTTGTCCTCGGGCACCTTGAGTCCTGCTTCCAGCGGTTTGTGTTCTTGATGTGCCAGTGCGTCGCCTGCTGCCTGTTTTGCGCCTGCGGGGACGTCTCCGGCTTGTGGTACGTCTTCTTCCTCGTCTTCTTGCATCTTGAGGGCTTCGATGCGGTTGGCCAGTTTGACCAGCTCGATTCCACGCTTCAGACGGGCCTTGGTCATGTACGCCTTGATCTCGGGCAGCAAGTTGTGGTCTGTTGCACCCTTGCCGGCGATCCAGGGGTTCTTGAGCGCATTCTGCGAGCCTTGTCAGCTTTGTACAACCGGCATCAGCCTTGACACATACAGCACTTGTGGCCCTCTTTTCAGGGTTGGGCACGAGCAGAGTCATGATAAAATCCTTGGCCTCTTTACTGACATCCTTCCAGTATCGCTCGTGGAAGACGACTCTGCCGTGCTTGGTCTCTTCGATCAAGTCGGTCAAGTTTTCACTGCGGAAGGGAGAGTAGCCGCAGAGAAGCGTGTAGGTAATGACGCCAAGAGACCACATGTCGACGGGCTTGCTATGTCCTTTCTTGAGCATGACTTCTGGTGCAGCATAGCCGAACGAGCCAGCCATGGTCTTGAGGACGCCGTCGGGGCTGTCGAGATGCTTTGCGATGCCGAAATCTGCGAGTACGAGGGTCGAGTCGTCGGCTTTGGTCAGGTACAGGAGGTTCTCGGGTTTGAGATCTGCGAGAATGGTTAGTCTGAACTGTCGCAACTGGCAAAGCTCGAGTACTGACCGCGGTGGACAACGTCATTCTGGTGGAGATAATCGACAGCTTCCAATACCTGTCTTATGGTGGCAGAGGCGTCTTTCTCGGTGAAGCGTCCCTTTTCGCAGATGCGGTCGAACAACTCTCCTCCGGTTGCAAGCTGTGTCACGATGTAGTACTTGTCCTGTTTCCTCTGGTCAGCCTCGGCTGCCCAGTGTGTCTGCTTTGGAATTTCTCACTCGTGACTCGAACCAATCGAAGAACTTGACAATGTGTGGATGTTGGAGGCGTTGAAGCATTTGCAGTTCGTCGTAGACCATCTGGTCGTTGCCTTTGACGTTCTTCTTCAGGATGATCTTGACGGCGCATTTTCCTTGGGGAGATTCGGCTTCTCTGACGATGCCGTAGGTGCCTGCTCCGAGGGTCTTGCCAAACTTGTACTTTGCCTTTTTGTCGTAGCTGTCGGGCTGGCCATGGAGTTTGTTGAGCATGCTGGTGACTATACCGGATGCTTTGTTAGAGGATGCTGGGAGCAGGTGTTGTAGGACGAAGAAGAAGAAGAAGAGGATGACGATGATGATGAAGATGATGAATAGCAGGTTGAGGGCGGGTGGTAGATGGCGATGAATGAGCAAGACTGCTGGATCCGAGAGCGGACAGCCTGCTCAATCAAGGCAGGCGGCATGTTGGAGTCTCGAGCGGAGGAAGGAGCTATGGGTGGGTGAGACTCACAACTCATGTTGGCGTTTGGGGGAGCGGTTGCTGCTGCGGCGCTGCGTCTCGGCGTCAAAGGTGGGCGGTCGCAAGGACTTGCGAGTTGATTGAAAGAGGGAAGACGCGGCCGACCAGCGAGCAGAATCAAGACTTGACAGGAGAAAAAGATTGACAATCTACATGGAGCGTATTCGTAACTGGCATTGCTCACTCCAAGCTCGGCGGCCTGGGCCCGGGCGTGGCAGTGCGTGGGGCAGGCCGACGCAAGCTTGGAAGGCGCATCAATCTCAACTCGGGCTGTGCAGAGTTTCAGAGCCACTTTAACCTTGGATCGAAACAAAGCCATGCTTTTTCAATTCTGTCCATGTCTATTCTTGTGGTTCCCTGCATGATACTCTATATTGGGGCTCTTTCTGTAGATTTGTCTTGTCGTGTTAGAGGGCTTGTTGGCAGCTGCCTCGGAGGGAGAGAAGACATGTGAAGCTCTGCTTTGGATTTCTGGGGCATCGACAGGGTCTTCAACATACTGGGAGCCAATCCGACGTTGATATTGCCATGTCGGGTCTCTGGAATTGTGTCAAGGATCATCTACCCCAGTCATCAGCATGGTTGCGACAGCTGTCGCGCTTGTAAGTTGCCCTCGTGGCCGTGTCCCTCTCCAAGCTGGAGAGTCCTTGTTCCAAACACGCACATGTCCACCTTGTAGCTATCAATCTTTCTCGGCTTGAACAAGACGTTCCTCAAGCGGAGGCCAAGGTCAGTATCAATTCGAACCGAGTGCACACAGACTGCTGCACTCATCCTGGAATGTGGCATGCATCCAAAAGTCGAGGGAGCTGCGACACACGTCATACATGATAATACAGGGTACACAAGAGCTCTGCCGCTCTGACGTTGCGTTTGCTTTTGCAGACAAACAGAAAAACCTGCCTGTCTGCCCTGTATTCGTATGGCACAGGGGACGGCATCTACAAAAGGCTCATCTTCCCCATCCTTTTGCCAGCTCTGTTTCAAATTTCTATGTCAACTCTTCTCCAAACAGCACAAGCCTAAACACTCGTCACAAGAACACTCTCCTCGACCTGCCTCGACCAAGTCTCACCAAGCCACACAAGCCTGTGTAGCAACGGTACCACGAGCATTGAGGAAGTCCGTCTCTACAGATCTCGCTTCCACCTCAATCTCTTCGCGTCCTTCTCGCCCATCTGCCGAGTCAGCCGACTACCTCAAAGCAAAGCGCATCGAGCTCAACAACACCGACTAGCAGAAGGGGCTTCATCGAGCCAAGAAACAGCAAGAACGAGAACGAGAACAGACGGAAAAGGACCTGCGAAAGCTCCACACAAGGGTCGAAAGCAATCAAAGAAATGGCCGTCAGCACCTATCTTTCAGTCCTCGCCGCCGTGACGGCTTTGGTGGTGGGCGCCCTGTACCTGTTCGGCGTTCCTCCTCAATGGAAGCGCGCTATGGAGGAGAAGGCTCTCGACACCATGGGCGAAAACAAGGCCTCGTATCTGGTCAAAGGTATGATCGAGTCTGCCGTTCTCCTGTCGACAGTTCTCGCTGACTCTGCTTGCATTAGATCAAATCAGCAATCTGCCGGCGTCGGATCAGAAAGACGTAAACGAGATCAAATCAGGAGTCGGAAACCTGGTGGGAGGCGCTCTCCAGAATCCGCTCGGTAAGCAAGTCGGTCAAACCGGTGATGCGCTCACAAGTCCTCTGACTGGTCGTTGATATGGCTAATGTAAAACACCTTGCTGCACAAGTCATGCCACTTTGCTTGCAAACATCATGCAAGCAAACGTTGCCACCTGAGTACCCCGCAAAACGATATTCTTTACCACTGAATAAATTTTGTGAATCATCCGGAACACAACAAACGTGAATTGATGAATTTGTCATGTGTTTGTCATTTTTCAACAGTGGTCATGGTCTTCAAATTCACATGCTAGGACCCTGAAAAGTGATGAAAGAAAGAAAGCGCGGCAACCGGACAAGGCGCCGTCGATCTTCAGCCTCGCGGCAACAACAACACGACCATATTCTTCTCCAACGCAACAACCTTTGACTCGGTTCCGTCTGTTGCTCTTCACAAGCTTTTGAGTCGGTTTCAGCATTTTGTGTGACCACGCCCTGCGACGCCGCTCGCGTGCCACAACTTCCGTCGCACTTCTGCCTTCGGGCTTGACTCCACAACGGCCTTAGCCTTTTACGCACTTCCAACGACCAGCCGTCTTCCAGCATTATTTCAGCAAGATGATGAGCAGCAGAAGACTCCAGAAGGTACGTGTTTTTTATCCAGCAAATCTCGGTACGACTCACATTTCTCGCAGGAATTACTCAAGATCCAAGGACAACTGGCTCCCGGCATCACTCTCGTCTCGGCAGAAAATCTCAAGACATGGCACATGGACATCCAAGTCATGGACGCCAACCCTCTCTACCAGAATGAAATCTACCGCCTGAAGTTCGAGTTCAGCCCAAACTACCCAATAGGTAATCATGTTTTGCCTACTATGCTTTGGTTCGTTTTTCACTCACTATTTTGTTTACAGAACCGCCGGAAGTTGTCTTCGTCCGCCAACAAGACCGTCCTATCCCCATCCATCCACACATCTACACGAACGGCATCATCTGTCTGGACCTTCTGGCCTCGCAGGGTTGGTCGCCTGTGCAAAATGTCGAGAGTGTCTGTTTGAGCATTCAAAGCATGTTGACTGGTAACTCCAAGAATGAGCGTCCGCCTGGTGATGCAGAGTTTGTGAGGAACAATCGTCTGCGTCCGCGTGACGTCGCGTTCCATTTCCATGACAATGAAGTTTGATTCGGCGTTCGGGTTCTCTACGCTCGGTAACCTCTGCTAGAGAAGTTCTCGGTGTCTTTTCTTTTCTTTGCATGAGTTGGCGTTCTAGTAATTTTCCTGGAGGATGGGAATGGTTGCAGAGGTTGGAATTGGGCCATTACGCACGGTCTCGGTTTAAAATACTGAAGTTTCAAAATTCAAGAATCCTGATGTTCTCTATGCTGTACCACGTTGCATATGCCTCACTGCGGAGTTTGGTCAACTGATGGATGATTGTTGCACAAAGCATGCCCACACCCCCCGCTCCACGGCGGTCATATCAAAATTCACCTTTCACATTTTCTAGACATCACTATCAAACTACATTCACAGACATTCGTATGAAAAATCTCACTCATGACCTCCAAACAAACTTCCAACTGTTTCAAAGTCATGAATCACAAGATAGTGAAATTTGATGGTGGATATAGGTGAGCAGGGTCTTCCTAGCACGGTCTGATAAGATCATATGAGATTAGATCTTGCCACGTCATTCGGGTGCACTTCGGACGATGATACAGTGGCACTTCTTGTTGCCAAGGATGCCGGCTCTCCTTTCGCAATGACACTACAATATCAAAAGATTCTTGGTCTTGGCTGTCATATCGACATCCGTGAGCAGAACGCACTGGACCACATGACTCTTCATAGTGGCGATGAGCGCGGAGTGTGGGGGACGATTGAGTCAGATAAATCCGCCTTTGAAATCCACTCCAAGAATGCTTGATGAAAGAAGGTAGGTTTTGCAAAATGATACTCTTCAACAAATATACGGACACTCTCGCAAGGACATGTCAACGCGCTTGCAAATCTCAGCACTCAAATGAAAAACAGCGGCACGGTAGATACTCAACTGCAACCTCTTGAGCACAGAGCATCTTGTGTTAAGCAACATCGTCCCGATCAAGCAATCAAGAAGGACCACCAGGCAGAATCATTGGAGAAAAATCAAATTTCACTAGGTATACTTGTCAAAGTAGAGGACTTTACGTCTGCTCAATCTCGAGCTATCGGCTTCTTTACTCACGCACTGCTGTCATACCGAGCAGTCATGGGTATCCCCTCCTCCTCCCCACCCTTTTCAAAAACCTCATTCACGCGTGCCGCCTTCTTCAGCAATCGTCCCGGATGAACAACCAAAAACGTCGCCATTGCCAACCACATCAACGCCGCATCAAACACATACACAAACACCTCATGCGTGGTGATCTGCCCATCACCACCCTCCGCGTATTCAATCACTCGGACAAAGTTTCTGAGCAAAATGCATCCAGATACAAAGTACAATGCCCATACTCGGCGCTTCCACCGCGGGATCTGCGGGTGCATGGAAAGTCTGGTCGGGTTCCTGCTATTGCGTTTGTCGAAAACAATGATGTTCGCAATGAAGAAGAGGAAGAGGACGAGCTGGAAGATCAAGCCTGCGAGGACGATGCGCTTGCCATTTGCGTGGGCAGATTCGCTTTGAGCGGCTTGCAGACCTATACCCGCCAGTTGTGAGATGAACGCGATTAGATCGCCAATGACGAAGAGCGGCGTTGTGGCACGAGGAGACATGAGTGCGTTTTCGCGTCCGTCCAGAGCGCGGATTGTGCGGCCGAGCGACATGTACACTGTTGCTGATATCATGGGTGGTGCGCAGATGATGAGAAAGGCTTGTAATGCCCATGCGCCGAAACTATGCGGATCACCACCTGCCCGCGCTCGACCGTAGTATCCAAATGTTTCCACTGATGATGTGTTAGAAGATTTGGAGTAGAGAGGCTATGGCAAGAGGCAACTTACTTAGGCCGCCGATTATTAGCGGTATGAAGAAGGCCGACTTTCCTCGAAACATGAAGCCGAGGTGGAGGACGGTGGTGACGCCGAAGAGGCCTACGAACATCCATCCTGCTGCTACTGATGGTGTGTAGGCGTAATAGTCGGCGCCGATGACTGTGCCGTTGCTAGAGTAGATGAGGTGGATGCCTTCAGTCGACATGTTGACTGCTTGTGGTGGTGATGTCTAGACACGGCAAGTGATTTCCAAAAGGGCAGAAATGATTGATGTCTTGAAGAAGCGATCTCGGTCGCAACAGAATTGAGGTCAAACAAGTCGGTTGAAATACGGTGCCAGATGTCGCGGCTTTGTATCTGGAGTGCTGCTCAACAGGAGGCGCAGGAGAGCGACAATCTTGCAGATCAACAGAACTGATTGGTTCCACGCTCTCAGGCATGCTGTGATTAGCGAAACCGTGTCTCATCTAAGAAAAGGTGTTTGTTGTCCGGGCATGAAATTATCGTCATCAAATCCGTATGGTCCCGTATACCCCAGTTGAGCACTCGGCCCACATCCGATTTTCCAGCCCCAACACCCTCCAAAGGTTTATTCAGAAATAGTGCTGCACCGATGCGCCACGTAATCATCTCGGATGCCGAATGTATCCTAAAATGTCAGTGCCGCTTGCGTACAAGTACGGTCTCCAGTTGAGCAGCATGCTACACTGCGCCAAGACGAATGACGCATTGAGAATGCATCCCATACGGCTATACGGACCCGTCTTCTGAATTGACCTTTCTTGAACAGAATATAAAAACACAGTGATGAATCAAACAAAGAGTACCTTCTGTTTTATTATTCGTTGCAGACATGCATCACAACATGTATCTTGGTGCAGCTCTCATCTCCATTGCTCTGCAGGGCGTTCAAGGAGCTTTGCAATGCAAATGCGTGAGTGCCAATATTTCAAATCCCAAGACAACTTACTGATTGTGACAGATGCCCTCGGACGAGTGCTGGCCCGCCTCTTCTGCCTGGTCAGCCCTTAATGCCACTGTTCAAGGACGCTTGATCAAAGCTACACCTCCAGCGGCCGCTTGCTACCCCGACCATGTCAATTACAACGCAGCAACATGTTCCGATATCATCGGGAACTGGACGTCATCGGCATGGCATGCCAATAATCCAGTCAGTGTTGACGGTTCTCATAATGCCAACAATACCTGTGATCCTATCTATCCCAATGGAACCAGTATAAACGGCAATCCTCATGCTGGATCTCAAGGTTGCAGTCCTGATGGATACCCGGTCTACGTGGTCAATGCCACCAACGCAGTCGACGTACAAGCTGGAGTGAACTTCGCGAGAGAACACAACCTAAGGCTAAACGTCAAAAACACTGGCCATGGCAGAAGTGCAACGCCCGGCAGTTTGTCAATCTGGACTCACCATCTCAAAGAATTCTCTTTCCAAAACGAATTCAGACCCCAAGGCTGTCATACCAAACGAGCCAACCATACTGGCCAGATGGCGATGACTGTGGGTGCAGGCGCCCAAGACCAAGAACTCTTTGAACTGGCAGCTTCTCACAATGCCGTGGTCGTGGGTGGCACAGATTCGACTGTTGGACTCATCGGCTGGGCAACCGGTGGTGGCCATGGGTATCTGACCAGCTCCTACGGCATGGGCGCTGACAACATCATCGAAGCCACAGTGGTAACTCCCGGCGGTGACATAATCACAGCCAACGAATGCCAGAATTCCGACATCTTTTGGGCTCTTCGAGGTGGCGGCGGTGGCACCTTTGGAGTCATCACCCAAGTTACAGTCAAGGCGTTTCCCATGCCTTCAGTCACTTTCTGGAATCTTTCCGTTACCCAGAAGAATGGTAGCGACGTCTCCAGATGGTGGAACGCGATCGCGCACGTCATCTCACAGTTCCCAAGGCTCAAAAACGCTGGCCTTCAAGGTTACACCACGGCTTCTGGTGCACCGATGACTTTCACAAACGTCATGTTTATGTACAACGCGTCGAACACGACTGTTCGTGAGATCATTTCGCCGGCATTGTCCCAGCTTGAAAGCTTCAATGATACGGCTGTTGTAACGTCTCAGCTTACCACTTTGCCCAGATGGATCGACTTCTACCACATGTTCAACCTGACCGAGGCCGCGGGAGGCTCAGGCGGAGTCACTGCATCTCGACTGCTTCCTGCGAGAGCGCTGACGGACGATGTTGACTACCTGGCCAAAGTTCTGGAAAAAATTGGCCCAAAACCGCAGGATTCACCTGTGAGTGCTAGCCCAAGTAGAAAGCAGCGTACAAAGACTGACAAAAGCAACAGGGCGGCGTCTCAAACCCAAGTCTGGCCGGCAGTGTTGTCGGTTACTCTCGCCATGTCGACAACAGCTTGAACCCTGCCTGGCGCGATGCAATCCTTCACCTCATCGTCAAGGAGAGTTGGAGTGATGACCTTCCTTCCGACGAGGTCAAAGCTGCAAATGATGACATGGTGTACAACAAAGGCTATGCTCTCCGCCAGCTAGCTCCTGACGCTGGAGCATACTTCAACGAAGCCAATCTTCATGAACCTAACTGGCAGTGGCAGCTGTTTGGCGAAAATTATTCTCGTCTGAGAAGTATCAAGCAGCAGTATGATCCGAGCGGTCTGCAATGGTGCAACAGATGTGTAGGCAGCGAGGATTGGGTGCAGAAAGCAGACGGCTCACTTTGTCCTCGGGATTGGTCTTGACGGACAGATCAGAACACGTTCGGCCTTCCTGCAGATCATGGGCGGTACCCTGATCAGATTGAAGTTTTGGAGAATGAACAGCGTCGGTTGGCTGTACATGTAGAGTCTGCGTCGCAATGAACATTCTTTTGCCGTCGTGTGTGTTGACAATGCATTGCTTAAGGTTCGGATTGAATGAATGTGTCCCTGACTATCGTGCCAACAACAGCTTTTGACATTGCTTTCGCGTAGTGCCGGATGGTAACGCTTCACATCAGACTTCAATTACAAAGCTTTATACAACCCATTTGGCTCGGGCGGCAACGAGAGGCCTTGCTGACTTCCGTGGCGAGCTGTCGAGATCTCACATGATTGTCGCCGCTGTCAGGAGTCGAATCCAAGGCAGCGCAGCGCTTGCGGCCACTCAGTGGATTGACGCATCGCGTGGAAACATGTTGCGCGTGTCTTGTGTTCTTGAGGTTACATCACGTCTGATACTCTTTCCTTGCCAAGAATACCCTTGCGACTTCGATAGCCGGCGGGCGGCGCGGAATGGGGAAAAAGGTTGTTGCGACACCCGACCGGGGCTAGAAATAGGGCTGGTCGGTGCTCGAGAGCGAAGCATGGACCACCACCAAGACATCACTACTGTACATACCAATTCGAAACCCTGCTCGCTTCGACATGGCCGAGGAGAAGTGTCCAACCTGTCCAACGCGTTTGACCTCCCCAGTAAGGGTCTTGTATTACCATTTACCTACTCTGCCGAAGCGTTCCATCTGTCCCATCGTAAGATCGGCATATCCTGGGTCGTTTGCAACCAACAACCTCTAGGCTACCATTGTGTGCCTTACTGCTCTCTCGCCTCATCTCTTTGCGGCTGTGGCTTCTGGGCCGCTACGAACGCTCCTGCTTGTGCCATGATGATCCCTTCCATGTGTTTGCCATGTCAGCTGGTACTCACATGACTTGTCAGATGTCCAAGGTCTTGCTGTATTGATTCAAGCCTACCAACTTGCGCCAGAAGGATCACCTTAACTTGAAGCGTCACCACTTTGAGAGTGAGTTTACTGTGCTTGAAATGGAAAATGAACAGGCTTGAAGGCCAGTTCTGTCAAGTTGACAAATTCTGCTTGGGAAGTTCAGTGGTTGCTATTATACGAAAGTGGGAAACAGCACATGATGTATAATCATTTATCAGGGTCTCTCAATTTTGAGAACGTCCTAACAGAGACTTTAGCATTAGTGATCAAGTGTTATGTAAGAGATCAAGCAAGCAGTGAAACAGCTGATAGTTTACTATCATAGGAAATAATGACAGGTTGAACGGCAAAGACACCTATTCCAAGAATTGTCAACTGTACCTCTCTGAATCCTGTGCTGATATAGTCAAGAATAGACAGGAAGACCTGCTTGTATGTCTAGCTTGTTGAGGCCTTCCAAGCAATGTCCCAAGCTTCCAATTTGTTCACCTCCGTTACAAGATTCTCCATGTACTCCACGATCGCAGTATCAGCTTGCAAATTTGGCCTGTTCAGGTCGTACATCTGGTATGCCCATTTTTTGAGGAATGTCCTCACGCGTGATTGCACAATGATGTGTTGGTCCTTGATAAACGTGCGCCAAGCGGTGGAGAGGCCCTGGTACTCGTAGGCGCGTTCGAAGATGTCAGCACCGCTGCGCGCATTTGTGGCGTGCCGGATGGTATTAGGTATGTAGTCGGTTTCCATTTTTTCACTGATTTATTGACGATCAGCTTCAAAACCTCAAACTGTAATGATCGCGCCACGAGAAAGCTTTCCAGAGAGGGCAGAGGGAGGGCCAAGGTGTCTCAGACTTACAGGTTGTCCGCCACGCGGTTTGTCTGCTTGACCAAGATCTCGGTGACTTCAGGGTCGAGATAGTACTTCCAAGTCACAATATGGGCTTTCAACGCTTCGAGAGACTTTTCCCAATTCCTGTCCGCAATCCATTTGGGCATGTCCTGTTCCCAAGACAACTGATTCATCACGAACCATGCCTGCTTGACTGCCGAATTCAGCTTTCCGTCCAAAAGTAACAACTCGGTTTCGTAGTTGTTATTGGCCGGATAAGATGCCGCAACGAGGTTGTTGGCGCTTACGTCGCCGGCATAGCCTATTCTGGTTCCTTGGGCCCACCAGGCTTTCATGTAGGGACACCACGCTATTGTTTCGCCTGACTTGCCGGTGAGTGGATTGATGAACGTCTTGGCGTTTGGGTTCACCGCGCTTCCACTGTTGGTTGTTGCTTTCTTGAGGCTCGAGTACATGCGGGCTTGGTTGTCCATGAAGTTGACAAACTGTGAGGATGATTAGTCTGTGTTTTGAAAGTACATACATCCCAGGGAATATGTAAATAGGCCAAGTCTTGCAAGGTATGTTGCAATGAGGCATCATGCTCAGCAATCCTAAAAGACATTTGCAGGAGTGAACACCGCAAACGCTCCAGATTGAAGAGGACTCGGACTTCATGGGCGTTTCTCTAGGCCCAAAGTGTAAGTGAAAATAGAGATCTTTTCTTACCATTTGGTTCTCCAAAACATGCTCAGCTGTATCATTTATCGTCAGATTTGCAAAATATACGCGTACGTCTAGACAAAGCAAAACATCACTTACCTGCATAAGCTGAGGTGTCTGAAACATCGGATGCCTTCATCTTCTTGATCTTGTAGTTGTTGCAATCCTCAGGGTCGTCGAAAGTGAAAGCACTGGCATCGGGGTATCTCTCATATACTTTGTTACTGTCCGGGAACCCCTCGTACACTGCCTCGCTTCTGGATGCAGAGCTGACTCCATCAAGGTCTCCAACGTAGTAGTGACCACTCGATCTGGGGTTGCAGTAGTAACGGGAGACTTTTCCGCCACGTTTCTCTAGTCTGTGCGTGACTCCTCCAAGATCAGTTATTTCAGCTCGCTTCCGGTGCGCGTGCCGATGTAGAGGGTGGTTACTGTGCAGCACTTTGTCAAAAAATGAGCCCACCAGACTCAGGAACACTGCATCGTCGCCATCTCGTTTTGTCAAGGCACTGTCATCTCCACCAGACGAGGGGTCAGGTAGATCGTAAACATTACAGCCTTTTATCTTGTCATTCTGCGAATCCTCAGTGCAATAAACGCCCTTTACTCTGAAAGCACAAGTGCCACTACGAGCCGGTTGTCCCAAATCATCGCCCAGAGTCTGGCGTGCCATCAAGCGATCGTGGGACAGCGAGGCATCACTGGTGTTCTCGGCGAGGTCTCTTTTCGCAGCAGTCCAGGAGATGCAGTCGGAGTATATTGTCTTCGGGGTTGCTTGCTCGATCTCGTAGGTACCACTTTTCCATCCAGGAAGGGCATTCTTGACAAGGAGTTGTGCTTGGAACTGCCCCTTAATATCGAGCTGTAACCCGCTACATTTGGAGCCCACAGTGGCGGCAATGCCAAAGTCGACATCCGCTTGCGAGGTCAATTGGACGGACGTGTCGACCAGTCGTTTACCTCCAAATGCCAATTCGATGTCGAAACCAATGGTTGGTGCGATCGAGACGATGATATCACCACCAACGCTGGCAGAGATGTCACCCAGTGTGCTAATGGGTCCGTTGCGAGCAGTTACTTGGAAGTTACCACCGGGCTGTGTTGGGAGCGTCCCCAGAGTGGTCGGCAAGTAATACTGAAAGCGCTCATGTTTCAAAGCCAATTCGACAGTGGCTTGGGCCGATACCGTCGCTTCTGCTTGAACACGAGCGGCGACACTGAAGTATGGGTTGATCGTGAGTATGCCTTTGATGTTGTAGTTGGAACCGAAAGCGTCGAAAGTGCCCACAGGATGGAATCCGCTATCAAATCGAAGTTTGGCCTTGGCCTGAATAGCGGCTTGGACTCTGGCCTCGAAATCCTCTTGGCAGAAGTATGAGAATGCTTCGGTGAAGGTGAAAGAACGCAGAGTTCCGATCAAGGAAAGCCCAAAATCCATGGTTGTATTGAATTCACCAGACGCGAATGCATTAGCATGGGCACTTCCGGATGAACATGTTGCAGAGGCTTCGAAAAGGCATTGATCAAACTCGTAATGCTTCTTCAAGCCAACATGGCCCTCTTTCAGCAGATTGTCGAAACGATTCTTCCAATCGCTTGAATCGTTTTCGCTGAAGGATCTTCGATCTATATCTCTCCAGCTAGAGGCATCACGCTTCACTGGAGATCCAGCCGGACGAGAGACAACCTCGTTCCAGTATCCTATCTTTGCATTAGGAATATAGCACTTCAGTTGGAATTGAAAATATGGCTCAACTTACCAGGATGATTCGAAGCATCAATACGCACGTGAACCTCTCCACCATCTCTTCGAAGGTTGCGAAAATCGTAATCGTAATGGAAATCGTAGATCTTGTGGTGTGGTTTGGCTCGCTTGACAAGATGTGGTGGAAGTTGTTTGTCAGAAGACTCCTCATACTTGATAGCTCTGACCCATTGGTCAGGTCCACAGTGCGCGGGTAACTTGACCACCGTGCCTTCCACTCCGCCTTGCATAATATCCTCGCAGTCATTATCGGTAGAGTCTGTCAGGCAGATGGCTTTGGCACGTTGTACGGAGAAATCGTCTGCGTGGGTGTCAGGGCAATCAAACAGCTCTAGATGACTCCCATCCCGTTTCTCAAAACTTTGGACGTCGGTAGTCGAACCGACCATGATGATCCAAGCAAAACTTTCCTTGTTCGGGTCTTGAGTATAGGAAATCTCTGGAACAAGATCTTTGTTGGGATCAAATGCTTCAGCAAAGACCGGGTCGTAGTCTGTAGGGAAGCTCGATGCATCAGGGAACAGATTCTCGAGAGGAACGGGCAAGAAAGGTGAGCCATCTGTAAATGGCGGGTCACAACAGAATGCTTGCTGGCGTCCTTTGTTACACATCTGCTCCTTCTTGCCGGGCAGACCATGGTATCCATTGTGTCTGAACAACTCGACTTGTCCCAAAGGACATTCGTTGTCATTGCAGTAATAGTTGTCTCCGAACCAGTTGCAGTTGTCAAATTTGGGTTCAGCTGGACAGCAGAATGTCTGGTCGACCTCGATTGCATCGAAGAGCCCCGAGATGTAGTCATAGACATAAGTAAGCTCTTGAGGTCTGTCCGAAGGACACTTTCTGCCCGAGACCAGACCACACTTCTTGATGACGGCCTGGCCGTTTGTTGCGGGACAGCACCAGACTTTCTTGCCGCCGTTTGTGCATCGTTTCTTGCTGTCACCCCAATCATCCAAGACCATAGATACCTCACCTGAAGAGCATTGTCCATGGCAGTTGACGGGGCCGCCAGTCCAGTAGCATGTTCCGGGGTCAGGAGCAGAGTTGGGCGGGCAACAAAACGACCTTTGGTTGTGATTTTTTCCATCACAACCCCTCCCACTCTCATCTTGGTTCAGATGAGTCATGACTGTATCTCCAGTTTGGCAATCACTGCCACAATCTGTGATGTAGCATTTGTCGATGTCGAAGCCACCAAACGTTCCGGAGCCCTGCAATAAAATTTGAAAGTCAGCAGAATGCAATGCAAAAGCTAGGGCAAGGACTGGGACTAACAAGAGGAGGGACCACAACGTCACGACCGGAAACTGCTCTCAGCGCGTCCAAATGAGCATCGTCTTGATCAAGTGCCCAAATGAACAATCCGCCTATTCCCCGTGAGTTTGCAAGATCGACTTTAGCTTGGAAAGATGCGGCATCATCGAAGGATACCCAGCTTTGACCCCCATCGCCGTATGTGACATAGTACACGCCTGCATCTTCATCGTAACGAGCAGAATCAAAGAGCGAGTTCTCATCAAGTAAATCACGGATCTCCTTGTAAGACAAGATTCCGGCCGATTTGGTACAGGCTCCCTCGTCTCCTGGTCCTGTAAATTCGCATCCAGGCTCAGAACAGAGACTGTCTTTAAGTTTGAACGTGCGGCCATAGAAGCCCAGGCCGAGATTAATGCTCCTGCTGCCGATATCGTTTCTCCAGAAAAGGTCGAGGGCGAGATCAATCTCGGTAAGGTTGGTGTGAGCCCAGACGTACGGTCCGATAGCTAGGTTGGTGAAGTGAGTAACCTTGATCTTCATGCACGAAAGCAATCACACATACGGTCTGTCCTATCCCAAATGCCATGCAGATCATAGGTCATGAGATTGAATTCATCAATTTGTTCGGCGATCTTCGGCAAATCGAACCATCGAAGATACCTGTTTTGTTCTTTGTCAGTTCCTAGTCCAACTACAGAGAAAAGATGATTTTGATTAAAAGGCCTCTCACATAGAGAATGTCGTTCCTGTTTGGTTTTGGAAGCCATGCCATGATGAAGCTTCGTGATCGTAGGTAGACTTACCAATAAGACGTTGGAACCGTGATAGAGAGGCCAAACCTTTTGCCTGAACTGTCTCCTGTCTTGAAACGCTTTTGCAGGATCTCCAACATGCGCGGAAAATTAGTGATGTCAGATAACGTACCTCCTCTATCTTCCGCTCCTGGATACTCCCAATCGATGTCAACACCATCGAATCCATACTGGTTCATGAAGTCCACGCAGTTCTGAGCAAATTCGGCGCTCAAGCGTGAGTCACCCGCAATGGCGCCGAACACGGAGCGGTACGTGCCTGGATCGTTAAAACTCCACCCACCAACACTGATCCATACCTTCAAGTTAGGATTGCGCAGCTTAGTATCGGCTACTCTCTCATAAAGCTTGGTGATACTGTCACCATCCATAGGCATAAGCTTGTATGATTCAGGATCAACATAGATGAAAGCGAGGTTAAGCAGATCCAAGGCCTCGACAGGGATGGATTCGGGTGGCATAGCGCCACAGGACACTCCATCAGCCCGCCATGACTCCCAGTACCCGATGATTTTATTACGAGCATCGGTACCCAAGCCCGGCTTGCTTGGTTGTCCGCAATTCGATTGACAACCTACGACCACAAGCCAAATCATCAGAGAAACATCACGAAAGGTACACCAACTCGATCGACGCACCGGTATCGCAAAACTCGCTGGTGGTACCACAAAATCCAAACTGACTATGCGATGAATTAGGGAAACGAATTTTGATGAGCAAAAGGATACTTACCTGCAGCAGACATTCAAGGGACACTCAGTACCGGGAGTCGCAGCATCGCGGCCACACTCAGCTTTCGCATCGCAATGTGATTGACAACCGTTGCCACAGTACAAGTCTCCGAATCTGTCGAGACCATCAGCATTTTATTTGGATTTTTGATCACTGGGAGATGTTTCAAGGGTTTAAAATCAGATGCAAAGGAGCTACTAAATGTTCGTGATTGCAGAGACCTCAAACTTCATTTGTCGATTCCGTATTCTAGACAACGTGCCTGCTCGGAGACACTACATTCCCAGAAGACGGCGGCCAAGGTAGAACTAGGATTTGAACATACCCGCAGACATTTGATTTACCGCAGCATGCCTTGTTTTGACATGGTCGATCTGGTCCACAGGTGTAATCAGGATGGGAGTTCGAGCTCGTCTGGCGTCTCAAGAGCGAGTGGTTGGATGTAATCAGAGGTGAATTGTCGCTGAGAAGATTTTTTGGCTCTAGAAGCTCAAAGGCGTCGGGAAAAGCAAATATCAAAGGAGCAAATACAATGGTAACGAAAACGACACTCAGGGTCTCTGAGTAAATCATCTTGTGCTAGACGAAGACTCAAACACTCAAAAGAAAGGTAGGGGCAGCCTCCATGCCTTTAGGTGGAAGCAGACTACTGAGGCCAAGCATCTCAGTCTTGATCCTGATATCTCGGAAGCCAAATGAAAGGCCTTACTTCGCTTGACTGATCTTCCGCGCTATATGGAACGGATGAATTTCTTCTATCGATCCTGTATGTTTGTGGTATAGCGAGAAGGTCGATGCACCATGGAAGTGGGGCTTTGACTAGTCTGAGCGTGACTTGAACATCTGGACATGGCTGATCAAGTCGGCCAGTCAAGCCATTGCAATTTCCATCACGAGGATTCTGTGAAGCGAGATGCTGGTCCAGACGACACAATCAGATTGAGGCGTCCTACAGCCACGCTGATCGCCTTTGCCTGATATTGCCATTGTGCCAGCTTTGTGTTTGTGAGCCTAGATGCTTTTTCATTGGGTGGCAAGGATATATTGTTTGAAAGTCAAGGTGTGTGGACCGAGGGACCCTCGTTGCGGAAGCCGGAGCGGGAGCGGGCGAGGATCCGTGGACCCGTGGACCCCTGACAGAAAGCACTTGGCAGCTTGCAGCATCGTGTGAGTTGGCTTGACCAAGCGGCCTTGGCAAGAGCTTCGGATAAAGCTTTTCCAGCAATCTCGTCCGAACAATCTATGCACACTCAACTTTCCAAATCTAATCCGAGACGAGGAAACGTCAAGCATACCACATTGTCAAACCACATTGACATGCCCAATCATGTGGAAATTGGATGCCTAATCTGTTGAGCCTAGTGCAGTATCCTGATCAAGTCAGCATCCTTCGCACGACGACGATCATAGCTTGTCCCGCCGCCTGCCAAGGGTATTGTAGTGTTGTTCATCACGACGATCTTAGTCAAAGAGCTTTGCCGTCGGACCTACTGACTCAAAGCGTCTTCCCCGGTCTGGTCTTGAATACACGATTTCCTCAGATGTTCAGAGAACAAGATTCTGCAGAGCGCTAAACCCAACTTTGCAGGAGATGTGTATGCTCAACACGGACTCTTTTTACCCATCGTCGCACCAAGCCCCTGAATGAAGAAGGGCCCACTATGATCAAACCATGCAGCTCGGAGATTGCTAGCTATGAGCGGAATAATCCTACGGTCAATTGGGCAAGACATTGTCAAAAATCTGGTCGAAATAACGAGAAAGCACTGCCGAGATATCATTGGCCTCGGCGCATCACACGCAATCTGAGCATTTGTATTTTTCCCAAGTCCTTATTGCCTTTGCTGGTTCTGTCAATTCACATTGTGCTGGAGCACTTGATGTTGTTCTTTGTCAATGATGACGCTTTTCGTTATTCTCTGTGCAGTGGCAGTTGTCAGTGCGCAGCAAAGCTCTCTCCAGATCATAAACACAAACTCGCTGCCTGAGCTCTCTGCTGGATGCACCGCTGCTCTAACCGAAAACATAACTTGCAACATCATCGAGATTGGAGGTTCCCTGTATCAACAGACGGAAAACCTGACA
Source organism: Aureobasidium sp. P6 (assembly GCA_003992365.1). Classification (NCBI taxonomy): domain Eukaryota; kingdom Fungi; phylum Ascomycota; class Dothideomycetes; order Dothideales; family Saccotheciaceae; genus Aureobasidium; species Aureobasidium sp. P6. The sequence goes on along the minus strand of RZIQ01000072.1, from coordinate 21,211 downwards.
ACTGATTATCTCGATCAGCTTTGCACAACCGAGTGTGCTGATTCCATTGCCAAATATCGGGCAAATGTTCTCAACGCTTGCGAGAACGACGTCTATAACGACACAAGCAATGCTACTCAGTATCAGCACGCCTCTGGAGGAGCATACTCTCCAATTGTGCTCCCCGACTACTATTTTACCAACTACAAACAGCGATGTATCAAAGACAGGTAAGAAAGCACCAGAAGTTCATCTCATCGCAACTAGACTGTTTCTAATTCGTACCTCAGTTCTGGAGGTTATTGCTATCAACACTTGCTGAACACCAACACCCAAGACGAATGTGATGAATGTGGCCTCAAGGTGTTCCAGGCAGAGCTCGAGAACGGTTACTTCTACAATGAAGCACTCGCATCAGAATATTCGTCGCTTACTTCCAGTTGCGGCGTTACGGCCTTGCCTGTGACCTCTCCTCCCTCGGTAGCAATTGCGAGTAATACTGCGCCAAGCCCAGCACCGACTTGTGCGGGCAAAACAGTGGCGATTACTTCTGGAAGTACATGCGACTCCATAGCTGCAGCCAACAATATCAGTACTTGGCAGCTGCTGTCTGCCAATGGCCTCGATGGAGGTTGCGTCAAATTTCCCACGTCGGGAAGCCTTTGCATCTCCGGGAATTGTGAATCCTACAAGGTGGAACCTGAAGACAATTGTCTAAAGATCGTGTACAAGTTTGGCATGACAATTACCCAACTTCGTACTTGGAATCCCAATCTGAGCCAGAATTGCCAGAATATTGACACAGTCGTGGGCCACCAAATCTGCGTATCAAATCCGAACAACTTTACCATGCCCACAAACACTCGACCATTGTTGACTACAGCTCCTACAGTACCAGCAACCGTGCCATCCGATGTGGTTGACGGAACCAACCTGAACTGTGGTCAGTACTACCACGTTAATGGTAAGTGCAACCGCTTGCAAGCCATCGAGTGAACAGGAAGGATGCTAAGTGTGGTCTGACAGAGGGCGATACATGCGCTCATATATCCGTGGCAAAGGCCATTAGCCTTAACGACTTCTTCTTCTTGAACCCAGAGGTAGATGCGAACTGTACCAATCTGTACCTCAACTACAGCTACTGTGGGTGTATCTTTCGTGTGGATAATCCAAATGGATCGTTAACTCTTTCTCACAGGTGTACAGCCGGTGGGTGATATCTCGACATATGCCGGTTACAGCAACGGTGCGTCGATGTCAGGAGTAACGACCAGTTCTTTGGCAAAGGTTACAGGGTCTCCAACAGCGTTCGAATCACTTCCTGATGCTACGGTTGCGACACTGAACATAGTTCAAACACCCGACTATCTGTACCCTCTGGCAAACGGAACCCGGGGTGACTGCGAAGGATATACCGACAACTCCTATGGTAACGTAAATTGTGACTACATAAACGCAGGTGTCTCCTTCCCCGACTTTATCAGCTGGAACCCATCACTGAGCCCTTTCACGTGCACTCTGCTCAACGCAACCCGATACTGTACCGCGCTTGGTGAAGGCTACATCTACACAAACTCTACTTTTGCTCCACTGTACGATCCGCCACCGTTCAACGCGGCAAAAAATTCTACGGCTGAATGCTACCAATGGCATTCGTTGCAGTCAGGTAAGCATCCAGAGTGATATGCTTTTGAAAGTATCCTGACTTACCGACTCGCAGGTGAGAATTGCTCCTCGCTTGAGGCGGATTTTGGCGTCACTTTGGCCCAATTGAATTACTGGAACGTAAGTGTTTCATGGGCGACCCAGCTTGTACCTCTTCTTAAGGATTTGTGAATAACTTCTCCCTAGCCGAGTATCAAGAACGATTGCACAGGCCTCCAAGAGGTCGCCGCGTATTGTGTCGAAGGTGATGACCTTCCAGACGGCAGTCCTCCTGGTCCAACTCAGGAAGGTATTGCTCCTGATTGTCAAGCATTTTATCTTGTCAAGAGTGGTGAGTCAAATATGGTATTATCAAAGGCCAAGCAGCAAGTTGACATCTTTAGGTGATGGGTGCCAAGCGATTGCAGATGCTGTTAAGATCACTGTAGCTCAGTTGGAGGGGTGGAATGTAAGTTTAGGCTTCAAGCTCAAAACAGACGATAGATCGCTAACAAACATGCCAAAAGCCGGCCATCGGGTCTGATTGTCAGAATCTCCAGCCAGGATATGCCTTGTGTGAGTTTTCGGACATGATATCGGAACACTGGCATTGTGCTTACTCTGAATGACTAGGCATCGGCACGAATAGCTCGTCCAATCCAGCTGGTTCAACCATGACGGCTGGTACTACTCCGATCCAGAGTTGTGCGACTGCACCGGGACCCACACAGTCGGGAATCGCTTGCCAGTGCACGAAATTCGTGCAGCAAAAGGATGGTAAGCTCTGACCGGAATCATCATTGTCTATTTATGACTAATGACTGGCCTAGGTCAATACTGTGGGGACCTTGCTTCTGCAAACGGCATCACTCTTGATCAATTCTACAAGTTGAATCCAGGAGTTGGAAACAGTTGTCAATCGTTGGTTGCTGGCGACTGGTACTGCGTTTCGTCAGCATCTGGAGGTATCACGACAAGCAAAGCAGCAACACCGACAACCACCAGCAAAGCACCTACTCAATCTTGTGCACTTGCACCCGGACCTACGAAAACAGGCATGCCGTGCGACTGCTCCAAATTTGTTCGACAGGCGAACGGTAAGTTGGAAGTTCCTGGCCTGGGAATTGAGGAACTCCGTACTGATCTTGTGCTCAGGCAAGTATTGTGGAGACCTGGCATCCGATGCAGGCATAACTCTGGCCCAGTTTTACAGCTTCAACCCCGGTGTGGGAGACAGCTGTCAGTATCTGGTAGGCGGAAATTATTACTGCGTTGCAACTTCATCGGCGTCGAAGCCTACATCTACAACAAGCGAAAGGATAGCCTCTGCGACCTGCTCGACCGCCCCAGGACCTACTCAGACAGGCATGCCCTGCGGCTGTACAAGATTCATCCAACAAACAAGTGGTACGAAAAGAGCTTGTCAATCCCAAAACCTCATTATCGCTAACCTTTTGGCTTCTGCCCTAGGCAAGTACTGCGGTGATCTTGCTTCCTCCGCCGGGATCACTCTTGATCAATTCTATGCCTGGAATCCTGCGGTAGGAAACGAATGCCAATCGCTGGCAGCTGGAAATTACTATTGCGTTGCCGCACCAGCATGTGCGAAAGCCCCAAGCCCGTCACAAACAGGCATGCCCTGTTACTGCAAAAAATTTGTACAGCAGGCAAATGGTAAGCAAGATATGCGGAAACATCTTTGCCGACGGCTAATGTCTTTTGAATCAGGCAAATACTGTGGTGACTTGGCCTCTGACGCAGGAATTACTCTGACGCAGTTCTATCAATGGAACCCTGCTGTTGGAAATCAGTGTCAGTATTTGGTCGGCGGGAACTACTACTGCATCAGTGCTTGAGCCATCTTGTAAGCTTGCATCCGCATTTTGAAAGGAAACTGTAAGCTCAAAGCCTAGAGCAATAAAGTCAAGAGATGAGAAGTTATGCTTGCTGATAAATGACTCTACCTCAAAATAGGAACAGCTTTGCACGCCGAAAGCGCTACAGGCTATTCCTTCCATTGCTACTATGTTTAAAACTTCTTAAATCACTAAAGCAACTTTTACTTTTTGCATAGCACCTTTCACTATTTGTAGCTTGCAACCTGATGCATGCGCCTCCCTCCTTGCATGCACGCGAAAAAATCACTTAACAATCTCATAACTTGCACAAGGTGAATGTCAAAGTAATCCGCTACGTCATTGCTCTTGCCATTTGTACCTTACTATTTGCCAGTATAGAGCATAGACAGCTTATGCTTGTGCCTGGATGCTGGGCCAATCTGATTTGCCAAGACTCGCTAAGCAAAGCACTTCAAAACACCAACGTTTCCTTTTGTGAACTTTGTTATGGCCACAACCATGCGACTTTGATCAACAAACATGTCCACCATTGCTAAGTTACCTCAGGAAGTGTTGTCACTCATTGCTCTCTATGCCGCGATACATGGTGAAAAGCTTACTCCCTATGCCCTTGTTGACAAGACCTGGCAGACTGTTTTTGAGAAGATCATTTATTCCAACCTTTCAGTGCTCAGCCCATCGACGACGATCAAGATAACTGTTGGCCAAGATTTGCAGTATCCGAAGTATGGTCTGATGCTAGAGCGGCTTGACTGTATCACAAGCGGCCCACAGAGCTGGCGTGCTGCTCGCCGAAGGGCCATCCGTCGAATTCTCTACAAAGTGGCAGTTCCACATTGGCTGAACGATGAGCGCGAAAAGGATGAAGAATTTACTTACGACAATATCATGAGGCGTGAGAACGATCTGGCCTTTCGCAGAGGAATCCCGCCATTATTCGAATTTCTAGCCTCATGGACCTCTGAACATCAGCCGATATCCCTAAGCATCGCATTGCAAGCAGAAAATGTCTACACTTCTGATCAAGGTGGCGAGCCTCTCACAAAGAATTTCAGTGGTTTTGAAAGTCTCATATCTCCATACCGTGCAAAACTGTCTACGGACTGCCATATTCCGATCGTCAGCTGCATCAAATCACTGGAATTTCCTGAAGCATGGACCCCAGCAGATATGGGCGCTGAGAACGGAATCTGCCCAGCAGCGGCTTTGCGGATATCTTCGGCATGTGGAGCCGATGCTCTACACTTTGCTCAAATACCTGGCGTTTACGCAATACCATCCAACGAACCTGCTTTAGAAGTGGACAAACGCAACAGCACTGCGGCAAATCTTCATCTTCTCCCCTCGAGCGTTCGAGATCTCAAGATTGATTGGACTCCATTAGGCGAATATGAGATACCTCTGCGCACGTCGATACCAAAACTTACACTTCAACCGGACCCCCTTTCTGCGGCTCTACGACGTGTCTCTTTGCAACTTCGAGAACTTCACACTGTGGATCTCAATATACTTCCCGAGATTTTTAGTCTCGCTCCTTCATCTTCCGACAGTTGGCCTCATCTGGAAATCTTTGAACTCACCCTCATGCACTACAGCACGCCAGCCGCACCTTTTCGAGTTGATCTGATCTATGAAGATGAGACTACATCCGAAATTGCCCTTGTAAATCCCTATTTTGACGAGCTATATGGGAATTTGGGCAATGCTGTACAGCAGATGCCCAAGATCAAACACATCCTCTTGTCCTTTGGCAATGAGGAAGATGTGCTAGAGGTCATGATGATGAAGGATGGCAAATGGCGACTCGCAATTGAATCTAAAAATTGCTACACACCATCCACATCGGTCCTGCAAGCATGGAAGGCATCTCAAGATCGTCAAAGGAGTAATGAGCAGGGTTTATTTATTGTCGACTACGATACCTGGCCACCAACCTAGGCTCTAGATTAAGCTGCGTGTGTAGAAGTCCTATTCTCCAGCTCCTAATATGGAATTCACCACAAACATATGACGGTCCTATTAATCCGGACTCCATATCTTTTGGGCCATGTACCCTAACTCTCTATATTATCTTCGCTGTCACGGTGAGCAGCCTTTCCATGGCTGTTGAGAAGAAATTAGTATTCTGATGATTGCTCGGTTTTTCTACGTTATCGCGAGACTGTAGCCAACTGATGGGTCGTAGAAAGCGCTTCCCATCAATTTGCGAGTCGTGAGCGTCTTCAATTGACGGCTGTCGGACGCAAACTAGAGTCGAAACATGCGTTATGTATTGTTGTGTATTATCAATCTGGGTGTGTGTGCTTGTGCAGTCTGCACTCGCTCGCAGACACAGCAAGCAAGCGCGATAGGAATTTATCATGGTTCGTTTTGTCATTTCGAAAAGGATAAGAAGGAAGGAGCGACCAAGGGATCCGAGATCAAAGAGTTTGGAGCGGACGCATGGCTGTTTCTCTTGGCTTCCGACAGTTGCTATTGATTTATTCCATCACTGGAAGTTTTGTTTGGCAACCGATAGATGTGAGTCATTGAAGGGTGACGAAGGACTCGAGACCGTGTTTTTTGGTTGGAAACGAACACCTGCGCACATTGAAGATGGGAGCTCGCCAAGAATGAGCTCCAAGCAAGCTAATATCAGCCGACCTGTGCCATGCACACCGAAACTCCATGCAGCTTTGCTCTAAATCAGCGCCAGTTCCCTCACGCGCGATGCTCAAGAGAAGATGTAGCCACAGTACACATTGTGGCTTTCCTTAAATACTGATTGTGCGAAAGAAAACCAGAAATACTAAATCCACCGTGGGATGTGACAAAATCCCCGGCAATTGCTGTCAAAGGTATCGTCCTGCACAAAGTCTTAATCAATTCTCGCTTCCGTCACAAACTCTCTTTTCTGCTTGCAGAGTCTTAAATTAATCGACTGTATTTAGGCAAAGGTCTCTGTGTCATCCAGTATGTAAGCTGCAGGCTTGGCGAATATCATGGGACGTCATCATGTAGTTTGGGGTTTTGGAATCCTGCTCGATGCAAAGGATTCAAGTCTCTTTCCCAGATTTGGAGGCAGGGCGCAGATCTGCTGAAATCAGCTCGGTTAAGGCCCACGCCACTCACTTTACAACGAGTTCTTGATATTAAGTGTCAGACAGGGCAGCGCAGTGCTGTCCTGATAAGACAATGGTCGAGCAAGAGTTTCATGCTGATGTGAGATCTGCAATGTCAAAAGGACGGTCTGTAGATACTGACGAACGGTGCCTGCATCACACTCAAGCCAGTACAAATGATTACTCAATATATAAATGAGGGATTCAGCGACCGACATCAAAACTCAAACCCCTCTTTGCGCATTCCGCCAACCAAGCTGTTCAATTAAAATCGTCAACGCAAGAACAATCATATCATGACGTCTTCGAATCTCAAACAATTTGGCCCGCTCTCGTTTATTCTCAATGTTCAAATGACCATCAAACCTTCCGACGCCGAAGCGTTCCTTGCCGCAATCAAACCAGCCTATGACGCCGTGCTGCAAGAACCTGAATGTGTCTTCTTCAATCTCGGCCGAAGAGATCCCATCGATCCTATGACCGGCCAACAGAATTCCAGCGAAGCCGCAGAGGAATGTGTAATTTCGTTCAGCGAGGGCTGGAACTGTACACTTGAACACTTCCGAGAAGTACAATTGAAAAAGGAGTATTATGTGCCATACTTCCAAGTCACGCAGCCAATGTGGACAAAGCCACGTGCGTATCATCTTTCTGCCATTGATGGTTTCCCAATGTGAGTTATTCTGAGCTAACGGTGCGCTTGTGTAGCTTCGTTTGAGATTACGGTACCACAACCTGGATTCTGCCATTACGTAGAAAAGTCCTGACTTCCAAGGGATGGGACCATTCTTAAAGGTTGGAAGAGCGAATTTTGCAGCGAGAGATGCAGTTCAAAATGTTAGAAATTGTTGTCATCCCCTATGAACATTGAGGCATGATGTAACATTTTATTCATTTCCATAAACATCTTATCAATCTCCTTAATAGGACAGTACTTCGTTTCAGGCAAGCATAAGTAATAGAGCAGGGCCACCAGGTCGCCAGATTTGCCGCATTTTGGCCATCGAGATGGCTTAACGTTTAACGTCTTTACATGTATGCGTTCACTTGGACGAATATCCATGGATTCGAACATAAATTCTAGCCACTGTGTCGACCCCTCGTACTCCATACTATGGCTCTCAGCTGGTTTGTTCTTTGAACCAATTAGGGTCATTTTTTTAACGAAGGGACTTGCACGTCGGCGATGTCTGAGATCTTGGTAAAGTGCAAATCTGTAAACATATTCATCACTAGAGAATGCCTGATCGTTCCGCTACCGTCAATCCGTGGTTACAGACCTAAGGTCTATTCCATTGACATAATGTATTGAATTGGCCCTGATTTTCGATTCCTCACATGATGCATCGAATTTTCATGAACCTCAAATCGCTCGACCCGCCCAGCCCATGCTTGGGCAGGGGACTTCTTTGTCTCATCCGTTTGGTGTCAATCTCTACTGCTCAACCTCAAAGTTGCTTCTACCTTCCACCATGAACATATATTGATTGTGCCGCCTAAAGAGTAACACGATTATCCAATTCTCTTGCTTCATCATAGATGTTGACCTCAGCATCCTTGAACTTCCTCGTAGGCGTTTTGGTTGCAAACAGCACGTCGATCTCCTCAAAAGTTCTATCCTTTGTCTCTGGCATACGGAAGAAAGCCCAGGGTTACAAAGGCAAAGGAGAACCAAAAGAATCCGGTCTTGCCACGCCAATTCCACTCCTTAGGGTCAGGCTATATGGCTGAATGACGTTTGCAACAACTTGTGTAATGTAGTATGCGTTACAAGCGGAAACAATGGTCTTGGAGCGAAGTCGAGTCGATGAAACCTCAACCGGAATCGCCCATCCAACGGGGCCGACTGACAACGAGAAGGAGCAGAGCCATACGAGACAAAGGGCAGACTAAGCCCAGACAGCACCAAGAAGGATCGTCTGCAACACTGGCTATTGAAGGTCATCTTCACCTTGGCGTGCCGCTCTATGCTACGTCTGATTCTGATCGACCAAACGATATGGAACTACCTGCATCTGCATCTGAGAGCGTGATCCAGGGATGGGACTTGCCATTCGAACTGTGGCAGCCAGTCGACTGCCATCAAAAAAATGAGTGGAATGTCAACTGGCTTCCATTTAATGCAATTGGCGGCGCGCGCAATGTGGATTGGTTGAATCACAGTCAAGACGTTCTTCGATCAGATGCAAACCATCTAAGATCAGCTTCTGCAGTCCAGCAAGACACTTTCGTTTCTTCAGCCAATGACTCGCAGCTACAGACACATCTGACTCGATCGAGGTTTCAATTCCTTCAGGATACTGTGATGAACGATCAGAGTTCACCTGTGTCTGATAGCAGCGATAATCATTCCAGCAAATCTCGAAACACTTACTACATTGATGGTCAAGGTGCGCGAGAGAGCCGAGTCAAACAAGGACCCACCAAAATTCGGCATGCTTCATTAATGAACCCAAATACTCCTCAGGAGACAGTTGCGGGCATTTCCTTGCTCGAGAAAGGCTACAAGCGCCTGATTTCTTTAGCAATGTACGAGACAATCGTTAATGAGGTGCAGAAGAACCTTACGAATCATGGTGATTTTTCAGGAAGGTTCGGCGCAGCTTTTTCATCAACTCATGATAACATGGACTACCTGGCCAAGCTATTCTTCACACGCCTCCATCCCACTTTTCCGCTGGTCTCCAAAACTTCGTTGCTGATACCTTTTCCAGGTTGGCCGATAGCCATTGCTATCTGCGCTGTAGGTGCGCGATGCGTCGGCACTGTTTCAAGTCATCGATTAAGCGAGAGTCTCGTTCTAGCCCTGTATGGGCTGCTGATTGAAGAGGTACGTTGTTTCCATGCAAGTTCGCTCAAGCTTACCACCCACAGATTGACCTTCTTCATGTGAACGAGACCATGCTTCACACACAAGCCGGGGCGTTGGGTGTGTTCTGTCTCCTCAGCAGCAGTAACAACGAAATGGTTGATATTGGAAGAGCGAATGCCAGTAGAGTATATGCCTCTGCCATGAGACTTCAGGTGTTCACACCCCCTATAAATCATGATTCTTGTCGCGTGTTGGACGCAACAAAATGGTCTGACTGGGTACGCGATGAGACTAAGCGTAGATCAGCCGGTTTCATCTTGGTACGCCTGAAACCACACTAGCAGTTGTAAACTCTCCAGCTCATAGCTCAATCACTGGTACTCGACAATTTCTTGACCCATTGTTCGACGCAGCAGACGAATGTCCTCCCTCTGAAAGTCCTCGAATCGCAGTTGCCGCTGCCAGATGTGTTGTGGGATGTTGCATCGTTTGAGGACTGGCAATCAGCTGTACGCAAGATTGGCCTGTCTGGACACGTAATCGATGATGGAGCTTCCAACCTCAGCCTTGAAGCGGCCTTACACCTGCTACACACGACAAAAGCATCCCCTCCCATGCAGTCGACCTTTAGCTCTATCATTCTTGTGAATGCGCTCTTGTTTCGCATGAGCCATGTCGTAATATACCTCTCCAATCCCATCTCGACGTGGATGCCAGACGAGAGCAACTTGCCTTATGAAAATTCGGACGCTTGCGAGCGACCGCGCTATCTTGCAGAGATTCCTATGTTCGCAAACTGGCGTAACAGTACCTGCGATTGTCTTGATCAGCTTCATTGGGATGCTTTGAGCAAGTCATCTCGTGCGGGAGGATACGAGGACGGCGCCTTTCTGCACCTGCATCTGGCCCGTCTGATCTTGCTATTTCCGTTTGATCCCATTACTGAAGTTTGCCGCCACTGGCAACTTATGTCCACGGGTAGCAATGATGGCCTGAGACAGGCCAGTTATACCACACGAACCCGGGTCAATCGTGATCGCTACAAAGCAAGATTAGCCGTTATACACGCAGGAGCAATATTCTGGCATGTTCGGCGATTCTCAACGGACATTTTTATCCAGCCTATGGCAGTGTTCCTTGCAACGATCACACTCTGGGCCTATGTCACATTTGACAACATTCTTCATGATCTTTCGATCACAAAGCGCATGCATGATAGCCGCAATGAGGCGCCCAGAGACCCGTCAGATGAGATTGACCATGATCATCCAAGTGGAAGCACAATCGAAAACAATCAAAGCAATCTTCAAGAAGATTCTGACCCGCGGATGCCACAGACTATGACACTTGATCGGCCCATGGATGACGAGCTTGTCCAGTATTGCATTAATCATGGGCGAGTCCTTGCTCTTCCCATGGAAGGCATGAGCAATATCTTAATGCCACAAGGACAAGATCATATTATTCAAAGCGGACTAGAGATACTCCACTTGTCTGTTCTTGTTTGTCCCTTATCTTCAAAATGTACGGTTACACTACCAAACCTACTAATACAGCAGCTTAATGGTTTAGTTTGTTTGATTCAAGTATTAGACATAAGCTACTATTAAACTATACTTGCAATAGTTTTCTTTATAGAGGCACTTAAGAAAAAGAGTTTCTATAGACTTCTCTCAACTATCTTTCTATTGATTGAGCAGTTATAGGCATTACCAATTCTAACTGTGTAGTAAGAATAGTAAGCCTTATCTACCTATATTTCTCTTATCCGGCGACTAAGACTGTAAGCCATGGTTCTTGTGTCGGTGCGATGATGTTTGTGTCAAGATTGGCTAAGCGACTTTTGCAAGATAATCAAAATGGAAGAGATATGTTGGAATCCTGCTCAAGATGGAGTTTGGAAGAAGAAGCAGAAGACATGTCTGCTTTATTTATTCCGTCTGGCATGAGTGATGATGGCCATTGCTGTATTAGTCTCGGTCCCGAAGCTGAAGTGGCAGCCTGGCTCGGGGCCGAGCACAACGCCAGCGCATCCTCCGACCTGCATGTGCCCTCACCTGAGTGCCATTCGTGCACATTTGACTGTAGCCGCATAATTCAACCAAATTCGTAAACTGCACTCGCCAACAACGAGTGTATTTTCCCTTTCTTCGGACCAAGACAACTGAATCCAGGCTCGGATCTTGTTCGAATCTTGCAACATCCATCACCGACTTTAGGCACTGACATACAATGCAGGAGCTTTTTGCCCATATAGCCTCGTCACATCTCTCCGGAATCGCCTACTTTAGGATTTCTGGGCTAACTCGCAATTGAGACAACCACACCTGTCCTATCCGTCGACTCGATTCAAGAAGCGGCCGGATCTTACAAAGTTCAAATCAGCCGTACCATTGTCCAGTGTGAACATATTGTTCATGCCACCAATGCTTGGATGGACAGCCTTCCAGGGAACCTCAAAAACAAAGCAACAGGTGCGCGAGCACACATGTCTGCCCCAATCCCTTCTTCAGGGACTTTAGTGGTGACCGTTCATGGTCAATCATTTAAGGCGACAACGACTTTGACTATATCACTCAAAGACCTTCATCTGCCGGTACAGGCGATATTCTGGTTAATGATAGCATGTTTTGCTCAGACTCAAATGGTCTCAGATAGCAATATGGGATGACACTCAGGCCGATGCATTCACATGAGCGCATCTCGCTGGCGTCCTGCCCATTGTGTTTTCGCATGGCGACCTTCAAGAGGCCCGAACAAGAGTTCTACAACAACAATGGTGGGGCGTAATAGCCTTGACAGCAGACTTGCTTCCATTTGCCGGACAACTGGACAACCGCATCACGGGACGAGGCTCTAATGCAGATGCTGAGATCTCTGCTCAGTGGATTTCGGCAGGATATAATGGCAAAGGGAAAATTCATGCTTGGCTTTGTGGCACTGCACTTGGCATCATGATATTAGGGCCCGATCAAGAAATCATTCCTACATTGGCGAGTTAAGTTTCTGGTTTCCAGCGAACTGCGTCTTGACAGCAGTAGACATTGGGGAGAATGTGAAAAGCCTCATTTGGGCCAACAATGTTGAAAAAGTCCCAATTGAACAGGTGAATACTGGCTCTTTCAAACCTCAAAATATGTTGGATTATGATAGCCATCGACTGGCCGAAATTTCAGTGGGCCTAATTGGGCCTGGATCTCTCGCGATCTTAAAGTCTCGTGTCCCCCCTACTTCCCCACCGGCCTGTCATAACCCCATGGGCGCCGGTACATACACGTGGCTAATTAGCTGTGACCTATACACTATAAACTATCCTAGATCCAATATTACACATTGTCAGCTGTGCCGCAGCCCTAAGATCTTCTCAATCAGATGTAGCGAGCAACACGAATTGTCGAAACAATAGCATTGCCAAATTGTAGCCCCCGCAAGATCTGCCCGTTTTCACGTGTGAATTCCTGGTCACATGGAGACCCCAGTCGACCCCCACGTTCGGTCCGGGGAACCAAGCCACCTGGTGTACATTCTCCCGACTCCAGGGCGTTCAGCCGTAGAAGAGGTCAGTGCTTCGCTTGATCGTGCCAGATTTTTTTAGGGCCCGTTCGGTTCGGCAATTTTGACTCTTCGGATTCAGGTTGCTCTTACGCACCGTCGCTTACGATTATATGGTCGAATTCTTATTCGACGGGAGCGTTCGTGTGCGTTTAGCTTCCGTGGCTTCGGAATCAGGTCGACAACGAGCGGGGTGCTGTCGATTTCGACTCCCAATATTTGGGTTGCTATCATCGACGTAGGAAACCTACAGTCGAAGAGTCGAAACCACCGGATCAACCGGACCTTTACAGTATTCCAGCGTTGCACTAAGCCCCAGACCCACCGGAAAAAGATCCCCCGCGGTACACTTCGGCAAGATGCAGGCTAATATAACGAAACCACTTTGCGCGCTTAGAGTAAGGACCTAAATTATCGGATTTAGTACAACAGGCGTACTATCGCTGTGTATAAAGCCAGTCGTTTTTCCCCTGCTTGTCCAATTCATCTTGTCATTCTCAACGCTTTCCCTGGAACCAACGAACAATATGAACGACGTAAACGAAAAGCCAACGTCGGCGATGAAATTCGAAACCCACCATGCTGAGTCGGGCTACGATGTCGACGAGAAAGGCGGCTTGGACAGAGCCGGTGCTATCGATGCCGAGAAGCTCGAGCATGACATGACGGTCTGGCAGTCCGTCAAGGCTTATCCTGCTGCCAGTTTCTGGGCCTTTATCATGTCGTGCACCATTGTAAGATGTCTCCTTTGAACGATAAACTACGTATCTCTGACACTGTCTTAGATCATGGAATCTTACTGCGTCTTCCTGATGGGACAATTCATCGCCACAAAGCAATTTGCTCGCGACTTTGGCGTTCGCAGCCCTGTCAGTGGCGAATATATCATCGAAGCCTCCTGGCAATCGGCCTTCCAGTGTGCTGGCCCAGTTGGCGCTTTTGTTGGTTGCTTCCTCGCCGGTCCCATCACCTCTGCAATTGGCTACCGTTGGACCACCATCGGTGCTCTTATGGCCTTGAACGGCTTCATCTTTGTGTTCTTTTTTGGTAACAGCCAGGGCATGTTCCTTGCCTCTCAGATCCTGGAAGGCATCCCATGGGGCATTTTCATCGCCAATGCTCCCGCCTATTGTGCCGAGATTGTACCAATGAGATTGAGAGCGCCTGCGACCCAGATGTTGCAGATGTTCTGGGCAATCGGTGCGATCATCGTTGGCGGTATCACTTATCACTTCCAGTCGAAGACCGACTCCTCTGCTTACAGGTATGTTCTTACCGATGCCTGCCATTGAAGACCGTTGTACTAACAGTGGTGTCAGAGTTCCCATCGCACTGCAGTGGATGTTCCCGACTCCTCTCGCCATCCTCCTGTTCCTGGCACCTGAATCGCCTTGGTGGCTCGTACGAAAGGGCAAGCTGGCTGAGGCAGAGAAGGCTATCAAGCGTCTTGGCCGCCGCAGTGCAAACGATAACCCCATGGATCAAGTATCCATGATGCGTCGTACCATTGAGCTGGAAAAGACCGTGAAGCCGCCCACTCTTCTTGAATTGTGGAAGGGCACTGATCGCTACCGCACATTGATCGTTTGCGGTGTGTATGCGTCTCAAAATTTGACCGGTAACCTGATTGCCAATCAGGCTGTCTATTTCTTCAAGCGTGAGTCTAATGAGAGCCAATTTGCTCACACGCAACTGACACCATCGCAGAGGCTGGTATGGCAGACGACACTGCCTTCGCACTCGGCCTCATCACCTCTGCCCTTCAATGGATCATGGTCATGATCTCTTGGGTTTTGACCACCTACCTGGGCCGCCGCACTATCTACGTGTACGGCCAAGCCATCGCCACTGCCTTCTTGGTCGCGCTCGGTATCGCCGCCTCTGTTGGTCGCAGCACAGCAGCTTCCAACGCACAAGCTTCCCTCGGCCTTCTCGTCTCCGTCCTCTTCTGTCTCGGTCCCGCCCCTACCTCCTATGCCATCATCGGTGAAACCTCTTCCGTGCGCCTAAGACCATTGACGACCGGTATCGGACGTGCCGCATACTACTTGGTCAACATTCCGTGCATCTTCCTTGCCAGTTACATGCTTAACACTGACAAGTGGAACCTTGGAGGTAAGAGTGGCTATGTTTGGGCCGGTACTGCATTGGTCTGCACGGTCATGAGTTGGATCTGGATCCCCGAGATGAAGAACAGGTCTTTCCGTGAGATTGACATTCTGTTTACTCGCAAGGTCCAGGCTCGCAAGTGGAAGCACACGGTCATTGATGTTCAGGATGATGAGTAGTTGTTATGCTTTTTCTTCTACTCTATTCAATCTAGTAAGAATTATAGGCTTAACTCGGTACGTAAATCCTGCATAAATCCATTCTAAGATCCGTGACAAGATGCTCGGCCTGGAGTTAAGCATAGTAATCCCGTCCAATAACAAGTAGCGTCAAGGCGCAGACTGCTATAAATGCGCTGAGGCACAATTCTCCTTGTCTTGCATTTCTTCCCTGCCTACCGACATCACCACCACCAATGGAACCGTTCTCTCTCAGCTGCGCAGACGGTAGCACTGTCACCGGTAGCGCATGTATCCCTCAATTCTAACACCATAGCGCGAGATACCGCCCTTTGTTAGTTAGACTCCATGGAGGAGGTTACAATTGCGAGTATTTCGATTGCGACGTTAAGCATACCGCAGCTATTATAAGCAAAAGCCATAATGTTCTATTCATTGCAATCGATCGGCCTTGCTACGAAGGAACTAGCTTAATATTATTGCTTCCTACCGGCATGTCTAACTAATAGCAGAATCTAATCTAAGGGCTTAGTTTATTAAAACTTAGGGAACCCTAACGCCTTTGCTAATTAGCATTGTATGCTTAGCTTTATAATTTTGCGGGGGTATGCAAAAACTAACCCTAGGATCATTTTTAAATTTACCCTTAGATTATTTTTACCTATTGCTTATATAGACTTTAAATTTGCATAAAAGTAAAACTAGCTACTTCTTTTATTAATGTACTACTTATGTCTTTATATAGCTTAGCATTATATTATTATGCTATTTTAAAAATAGTTACTTTTTTAAGTGCCTTATATATAAATTTCTTACTATATAATATTATACTAATTACTTTTAGTCTATTTTTTTTATTTTTTACTTGCTGCCTGTTTTTCTATATATGTTTTTTTTATATATATTCTTTTTATACTTTTATTCTTTATATGTTACTATCTTTATATAGTATTAAATATTGTTTTCTATAAAACTATTTTATATATTATTACTACTTCTATAGTATATAGCTAGCAAAGCTTTAGGTATACTAACAACTAGCAGAATCCGATCTAAGGGCTCGGTTCATTAAAACCTAGGGAACCCTAACGCCTTTACTAATTAGCGTTGTATGCTTAACTTTACAATTTTACGGGGGTATGCGAAAACCGACCCTAGGATCATTTTCAAACTTACCCTTAGATCATTTTTACCTACTACTCATATAGACTTTAGATTTATACGAGAGTAAGACTAGCTACTTCTTTTATCAATGCACTACTTACATCTTTGTACGGCTTAGTGTCGTGTTATTATGCTATTTCAAAGACGGTTACTTCTTTAAGCGCCTTACGTGCAAATCCCCCGCCGTATAACATTATGCTAACCGCTTTTAGCCTATCTCTTTCTACTTCTCGCTCGCCGCGCGTTCCTCTACGTATATTTCCCTTACGTGTATTCTCTTTATACTCTTGCTCTCCGCATATTGCCGCCTTCGTACGGCGTCGAATACCGTCCCCTATAGGACTATTTTATATGCTATTACTACCGCTATAGCATATAGCCGGCAGAGCTTTAGGCGCACTAGCGTAAGTAACATAGTATAAAAGGGAAGGAGCTCTATATAGCGGTTAGCCGCTATGCGGAATACCGTACGCACTATTCGCTCGTAGAGGAGCAAGCCTACTATATCGCCTCTAAGCTTAACGTGCTAGATCCTATACTTCCTTACTACGACGATAGCCTATAATGTCGAATCGCGCGGGAGACGTGCTCCTATATCTACTATAATAAAAGGAAGATACGCTAGCACTGCCGTACGGCATATAGCTAGTTGTAGTTCGCCTAAAAGGGTCGGCCGTCTAGACTTATACGTAGCGTTAAAGAAGAAAAGTAAGGGTAGGGTAGAGAGAAGCTATAAGACTAAGCGTAGACTAACGTATGCTATACGAAGGTGTTCCTCTCTAGGCCTAACTCCTACTTCGTCCGCGTATGATAAGCATACGCTACTACTACTACTACTACTACTACTATAGACGACGTTAGCTATAGCGATAAACCGCCGCCGTCCCCTACCCTAGGACTATACAAGCGGTACTAATCGGCACTATAGCAACGAAGAGACTACATTAAAGAGCTCTTATACGCGTACGACAGCGACTACTAGCTTAAACGTATAGGATAGCGGACCTTTCTAACTAGCACGACGCGTACGAAAGTAATTAGGTACGTAATCGAGCCTAGGCTAAGGTCGCCGCTATACGAGGGTAAGATCTAGGACGCCGTAGCCTCTCTAATTATACGGGCGGAGAAGCTGCTAGCCTAGTCGAGCTACTTTATATAGGTCGCTATTATGTAGGCAAAGCGAAGCTATTACATCTAATAGCTACTAAGGCCTTACTAGGTATAGTTAGACCTTTAAAAGGGTATCCGAGCGTAGTAGCAGATTATCCTCTTCTTCGTACGCTATAACCTAGGCGGACTAGATGTTAAGGTGCTACTATCGAGCACGTAGCGAGAGACGCTATAAGGCCTAATTACGGCGGCGAAGGATGCGTCGTACGAAGAAGAGGCCTAAAGGAGTAAGGGCTTAGCATCGACCTCTAAACTTAAGCGTAGCATCTTGTTCTTTATTATCTCGCTACTCGACTACGCCGTATAAGGGTAGGAGTATAAGAGCTCGATAATCTATGCTCTTACTATAATTGCCGTATAACCGTAAGGGTAGCTTAGCACCGATAGGTATCCGTCGCTTCTCTCGGCTATAATTAAAACGTTATGTTACCTTATGCTATAAGAGGCGTACGAGAGACGGCCCCCTAAGGAGTAGGAAAGTAATAGTAATAGTAAAGGCGACGATAAAGGCGACGGCAATTACGATAGTAACGCTAGCTTTAAAAGCAATACCCCCTTCTCCTCCTCCTTCTCCTCCTCCTCCTCCTCCTCCTCCTCCTCCTTCTCCTTCTTCTTCTCCTTTTCCTCCCCCTTAGACGACACCGCCCGTATAGCCGGGCTACGACTAGAGGATGTTGAATAGATAGCCTATCGCTTTCTATAGAGAGGTACCCGCTCGCCATTTAAATAGATGTTTAACCTACGCTTATATAGATAGCATCTAGCTATAAAGACTACCTCTAGCGGTAAAGTTAGCTAGGTAGGCGATTAGCTCTTGTATAGGGACGTCTCCCTCGACCTAAGCTAGCTTAGACGCATAGTCGCCCTACTTACATACGACACGCGGTATATACTTAACTATACGCTACTATTTAGACTACCGACACTAGCTATCTTAATATATAGTCTAGCTAACAATCCTAGCTCCTTAGAGGCTAGCTATAGCTTCGTACGGCACTCTAAGACATATAAGCTCTTTAAGTTCGATAGCGGCCGCTAGCTACTTAACTAGATTACTAGCTCGCTAGACCTATATAAGACGTTCTTTATAGATCGTATAAGTAACGCTTTTAAGCTCTTCGCCGTTAAGGCATATATATAAAGCGTGTACGACTTTTATATAAATCTTACCGTACTCTATTACATTACTAGCGACTAGCCCGCTAGAGCTACTAAGCTGCTATCTATCTAGCATTATAATTTGTATAAGGGCAAGTAGAGAGGTGTCTATCTAGACGGCGGCCTTGTTAACCTTACTACCTTCTACTATAAAGGGTCGACTATCGCAGTAAGAGCCGACGTTAACATTATCTAGAGGTATCTACTAGAGGGCGTCGGCCTACTCGTCGTACGCTATCTATAGCTCGTCCTACCCTAGGTAGAGCTACTTAAGACGTAATGCTACGACTATATAAAGGTTAGCGATTACCTGTGGCTATAGTAGCTACCTAGTTACCTATTTGACAGAGATATGTTTTATATAAAGTTTAAGTAGACTACATAAAAGTACATTAGTTACCTTAGCATTAACGTCTCGAGCTATTAGCACATCGTAATCGTAATAAGTAGAAAGTACCTTGCCGCTACTAGCTAGTTTATAGACGCTACTAACGCGTCGGACGAGCACGGCGGCGGCGGCAATAACGACGACGCTATAACCGATACGGCACTACTCGACGCCTAGGCTTCGCACTCCTCGTACGTAGCATAGCTTATATACGAAAGAGACAGATAGGTAATGGCCGGCTTGCTAATTAGCCTACGTAACAAGTTTTATACGGTGTTCTAGGCGTAGCACCGTCTACTAGATTACGATATAAAGCTATAGCTAAAGGGAAAAGCATAAGATAAAGAAAAAGGCGAAAAGGAAGAAGTAAACCCTAAAGCAAGAAAGGAAGTAGAAAGTAGAAAAGAAATAAAAGAAAGAAAATAAGAAAAAGAAGGTAAAGGGTTTAGGGTTTAGGTTTAGGGTTTTAGGGTTAGGGTTAGCAAAAACTTTAATACACTACTATATAAGCTATATTATGCTTCTAAACTTAGGATCCTAGGTATGGCAAGAGAAAAGGTGGTCTACCTTCTCTAGATCTCTTAGGTGTTAGTTAATCCTATATCCTATCTAGTTCCTTACCCAAAGACGGACTAGTAGGGTTAAGATATACTTGTCTAGCCACTTAGCTATGCTAGGTAAGAAGGACTGTTGCAACTCCTTATATGTCTATAAGGTTTCCTTTTCTAGCAGGCCTCCTTAGCTAAGGATAAACGGTTTAAAGGCCTAGCTAAGGTTTTGGTGTTTGTTTTTCTTTGCCTGTTTAGCTGTTATAAGAGTGTCGTATAGATCCTTCTTTGCTAATTCCTTTACAAGGGAGATAACTAAAATATTAAGAAAGATTAAACCTCTTAGATTGTCGATCTAGATGTTAGTTCTAGTTTTCCTATAGTCGCCTTATAGTTCTAGGAAGACCTTATTATTAGGGCATGTCTAGAGGGCTGTTATAAGGGCCTAGCAAATTTTGTTATGCTTTACTATTGTCTAGCGTGTCCTTACACGGCAGGCATCCTTATAGCTAAAGGTATAGGTCCTGTTATAGTGTCTATAGATGTCCTACTCGTCCTCTAGGGTAGTAAGTAGGCGGATCGATAGGGCTGTAGCTATGTCTATATCCGACAGGAGTAGGGGTAGCAATATTAGCAGGGCGGAAAGCTATCTTCTTCTAAGGTAAGAACTGTTTTCTATACGGACTGCCTCTTATTCTTATAATAGCTTTTGTTAGACCCTAGTAAGGCGGGCCTTATAGAGTTTATCTATTACGGTTTAGTAGATGGTCCTTACGAGTCCTATTTCTAGGACATTTGTGTTCTAGTGCCTTAGTGAAGGTTTAGGCTCTTTCTACGTGTTCTAGGTAAGGAAGTAGGCTAGGCTTTGTTATTAGGTTTAGGTTACTCTAGTCTTACTTCTTTCCTAGGGCTGTTGTAGGTTGTCCTAGTCCTATTGCGTCCTATCCCGGTCTTGTTACAGGTCGTTGCTATCCTATTACGAGTCATCCTAGACTTGTCGCAAGTTGTCCTAGTCTCGTTACGGGTCATTCGGGTCCTGTTACAAGTCGTCCTAGTCTTATTATAGGTCGACCCTAGATGTAGACCGAGTCGGTAATAGGGAGAACTCGCGTAGAAGTCTCTAAAATAGTTTTAGAGTTAGGATCTTCTATAGGGCTAGGTCTGCTATTACCTTTAAGTTCTAGAAGGCTAGGTAGGCTATCTCTGCAAATAGCATGATGCCTAGTCCTCCTAGCCGCGCTAGTAGTGCAACAAGGGTTTAGGGTTTGGGTTTAGGGTTTTAGGGTTAGCAAAAACTTCAATATAATACTATATAAGCTACATTATGCTTCTAAACTTGGGATCCTAGGTATGGCGAGAAGAAAGGTGGTCTACCTTCTCTAGATCTCTTAGGTGTTAGTTAATCCTATATCCTATCTAGTTCCTAGCTAGTAGGACACTTAGGGGGCCGCCGCCCCCAGGTCGGATTCGGTTAGTGCGGGGACGACGCTAGACGCATCGGGTAATTTTGTAGTGGCCCCCACACACGGCCCCCAGCTTGCTAAAATC
>RZIQ01000071.1:112869-126710 GCA_003992365.1 Aureobasidium sp. P6 | reverse complement strand
GGGGGGGGGAGGCCCGCCGGTGCTTGAGATTGCTTGATTCATGGAGGATCGAGTGGATATAGTGTGTGAGTCGAGGCTGTGTTGATAGATTGGAGATTTATCAACACTGAATATGATCGCTTTTTTCCGTATTTGCAGCGTGTGTTGCAGAGAGCACCGAGTTTGTTTTCGATCCACCTTCACCACTCAATCATACAGACCAAGCCAGCAATGCAAGCGACAGAGAATTAGGTATGCGGAAAAATAAAAAAAGGGAAAAGGGGAGAAACAGCTGAAAAAGACATGACTTTATGAAAGAGGTGCTTTTTTGTTGCAGACTTGGCAGGTCTCAGTAAGCTGGTTTCTAGGGTGCATTTGGTTGTCGATGAGTGGAGTTTGAGTTTCTTCTTGTAGCGCGAAAACACATGCAAAAGCTATAGGTTTGAGATGCAAGCGATGAACTGCACAAAGCAAAATGTTAAACAAAGCATACATTATATCTGATCTAGGTATAATCGAGAGAGAGAGACAGGCAGACCACAGTCTACAAAAGTGATTAATGTCATCATGTGTTCCATCTAAAGAAAAAAAAATTCTTGAACAAGGGAGCGTATGAACCAACAACCAACCCCCTTCTCAAGTCTCCTTACCCCAAGCAGGGAACCTGGCCCCCAGAGCGGCATTGCAAGGAAACTGCACAATGTCAATCGACGAACTACCCGTACCCAGCCCCCTATCAGAAGCCAAAACGGTGCTTCCATCAGGCCCGTAGATGTTAAAGTCCAACTCTCCAGCACCGCCACCGTTGGCCCACATGACCCTCAAAGGCAGATAGCTGCCGACGGTCAGATAGACGGCGATGGTCTGGGGTGTCTGCACCGCAATCTGCGAACTCCAGAATTGGATAATGTCGGCATTGTCGCGCGTCCAGCCGCTGACGGCCTTGTCGCCGTACCACACCATTTGAATGTCATCCGTGTAGGGGATGTTGAAACTGTAGTAGCCGTCTTGGCGGGCAAAGAGGTAGAAGGTATGGTCGACGACAAAGTTTTGGGTGCTGGTGGAGCGGCCGTAGTAGCCGACGTTGTTGCTGCCGCCGTTGACTTCGGCAATGTAGTTGGTCGTGCCTGTCTGGCTGGGTGTGGCGGTCTTGTAGACGGTGGGTGTGAATTTGGGGTAGCCATAGGTGGCCTGGCCGCCGGCAAAGACATTGGTGTAGCCGGCGTAGGCGATACCGGCGTTTCCGCAGGTGGTCACAGGCGTAGGGTAGATGATTTGGACAGTTGCTGTGGTTCCAGATGCGGGCAGGATCGTCTTTGTTTGGACGGCAGTGAATGTGCCAGAGTCGGTGGTGGATGTCATGTAGACATACCCGGCCGAGCTCGAAGTCGAAGAGGCAGTAGCTTTCACCACACCCGGCGTAAGTACAATCACGGTAGCAGCCAGGCCGTTGACTTGAGTGGTGGTCGATGTCGTCTTGCCAGTCCAAGCAGAGCTGATGGTGGTGAAAGACACGGTAGCTTGTGCCGAGAGCGATGGAGTCTTGGTCGAAGTAGTGAGTGTGGTAGGTGTAGGAGTGGGAGTGGCTGATGCTGAGTTTGAACCGGCGCCCAGAAGACCACCGACAGCACCTCCAACGCCACCAACAACTCCAGTCGCCACTCCTCCGACATCTCCTACGACGCTAGTAGCGGCACCAACCACTGAAGAAGCAGCAGCAGTAAGTGCATTGACTTCTTTGCAGACGGCCACTCCGTTGGCGATGTTTGCAGTGACTGAGGTGCGGTTGAAGTAGGCATCAATGCTACGCATTTGGAAGACAGAGTCATCACTGCCATCAGACCAAGCATTCCAAAGCCAAATGCCGGGTGATGTCTCGCTAGGAGTGCTGGAGATGAGCTTGGAATCGATGTAGTAGTTGGTAGCTTCAGGAAGCCAGTCGACACGATACTCGTGCCAAGCGGTAGAAGCATCAGATACGGTGTTGGTATCGTAAGTCGAGTGATAGTCGAGCCAGTTAAGATCAATCTCCATAGTATCGCTTCTGAACGAGGTGAAGCCAGTAGCGTTACTCAGCAAGATGACCGCTCTGACGCTTCCATACAGAATGTCATTGTATGAAGTGTAGAGCTGAGTACTAGAGCTCATCTGAGCCTCGACAGCAGCAACTGCTGCGCCGGCGCCTGCCACCACAGATCCCACGGTAGACACAGTAGATCCAACAACATTGTTGACTTTTGATGCTACTGCTTTCGTCGACTGTGGAACGATTCTGAAAGAGAGAGAGTTCGAGAACAAGGAGAAGAGATTAGACAAGCCTCTCTTGACCTTGCTAGATGTGGAGGTGGAAGAGGCGCTGGGCGTTCCAACAGTGTAGGCAGACGAAACAATGCCTGTCAAGTCCTGGGTGACACCGTTTGTCCAGTCTGCCACCCATCTCGTATTGAACTCGCCTGCTCCATCGACGTTGTAATAGCAGTTCGAGTAGACACCAGCATTTGATGTCTTGAGTGTGGAGATTGGTGCGGCAGAAGAAGTCGATAAAGCCACGGCAACTTTTGATGTTGATGAAGGAATGAGTGTTGAAGAGGTTGAAGAATGAATGAGAGATGATGTAGATACAGACGTGGTCGTCGTATCAGCCGAGCAGAAAATGCCAAAGAAGCAAGAGGCGGGAGCCATGATGTTGCTCTGTATAAAGAATGTATAGTGGTCAAATATTCAAGAGAATGGTATGCCCTAAGGCGGTATAAAGAGAGGAGGTGAGTTGAACAAAAAGTATATAGAAAGCAGAAGACGAGTCTTACAGGGACACGCCTGACTTACATACTTGTCGGGACTATACTTGCAATGCTTTGACGACATGCTCTTGCCAGATAGAAAATTCGGCATAGGGCTCAGACAAAGTAACGGTATAACTGGAAAGACAAACTGCCGGCACTTGGCTGGACGTTGGTGGGAGGAACTTGTCTGGCCACGACTCAGAGCCCGAGGAGCCCCTCTGCCACTTCGATAAAGACGATTCGGCTTGACCGAGGCGTGCTGACGTCGATTGTAATGATATATATTCGTTCTGTTGACTCGACTTACACGACTGCAATCATGATCCGAGTGAGACTCGAATTGTTATGGTTGTGCTCAAGAAATCATGGTATACATTGCTTGAACCTGCCGAAACAATTCGCAGGGCTTAGGGTGTGAGCTTCTTGAGACAAGGTTCGAGGCGAGTTTAGGCCGACTCTTCTTCTGCGATTCTACGGTTGCACATCCCACGAACAGCGATGGCCGAAAAGCCGCCTTGTGAGAGAGAAAAAAAATGGTGGTAGGCCATGTGGCCTATCTATCGGACGTTGTATAAACATTGCAACGGCGAAAGAGGTTCGCATCCGCACCGACGACCGACGGAGTCCACGGAGTGAGGCTGATTATTCCACTTCGACGCCGAGTCAACTGACCACCGTTTTAGGAACCACATTTGTCGAGACAGGCATTGCCCATGACTCGCATGAGACCATTCCGCAGGCCAGCATGTCGTATAGGTACATCCCCGATTGGTTGGGTGCACGATATCGGGCCATAAAGTAGGCTGGATCGAATTTGTTCTTGGGAAGGAATCCAACAGTCAAGAGGTGGGTAGTAAGAAGCATTTATCTATAGGGCGATAATCCTGTCTAAGCCAAATCTAGTGTCTATCCCCGAGATCCACCTATGCGCCAAGCAATAACAGGCCTTTGCCCAGACCATATAGCCCAAGAGTAGAGAAATGTATATCGTTCATATATTGAATGCAGTCGCTCTAAAGACTGTAGGGCGACTTGGGGTTGGCATCAAGCAATGGCTTGAGTGTCGTCTCGGCCTTCTCAAAGGCTCTTTGGTATGCAGGTCTCTCTCCAATCTCTTCCAGATAACGCAAGATGTTGGGGCGGTTGCTCAGGTCAATGGGGACGAAAGCCCTTTGCGTCGTGAGCGGGAAGATTATGAGAATGTCGGCAGCTGTGAATTCGTCGCCAACAAGGTATTTTGATTCGCCGAGGCGCTTTTCTATCAAGTCAAGGTAGTGGTCGAGGCGTGAATTGGTGATCTTGAGTCCAGGGTTGTCCTCGGGCAGCGATCCGGCAAGTAGCTTCATTTGTAAGGCGGGCTGGAATGAGCCATGCGTGAAGTGCCACCTAGACGTAGTGTTAGACAAAGCCGTCTCGGCATCTCCAGGCCTTGTCGTCTTACCAGAACAGCCATTCCTTCCAGTGTGCATCCCAAGGCTTGTTTATCAATCGACCTTGACCGTACTTCCTGCAGATCCATTCCACGCAAGCCTGCGACTCGGCAAGTCGGATATGCTCGGGATTGGCTGTGTATGTGTCGGTGTCCTCAACGACTGGTGCAGTTCTCAGAGGACTGAGTTCCTTGTAGACTTCCGGGGCGAGCAGCGTCTTCGCGTCGCGGTCGTAGCATTTCAGCTCATAGCTAACACCAAGCTCCTCGCAAAGCCAGACGATGCTCTCAGATTGACTGACGCGCAAGTGGTGAACAACCAGGGTGGAAGACATGATGTGAGTAGATGAAGAGGGGCGGATAAGCGGTATGCAAAAGTAGTTGAAGCTCCAAACCACGGTGGCACAGGGGTATATATACCTTCTCACGGACTTACGGTGATAGGATCAAACTCTCAAACCCTAAAACGCATTGAAATGGTGATTGACTCGATGGGATCAGGTGGTTAAGCAGGCCGGTGCGTCACCATGCTGCCTGTCTGGCAATCGCAAAAGCTTTGGCGTACTGTCGGTGGTACTGAGTAATGCCTTTCATGCCCATACCCTTTGACATTTCAAGGTCGCGATCACTGAGAAAATCGATTGACTGGCGAGCACGGCGACATCGAAGTGGCCCTGCAGGCCCTGACTTTGACGTGAGCGTGGGTCGCGCTGTTTAGATGTGATTGACGATCTTACCACGATGAAACAGCACGGCCGAAACAGACCAAACAGAAACGTCATGTCCCTCGCACGTGTCAGCCCACTCGTCCGCTCACCGCTCGGCATTCGGGAGCCACTCTTCCCGCTCTATTTCCAGAAATCAGATCATATCATTTGTAAACATGTAGTAGATGCTTTATGATTCGGTCTTCTACATGTGTATCCCGCGAGAAATGCGTATGCAAAGCAAACACCTACTCGAGCATCTTGTACTTCTCAAGGCACACACCAGCTACGGCCGTTATGCAATAGTCATGAATTCGTGAGCCCCTTATCCCCTCAGTCCATGCAGATCAAACCCCACAGCTCCAGAGGCAATTCTACGCCTCTTCCAAGTCAGGATTGGCGATGAGGTCTCTAGCCTCTCTTGCTCCAGCAACAGCAAGCTCGTCTGCGGCGATATTGCCCTCATTCGTAGCATGACCCTTGACCCAAACGAATTGAACTTTGTTGATGCTGCTGATTTCCTGAGACATGTTCTTTCTCTGCTCAATGAGGTTGAGAATCTTCTCTATCAGGTCCTTGTTCTCTACAGGCTTTTTGGTTGAGTTGACCCATCCATTAGCGCGCCATTTGACAAACCACTCGGTCACACATTTGATTGAGTAGTTGCTGTCGGTGTATATAGTGACCGGCCGGTTGCGAGGGGCAATCTCGAGGGCTCTTTGGATGGCTGTCAACTCGGCGCGTTGATTTGTCTGGCGGGTACCGGACAGTGGTTCCGACACATTGCTATGTAACGAGTCAGTATCGAGGATTCATCAACTCCGAGCAGCAATGCATACCGCTTGTCCTTGGGGCCAAAGTAAACACCAACCCCTGCAACAGCTCCATGAGCCCCATTGCCAAGAGAACTACCATCTGTGTAGATAACGACGGCTTTGTCGCCTTTTTGATTGACCGCCTGCCATCTACTCGAAGGATCCTTGTACTCTACTTTACCAGTAAGAGGATTGAGTTCAATCCGAGGATCAAAACCGTCCTCGGCGTTGGCGGGTAAAGGGCCCTCGCCAGCAGCATATCCGAACAGATCTTCCGAATCGTCAATGTCCTTCTTTTGCTTCTTCGTAGGGGGAGACTCTCGCGAGGGCTCTGCGGGCGCTCTCTTTTGTGGAAACCCGTTCTTGAAGAACTCTTGTGCCTCCTCTTGTGTCTTGAACGATTTGTAGACAGCTCCAGGGAAGTCTGCGATGGTGTTTTGTGCATCTGCCCACGAAGTGTAGACGCCCGGCTTGCGACCCTTGTGCACGCCGTAGAATTTAGCAGGTTTGCTCTTGCTAGGTGCTGTCGAGGAGGTGACGGGCGGTACATCTGAGCCATCGAGCCACGCTTGAGCTTCGCTCTGCTGAGGAAACGACTTGACTGTCAACAATGTCAGTCGTCTGCGCCTTCGCTACATTGATGGCCACTGACAGGTGGCGCCCTTGAAACCTCGAACCTGGACGAGGCATTCGTCCCAACTATGGTAGATACCAGGTTTACGTCCAGCTTTGACGACGTAGAATTTGGCGGGCATGATGCGATTAAAGATGTCGAATAAGGGTCTGGATGAAAAATATCGTGTTCGTACTGCTTGGTGCGGTTGCGCTACGCGCAGTTTCGCAGCGAAGTCGACCGCCCGTGTTCGGTGAATTGTGAGGGGCGTTTCTTGCGTTCGGAAAAGTGAGGTTGAGTTGCGGAGTTTGACTGCTCATATGATGTTATCGATAATTGGTCGTGATGGTTGCAATGTTGACGCATTGCCAAACGCGGCATTGATTGATTGATTGCTGCAGCTGTTCACCGCCTTCGCGTCATGATGCTGATGGTCGAGAAGATGACCCTGATGCTGATTTTCCAACCAGTATATTCAACATGTTAGCATATCGTATGATCTTACTTGGAGTAAATCAGAATTGGCGCGTTTTGTAACCTTCGTCGATTCAAAGCCTGAGTTGTCCAATTGTTTATGTGTAATGCCAATCGCTCGGTGACTTTTGACGATCTGAGACGGATTTTGACATAAACGCCTGGTAACCATTGGCACGACGACATCCCAAAATCTCCAAAGTCTCAAGATCGACCATTTTCCATTTGCAGTAAGGATAACAACATACAGGACAGCCTTCAAAAATGCACAAGCTGTTCCGTCACGGCACATACATGTACGCCCATACCGTTGGCCGTAGCTGAGGAATCATTTTGACGTGAGGGGATACAGGAAGTTGAAGATTGAGATGCTTATTGATAGTGTCGCGATACCAAGTAACTACCTAGACACATACAGTCTACTACAACTGCAAGTTATAGGTGTAGTCATCTTCCATGTTCTGAGAAACCCACAGGACGACAGAGCTGAAGACAGACGATCAGCACGAGACTGGAGAAGACACAGCGATACGACATACCTGAGAGATACGAGAGTGTTGGCGATGACATTGGCAACACCGAACCACAAGGTAGGGAAGGGGTAAGAAGGCACAATGTACTTGAGGACCATGACGGTGACACCGCCAGCAAGACCACCAGCCATGGCAGCGAAGCCCATGAACAAAACAACACGAGCCTTCCAGGCGATGCCGTCACCACTGTAGCTGAAGTTATCGGCAGAGAGGCGGGTCTTGTCGATCGAGTTGACGATAAGCATGCCGAGAGCGCTGAAGATGGCGGGGATCCAGTCGATGAAGGTCATGTGGACGTCGGAGCCGTTGAGGTCGGACTTTGAGTAGACGGCGGCATCAACGAAGACGAAGAGGGCAATGGCGAACTGCACGGAGTGAGTTAGCCATGTGCGTCTAGAGATGGCGGTTCGCGGGTGGAATACCAGAGCTCCGGCAAAGTAGACACCCGCGGTACGGGTTGTCGCGCTGTTCAGCCATTGCGGCTTCTTGAAGGGCAGGCGAAAGACACGTTCGCTAGACATGGCGACAGGTAGATATGGAGGGTGACTTGAGGTGATGCGGGAGTTGGCAGCCTCGACGGCCGGGTGAGTGACGCGCCGCCGAGGCCTCGGAGTCTGGCCGCTCACCGCCCTGGCTCGGTCAATCTTGGCAATCTTTTGTTCTGCCAAAAGTCGAATCTTTCCATTCTCGGCTCGCGACAACATTCTCAGCATACCATATCAGCACAAGTACCATGGCACCTACAAAACCAGCAAAGGGCGCACCCGCCAAAGGTGCACCCAAAGGCGCCAAGACTGCATCCAAGTCCGGCGACCGTCCCAGGCCGAAGAAGCCCACCGGTCCCAAACCCAAGACTGTCGAGCAAAAGTCAAAGTCGACCACTCATGGCCCTGCAAAGAAGAAGAAGCGTGTCTACACCGAGAAGGAACTCAACATCCCCGCTCTCAACGGCATTCGTCCCGCTGGTATCCAAAAGCCCAATGGTGTCAAGAAGGGCAAGACTTTTGTCGATGACAAGGAGTCTCTCATGACGATTCTCCAGCTGGTCCAGGCCGAGAAGGAGGGAAACATTGAGAGCAAAATGATTCGTGCTCGCCAGATGGAGGAGATTCGTGAAGCCAGAAAGGCTGAGGCTGAGAAGAGAGAGGCAGGTCGCAAGGAGAAGCTGGTAAGACATTTGGCCACTGCCATCATCCTGGCTGAAACGCTGACACAAGCATAGGAGGGAGTCAAGGACGAGCTTCGCAAGAAGAAGAACAAGAAGGCCAAGTCCTCTGAGGCCGAAGAAGCTGAGCCTGCTGCCGAGAAGCCCAAGAAGAAGAGAGTCTCGTTCGGTTGATTCTGCTCTGCCTGCATTTGTCGATTTTCCGCGCACGATACCCACGTCTATGCATCTATCTCTAAATTCTACTCCGGAAGGTACATCTTTCTACGCATCGGTTCAAACACGAAAGGGCTCTTGAAGCCGGTGCTGGAAGTGGCAGTCCTCGTCATCTCCGAAAGAACACCATGCGGTCCATCCTTCTTGCCTGTCTCGAACTCACGAGCCATCTTCTGGAGGAAGTTCACTGCCTGCCATAAAGTCAGTATTTTGTCAATCAAGACTCTAACAAACATAATCGTACCGGCTTGGAGAACCATCTCGTTCCACCAATCTCAAACCAACTCAAGTGTCCACCCGTCGAGGTCGAGCACATGACAACATACGGGTTCTGCTTGATCTCTTCGTAGGGAACAGCTTCATCCACAGCGATCTGGGAACGTTAGTAAACCGCAAGGCACAATCAACAAGCAGGCCGCAGCTTACAGGATCGTCTTCAGCGTGGATGGCAAAAGTAGGAATGCGGATGGCAGTGACTGAGTCTGCTGAAGACGCGTCTCGGTAGTAGGCGTACTCTGTTGGGTATCCCCAAGTTGGGCACTGAATCTCCCTGTCAAACTCGTGTAGATATGTACACTTGGCGACCCTCTCCCGGTCAATATTACCGTTCTTGACCACTTGATCTGCGTGTCTGTATCTATGGCTTAGTCATATTTTTGGTGTTGTTATATTTCCTGTGACTTACTGTGCAAACAACTTTTTCATACTGGATCCCATGGTCTTTGAATAGACATTGAGACCAAGCCATGTGCGCTGGAGTGCAAGACTTGCAACCTCGAGTTTCCACGGGTTCGAACAAATGACAGCAGCTTGTAACTCGCATGCATCACCTTCTTCACCCAGATACTGCAACGAGACAGAATCAGAATCGAAAGCTCAAATTTGGAACGGTTGGATCTACGTACGTTTGTGAGAATGTTGGCTCCCAGCGAGTAACCAATCGCATACAGGGGACGATTTGGGTACGTCTTTCTGCACCACTTGACCGTCTGACGCAGATCCCAAGTCGCGCGAGCATTGTACAAAATGCCAGTCGTGATCTTGCTCATGGCACAGCCACGGCTGTTGACGACAATGGCTTCCCAATCGCCTTGTTCGCTCTGATCCACCAAGGGCTCCAACACATGTCTGAGATAGATCTCATGCGAACCACCACTGAGTCCGTGCAGAGTAATCAACATAGGCTTTGTGTCATCACTGCCGATATTCGCAAACTCATCTTCTGTGAAATAAGTCGTGCGAGGAGGCAGGCTGGGGTCTTCATTTGGGGCCTGCTCGTGGGAGACAAAATCAACGGCGAAAGTGCCAGCAAATCGTGGATCATCGGATTCGAAGAGCTGACGCTTGTAGATTATAGGAGGTCCGGCGGCTTTGACGGCCGTCCAGGCAGTGTGAAGATGACCGTTGAAGAGTAGAGGATTCAATTTGCAGGGAGGCGTGGCTGACTTGCAGATATCAGATAGAGCCGTCTTGCCAGATTTTGAAGCCAAAGAGATAGTATTCTTCGAGTGATGGAAAGACACCCGGGCGTGACCGAGTATCCATGAGAAATCCATGATTGCCAGAGGGAATGGTGAATTGGTCGAGATCAGTCGGTAGAATGCTATAGCACGGTCAGTTGAATCCACAGTTCCTGGATCTTGTATAAGTGTCTAGCAACGAATGCAACAAGCGATTTTTGAACACAGAAGACGTTGTCATATTTATACTATCGACGGCTCACGGACTCTTCGTCACTGGCATCGGGCCCGTGGCTCCCGAACAATCTCGGCTCTACTGCCTACATTGAGGAAATGTAGCGAAGCATGTGAATTCACGACTAGAAGCATTGGAATATTTGACACTTCGAGAATAACATAGAGCGAAACCTTCACCTGCACACAACTACTTGATTACCGTTCGCAACACGGTGTAGAGATTGCTGCCTCGGCTGCCAAGACCAATTTTCTCACCACGCGTACTTTCTCCGGACGGCGCGTTCTCTAAATTGATTCTTGACGTTCTTCATGTGATTGTTCGAAACTAATGTGCTATTGTTGAGAAAGGGCGGGCATGGACAATACGAATAGCAACAAAGGTGGATTCGATGCCCGTCGAGGTTATGGAGTGCATCCACAGCAACAACAGGCCATGTACGGCTACCAACTCCCTCCTGTAGGATCTGGATATCAACAGCCTCCCATGAATATGATGCCTACTCATGGTCAAGGCTATAATATGCGACCACAATATGCTACGAACGGACAATCAGGAATGCCGCAACCATTTTCTTACATGGCATCTCCTGGGGCGTCAGTCGTAGGACAGGTCATGCAGCAACCTCAATATTCCATGTCTCAAGCACAATATCCACCTCAGACACCTTCTTATCAAACTCACCAGCAAAATCCGCAATCGCTATCTCACATTCTTGTAAACCAACAACACCAACCCCAAAGACGACAGTCGCAAAATTTCATGCATCCACAATCTGTTCAAGCCTATCAAATGGATGGTGCGCAAGACTATTCTTCTTCTCCTGGCATGCGTCAACACCAAGGAAATCAAATTCAACACACTTCATTGAATCAGCAGCAGCCTCGTCAGCAACAAAGTCCTGATTATTCCGCGGCTGGATCTGCTTCTGATGTGCAACAAATGTACGGCACACCTTTAGGGACGCAGCGTCAGCAGAAACCACAACCTCAAAGCACTCAAAGTGGAGTCCCAACTGAATCACATCCCCGACCTATGACTTCAACGTTACACTCGCACTATGTTACGCCCAGCCAGCCCCAATATAGGACAGCACCCCAAACGCATGAGAATGCAATGTCACCGCCTCAGCCTCAGCCAAGAACAAAACAATCGTCGAATTCACAGACGATACCAGGACCACAGCAACGCCCAGCTTCGCAAAAAAGTTCACCTCAAGTAGTCATCGAAACAAGGCGACCTTCTTCACAGACACAAACCACTTCGGTCGTTTCTCAAACACCAATTTCTGCACCTCGAGAGTCGCCTATAGACTTACAGTCGGTACTCTTAGGTCTCGCCGATCAGTATATCGGTAAAGCTCACGGCATGTCTTCGTACCTTGCTCGCAACCCCCAGGAAGCAGATGTCGAGCAATACTCCAAGCTCATAACTGCCGGTCTTGGATGCATTGAGTCTGTATTGAAGAACTGGAAGTTTGCAGAACCCAAGATTGAAGCACGTCTGCAACTACGATATGCAAATCTGCTTCTCGAAGAGACAGAAAACGACGGAGAGTTGCAAGAGTTGCTTACTAGGGGCATCGCGTTGTGTGAGCGCAACAGACTGGTTGACTTGAAGTATAGCATGAAGCACGTTCAAGCACGATCTCTGTTTCGTACACATCCTCGATCTGCATTCAAGATGGTCGATCAGATGATTGAATTGACCGAGACGTATGCGCATTACACCTGGATGTATGTTTTTCGATTTCTACGTGTGTCTTTTTCTTTGCAATTAGCAAAGCCAGATTTGTCAGCAGCCTTGCAACAACTGCGGCGTATCTCTCAGCAGGCGGAGAAGCAAAGGCAATATCCCATACTTGCGACATGTTCGGCTCTGGAAGCACTGGTGCATCTGAGGAACGGCCAAGCAGATTCGGCGGATAACTTCCAAAGGTCACTGGCCGCAGCTCGAACTCACCAGCTCAACCGTGAAGTCACTAGTATCTCTCAAATTGCTGCTTTGTTGGACTGCCTGGATCTGTGCAGCGACTTGATCAACGGCAAGCCAGATCAGCTTCTCGAAAAGATGAATGTGATGCAAAAGGCTCTGGACGGCGGCAAGCGAAAAACGGCGTCTGATGGGTCATTTTGCGTGCCGACAGCAGAGGTTGCATCTGAAGACATATCTATCGACACTGGCGGCATAATTGAGAAGAGCGTTGAGGGCAAACGAGCGATTGTCTTCCAGTGGTTGCGCAGGAGTGAGCTCTTCGCCGTCGGTTACATCTTCAGCAGTCTTGCCAGCGTCAGTAAGAACATCGTTGATCACAAGGCCGAGAAGTATGTGATTGAGGGCGATAAGCTTACACAGAGTAAGTACTTCACTTGTTCCGATTTAGGGGTTCATGCTGACTTTCCCACAGGCGACTATAACCCCGAAAACGAACGCAGAGTCCAGTCACTTCAATGCTCGGCAGCACACTTTGATCGACGGCTGTTCTATCACAAAATATGCTTACAGCTGCTTGCATCATTCAAATGTGAGCGAGCAGACTGGAAAGGCGCACAAGAAGTGCTGGACAGATTGACTGAAGGTTGCCAATTGGACGACGTGGATGAAAATGACTTTGTCCAGGTTTCAGCACTATATCTGACAGGTGTCATAAGACAGGCCACAGGAGATCTGAACGGCGCCTTGAGATGCTACAAGAACCCTGCCTTGACACTAAAACCCGGACAGAAGCCCCTACTGAACCAAGACCTACGAGTCTTGTCCACACTCAACATGATCCTGGTACTTAGATCGCGACGAGACTGCCAATCCGCAATCAACAACCTGATGGAACTCGTGGAACCATTCTGCATCAACCACGCAGACGCCAACTACAGAGTCGCCATGCAAATCGTCAGAGCCGCAGCAACAGACGGGCTCCCCATCATCAAGATGAAAAACTACCTGTCAATGTCAGCGGGCATGGCCAAGAAGCAGAACAACATGCTGATGCTCTGCATGGCCATCAACCTCATGACGTCAAATTTCTTTGTGGACATAATGGGGGAAAAGGCGGAAATGTCGGCGGGAGCAGGCAAGAAACTTGCTGACAGGACGCAAATGCCGTTGTGGCAGGCTGTTGCTAATCAGATGCTGTCCAACACGCTGAACTTTGGAGGCAAGAGAGGTGAAGCGGCAGAGGCGGCGGCTGAAGCACAGAAGCATATGCAGATGGTGCCTGAGGGTATAAAAGACAAGTTCGAGGTGAGAAGATGAGGAATGGCCGCGGAGGGTGCGTTCGTGAAGAAGCGGGATATGGCGTTGCTTGTGGAGGACTGATAGGGACATATGGAAGCAAAGGCGCAATGAGAGCAGGATTGCCATGGATGCATGGAGCATTGCTGAAAGATGAGGAATCTGGCTTTGTATCTGAAAAGGAAAAACATTTTATAGAGC
>RZIQ01000071.1:0-112859 GCA_003992365.1 Aureobasidium sp. P6 | reverse complement strand
AGGGTTTTAAAAAAAAAAAAAAAAAAAAAAAACAAGCTCAACCAAGCTACAAGGAGGGTTATCTTTGTAGCAATGCGAGACATGGTTTTGATATGACAACCAAGAATGGGATTCTCGAGAGAGGATGAATACATGGGCTCACGGGTGAGCAGCGAGGAACAGGGTATAAAAAGACTAGATATGATAGGATGTCGAAAGGCTAGAACTCGTCATCTTCACGGAAGGAAAGCGAGAAGCTGATGATGGTCGAATAGATGAGCAGACCGCCAGCTATCGACATGGCAGCGGCGGGCATGCTGATCAGGTGGGTATGGGCGAGAACGACAGGAAGGGCTGTTTGAAGGGAGGGGGGTTAATCAGCACATGGACAGAGGGTCGCGTACACGCAAGAAACAACACACCGACACCCATGACGACCAAGAAGCCGGTGATGAAGCGACCAAGCTCGACAACGGCACTGCTGCCTCCGTCCATAAAGTCATCCGAGGATTGAGCGCGTGAGCAGATCCAGTTGGGCACGGGAGCGATGACGTAGGTCGCGACGACCAGCAGGGGCAGGTAGTTGTGCCATAATGCCGAAGAGAGAATGACGAGCAGGAAGCCGATTGCCAGCACCTGCGAGCGCGTGTTAGATGGGCGGGCATCAAGGTGGGACGAGGGGAGCTGGCGGGGCGGTGCGTACGAAGGAGAGGGCGATGATTGTTTTGAGTCCGGCCATGTCGTGCGAGGATCAGGGACAAGACAAGACAAGAGATTGTGGTGGTCGGTGTCTCGCAGTCGTCGTTGGTCTTCGGCGTAGGCCATCAAGAAGGCGGGCCGGCGGTCGGCGCTGACGATGCGTCTCTCGGCGGAGCGCCAAGCAACAAGTCTGGGGAGCTTTGGCCTGAACAGGCGCCATCTCATTCCATCATCGCTGCTGCCGCTGCTTTGAAGCAATTACCCTTCACTTTTCGGTCGTTTGTTGTTGCATCTGACTTTTTACCGCGCTTTGTCCTTCTTCTCTCTCACATCCCCGTCAACCCTCGCCCTCCTCTCACCACCGCAACCATG
Source organism: Aureobasidium sp. P6 (assembly GCA_003992365.1). Lineage (NCBI taxonomy): Eukaryota > Fungi > Ascomycota > Dothideomycetes > Dothideales > Saccotheciaceae > Aureobasidium > Aureobasidium sp. P6. The sequence continues at coordinate 111,809 of RZIQ01000071.1, read as the reverse complement.
TTCCGCAACAACTACGACAACGACTCTGTCACCTTGTACGTTCCGCCATCTCATCAGACCAACACCATCTCACTCTTCTCTAGCTCGCCGCAAGGTCGCATTTTCCAGGTCGAATACGCCCAAGAAGCCGTCAAGCAGGGTTCCGTCGTCGTCGGCATCGTCAGCAAGACCCACGCCGTTCTCGCCGCAGTAAAGGTCCGCCAGCACCACCATCACCACCACCACCACCAACTCTCCTTCAACATCTAACACAACCTCCTCACAGAGAAACGCTGAAGAACTGTCATCCTACCAAAAGAAGATCATCCCCATCGACTCGCACTATGGCCTCGCCCTCGCCGGTCTCGCCTCTGACGCCCGCGTCCTCAGCAACTTCATGAAACAGCAATCGCTCTCCTCGCGCCTGACGTACGGCCGCCCCATCCTGCTCTCAGAAATCACTTCGCGCATCGCCGACCGCGCACAGACAAACACCCAGCAGTACGGCCGTCGCCCCTACGGCGTCGGCCTGCTGGTCGCCGGCGTCGACGCAAAAGGCCCCCACCTCTTTGAATTCCAGCCTTCGGGCATCACTCAGGAAATGGTTGCTTGTGGTATCGGCGCAAGAAGTCAGATGGCCAGAACTTATCTCGAGCGCAACATTGATCAGTTTGAGGGATGCAGTCGTGAGGAGTTGATCAAGCATGCTTTGCGTGCTCTGAACGAATCTCTGCCCCAGGACAAGGAACTCACCGTCGACAATACTTCGCTGGGCGTTGGCGGTTTGGAGGAGAACTTTACTCAGTATGAGGGTCAGCAGATTGCCCAGTGGCTGGACACGACGTTTGAGAACAGGAATGATGATGCCGGCGATGCTGCTGCACCCGCAACACAACAGGAGGGTGCTGGAGAGTCTATGGAGGTCGACTCATGATTTTGAGCAGAGAGAGGAGGATAGTAACCGCTTTGCAGGGGAAGAGAAAGCAGAGACACCATAAGACCACAACAACAACTGACGTCCTGACATGATGTGTATCGAATAGATTTTTACACTTTTACTGAACTCATGATCCGCTTGCCTTTTCAAAACTTGATATTAGATATTAGAAGCAAGACCATACGCAATGGTTTTATATCATCCTATCTTGCCGTACCAAGCAGTGTAAACATCCACACAACCCCTGGTTTGATGGATATTTGTCAAACGCGCCAAAAACGCCTTTCATTTGTTTCTTGATGCAGAAGAAGAAGAAGCATCACTCTTCCCAGCCATCCAACCCGCGAGATCGAAATTCTGAATCTGCTGGGCAGTTCCAGACGCACCTCCAGCGCCCATGGGACCATTCTTTTGCATTTCTGCGAACTCGGCCTTTGTTTCTTCGTCCACTGTTCACAGACATTAGCGACTTGATCACCCGGAAAACCCCTCCCAAGAAAGAGAGGTTGGATAAGGAAAAAGGGCTTGAGATAAGAGATGGGGAATATTGGGGGGAACAGAGGGGGAGAAAAAAAAAGAACTTACTATTCTCCATCAAATACGGCATACCAAACACCAAACCCATACTCAACACACCCATCAGAATCATGGGATTCTTGAAGAAGCCGAGCAAATCAAAGCCCTGCCTGACTTCATAGTATTGCTTTTGACCCTGCGCCGAAACCGCAACTCTCAATACCTCAGAAGACGACAAGGCAGCCTTTGAAGATGCGATTTTGGCGCCGGGATTGCTCCATTTGTTGGATGGGTGGGTGAGGTAGACGGATATCGTGTCTTGCTCTTGTTGCGTTGGTGCCGGGGTTTCTTGGTCGCCTGGTTGGGAAGGGATGGAAGAGGAGGAGGTGGAGGGCGAGGAGACGTCGACGCGGAGGGAGGGGAAGGCGTGGTTCAGGGTGTGGATGTCGAGGAGGTAGGAGCCTTCTTCGAGCAGAGGGAAAAGGAAGCTGTTGTCCTGGCGTAGAGGGACCGAGATACGTTTGCCGTGGGAGCCGTGTAGGGTTGCGTGGGTCGAAGGTGGGAGGTCGGAGAGGTCGAGGAGGGAGGTCGAGGGGGAGATGCTGAGTTGGAGGGATGTCGCTGTCGCTGTGCTCATGAGAGCGGCGAGGGTGGGGAGGAGTTTCATAGTCGTGTTTGCTGTGAAGTGGTGGCGAGAGCTTGGTATTTTGGTTGGATCAGTCAATATAGCGCAAGTTTGTGAGCTGCGACAATTGGTGTTTTGGGGTCTTGGATGATGCGGTTCGATGTGAGTCTGGAGTTTGCGGGTTGGACTGAGGGTCTGAGCTTCTCTTGAGCTTTCGGCTTCGGGAGAAGTGTCACGCTCCTGCCTAGACTTCTTGATCAACTGCACTTTCCACGGCAGAAGATATGGACCACCATACCAATTCACAAAAAGTATTGGATACTGAGTGTGGAGGATCGACAAAAAGGATTGCCCCCTGACGGAGTCGAACCGGCGACCTCGGCATTACTAGTGCCGCGCTCTACCAACTGAGCTAAAGGGGCTTGATGGAAGACACATTAAACAACACTTATATATCCTACGTCGGTTGAACAGCCTACCTTGCGGCATCTATGACATCCCGCATATGTTGACTCATATCTCGAAGCCTCAATGGTCCACTCAAGATCTGTTCTCGCGCATCAGCGTTGGGAAAAGATGAAGTCCAATGGCAGAGGAAGCACGAGAGACAGATCTTGCACTTCCGTCAAGGCCTTCGACTTCTGCCTCGTCAACTTGAGCATCTCATCAGCCCTGATTCACATCTCTCCATGATCTATGATGAAACATGAGAGCAAATCACCGATAGAACCTGCAATTCTCTCCCTCACGACTTTGCATCGTTAGTCCAATTCATCGCTGTATGGTCGGAGAACCTCTCAAATCGGTTGCGGTCTTCGCTAATCAATCGAGCAACCAATTTCACCGAACTCAGAGCGAACGCTTTGTCCGCTTGCTGCAAATTGCTCGCGATAACCAATATGTATAAAGACTCTTGTTTACTGCAGGGTCACTTGTAGATATGAATCTCTGTTTCTTTCGATACAATGCCTAATCCGAAAGATACACCTAATCCTTATGGGCACCCATGCTACAAAGACTGGGCGAAGCAGTCGCCAGAGCAGCGGGTGAAGGGCTTGATGCAGGCTCATGGTACTGCTTCGGAGCATCCGGTAAGTCTTTGGCACCTCCTTCTCAATCACTCTGTTTGCTCTGCATTCTTTCCTTGAATCTACAACAAATTGTAAAGGACAAAAGGCAGAGTAGCAATTGAACACAGCCATGTAATCACAAGCTATACCAAGCTTCTTCTCGTTCAGGCTTCCAGGTTTCTGTGAAGGAACCTTCAAGGCGCGAGCTTTGTCCTCTTGAATTCTTGCTCGTCCCACTAACATACGGTGTGCTTGATTCTCAGCGCTTCAGTGATCTCCTCTACCACAAAACCGAGAATTCAACACCAGTCTCGCTGGTCTCTGTCCACAAGACCTCCCCTACAACAGCAACTTGCACATTCACCTTCAAGATACCAGCCTACTATACGAACGGCTGGCTCAACATGCACGGCGCCGCGCAAACGCTGATTTACGACAACTTGACTACTCTAGCGCTTGCACCAATCTCGAAGCCTGGATTCTGGATGCTGGGAGGTGTGAGCAGAGTGCTGGATGTCAAGTATTTGAGGCCTGCAGAGGTTGATGAGCAAGTCACGGTGGATTGTGAGGTTGTGCATGTGGGTAGGGTGCAGGCGAGTTTGAGGGGTGTGATGAAGGATAGTAGGGGTAGGGTGCTGAGCACATGTGAGCACGACAAGAGTAACATTGACCCAGAGGTTGCACGACTTTGAGGTAATAGGACGGGAAATCGCTAGCGGCGATGAGGAATACTCTCCTAACACAATGCTTTGACGATTCTGGCGTATATGACCATGATCAAGACATTTGAGGTTGGCCCGACACAATTTTGTGCTCACACATGCATCGGATCTTGGATCAAAATCACATGCAAAGCACATCAAAATACACGTCTTGTTCTGCCTGACTTTTTCCAATGATCCGACCGCTTACGTTCTTTGAACGGTCATCCTCGAACTCCAGGGTCAGTTCCCGCCACCTCCCGTAGCCCTTCTTCCTGTGTCTCTCACATGCCTCTAGCACAATGGACCTACCGTCTTACTGCCCCCGGTGTATTTGATATCAACCAGACATTTCAATCGTGGAAAGCGTGGAAGGCGCAAAACCTCCATCTATGGTCCAAAGATGAAGTTCTGTCAGGCGCCCCTAATGATCCCGAGATTCCTAACTACGAAAACATCGTGTCAACTTCGCTGGTGTTCAACCAGGGTATTGTTCACCCCCTTCCCCACTTCGTTGACGACTCCAAGACATTCGACATGACAACGAAGATCGAGTTGTTCGCTGAAGTGCTCGGAGAGGCGTTGTCGTGGGTTCACACCAGACACCCTCATGTTCCAAAAAGGTATCAGGCCTTGCGGTACGTAGGCACATCGGAAGATGGCGTGTTTGGAGAGGAGTTGTTACAGGCTCTCACTGGACGCGGCCGTGGCCCAGAAAGATATCATGTTTTGCGTTAGTTGAGCATGTCGGAAGATGGAGTATAGGGAAAGCGGCAAGAATTTATCGAGCAACATATCTCTCAATGGACGCAAAACGGGGTTGTGAAATTATTGTATGCCGATGTTGGCCGCTGGATTGGGAGAGCAATTCGTCAGAACCATTGACATCTCGTCATTCAGTCGTAGCGTCTGCGTCTCTCAGAATCCCTGTCTCTTCTTTCGTAGGGCGAACGACTCCTGTGACGTCTTCTCTCGACAGACCTTGATCTTGAACGCTCGCGACGGCTGTGATGATGTCTTCGGTCGCGGTCATCTGTAGCACGCTTTCCATGACCATCATCGTCCCGTCTAGGACGGTGTCGCCTGTCTCTGTCGCCATCTCTTGAACGCGATCGTCTCTTGTGTCTTCTTTCGCGACTTCTGCTTCGATCATGGCGTTTCCGGTGCTTCCTCTCCCGACTCCTGCTGCGCTCACGCTTCTCTGGTTCCGGAGTTGGTGCCGACTCTGCTCCCATGCCAGGTCGCATAGCCACAGGTTCGAGGTTTGCGTTGTCTCTGTCCGGCACAGGCAGCCCCATGGCTCTCAGCATCTCGTCCTCTTCTTGTTGTTTGATCTTTCGCATTTCCTCCCGTCGTTGCGCAGCTTCATCCATCTCTTTGCCTTGTTCGCCACGCGCGTACCAATTCAGATCTTTGCCTTTCTGCCAACGGCCGACTGGCGCCATTAATGAGTGACCGAGGTAGTTTTGGCGGTGAGGGTCATTTTGAACATCTGACCAGGAAAATTCATTGCGCCCTCCTCTTGAGCCTTCTTTGCGTACTGTTTGCAGGAGATCCATGGCAGCCAAGTTTCGGAATGATAGATGTGGTTGTTGTGATGCGGCTCAAGATGAAAGTCGAGCTTGAAGATGACGCTCGTCTCGCGACTTTCCTGACTTGTCTTGGCATTGCTTTTGATTGTCAATACCTCAGTCTAGAGACTACGTGTTTCCTCGAGCCTTCTTTGCGACTTATGTGACTTCGTCGCAGTGTCTAGAAGAGCATTCCTACGCCTGGATGTCAAGATCTATCCTTTTCAAACATTGCCATGGCTGTCTGTATCTCACTTTTCTGCCCTCGCCATCCAGTGTTCCAGCAAAGAAAGTCCATCAAGTAGCATCAGCGTTTCATTAGAAGACACTGAGCCTCAAACATTTTCAAAAAGACAACTCGACCTAAGCGCGACCGAAAGACGAAGTCAAACAAGACCCTCGACCGAGCTCTACCCAAGGATCTTTGAATATCTCGAAAACCAACGAGAAATCGGGTGAGAAGACAAACAAATCTATAGGCTTAACCATCCTGAACACAGCCGCAAATGGGCAGCTACATGGACAGCCTCGTTTTGCAGGCGACATGACAACGATCCTGCTTTCAGCCAAAGTCATCGGCTTGGACAAAGGTTCGTCAACAAACCAGAGCGAGCGCAAGAATACTCATGGAGGATTCATTATCCTGTGATTCATTTCAGCCTCGAGCCTCTGCATTAAATGCAGATCTATAGCTCGACGTCCAATGAAGTTTGGAGGCGGCACTTGGATGACAAACCGTTCTGTCACGCCTGTTTCTCCAAAGATTAGTCAAACGCAGTGCCAATTGGTTATAAATGGTTTGTATTTAGCTCGGGACGACACATGCCGAGACCAAAGGATAAGTGGAGCAAGTCAGAAAAATCTCATAATTAGCAGGATCCAGACTTCAAGCTGTGAATCACACCGCCCGATTCGATATGATACGCAAATTTGACCACTGATGGTGCTCTTCACAAATGCCAATCATCCATTGCTCAAGATCCCTCGGCTGTGGCTTACTCAACACAGTGAGCATACCTCTCAAGATCTCCCGAGCATCTTCTTTGGTATCAACATCAGAGATCCCATTATGAAATCTTCTCATCACCTCATCCTTTTCCATCGCTAGCCCGAGTAAAGGATCACCTCTGGATCGCAAAATATCAGCCAACCGTCGATCATCCCTTGAAAGACCCGCATTTGCCGACTGGAGCTGGCTCTGGTCAGCAGTGACGTATGAAGGCCCAAATGCCTCTTGGGCGGGGACGCATCGAGCAAACTGCCAGTCAATTATTCCCGTCACGTTTCCTGCTTCATCTAGCAGAATGTGATCTCCTTTATCATCGATGTGCTTCAGAAAGAACTCTCGAGTTTCATTCTCTGGTAACATCTCACCAAAGTGTGCCGCAAAGACCGAATAGAAAGCGAATGCTTCGAATGGCCAATCCGGACAAACTTGACCATCGGCAATCAAATCCAAATACTGTTTGCAGATGCTGAGGACGTACTCCTTGCTCGTCTTGCAGGCTCCAAAGGTGTCGAGGTGCACATATCGATTGCTGGCCACTTTAGAGACTCGAAGTTCTCCTTTCTCAATCACCAATGAGCCAGCTAAAGGAAACGGGTGTTTTGAGAGCTCAATGATGATATCCGCTACAGCCTCTAGGACATTTTGTTTGTGTTCTTCTCCGTAATCCCAAGGATGCCCTGGCAATCTTTCCATGAGAACGTAGTTGATCCCGACAGAATTCTCTTTGTCCGAAGCCAACCCGAACCCGAAAACCTTTGGCGCTGGCACTTTTGTCGTCTCCAGGAACTTCAAAGTAGCAAATTCGCTTGTAATGAAGTACTCCAGCAGCTCAGGCGGACAATCCGCGAATCCTTTACGTGGTGTCCGAACCAGCCATTCCGTCTGGTCGTCAAAGACGATACGACCGTGAAAGTTGGCGCATCCAGCTAGGTAGTCTCTCCCATCTGACTCTTTCGAAGCATAGTGACAAGCTTTACCCTCATTCAAGAGAGATGCGCGTTTGAGCAATTCGTCAACGTTGAGCCTACGCTGGATCTCCTCGATCTCAGCCATCCCGAGCTCTCGGAACCGGTCTTCTGTGAGCTGTAGCACCAAAGATGTCAGTCAAACGCAAAACCAAGTCTTGTCTACTCGCTTGCAAACTCACTTCTACCAGCGAGGGACACGAATGCCCAAGTTTTTGGTGCACGAAGCAAAGAGGTTTGTCGCACACGAAGCACAGATTCCCCCGAACACTCGCACGAGTGCACCTTTCGATCGCACAGTTTTTGAATCGAGGCGTGAATGTCATTTTTTTTCCCTCCAAGTCTTGGTTTTTTTTTTAGACGTTTCTCTCGAGATGCTGGACAAAAGGAGTTTGCTCTTTTTTTTTTGCTTGCAGAATTCTTATACTGCATCCTTAGCCACCGGCCCCTCATCTATTGCATAGCCGCCGACCAACATTGTGCTCTTGCTATGTCCTTGATGCAAAAGGTAATCATCTGTTTTCGCGCCTTTTCTACACCGCTGTTTTTCTTTTTTTTTTTTTTTTTTTTTTGTTTTAGGCTGTTTGGGTAGATACACTCCCTCTCTTGGGTGGAAGAATTCCAGACTGTAATTCACGGGGCTACGTGATTATCTATGTTTTTTTTTTTCTTTTTTTTCTTTTTTGGTCGACAAGGCTATTAAGATATAATGTTGATCGAAATTCAAAAAGAAAAGAAAAAAAAAACACTTTTTCGATTCTTCCCGGTCTTGGTGTTTACAGTATCTACAAAGCCAAGAAACTCTGTTTCTCTAATCTTTCTGCTCTAAGAAAAAAAAAGCCGACGAGAAAAAAAAGAGTCAATCTCACAACTCATCATGTCCACTCTCAGCAACAACGACAGACGGCACCTCAGGCATGGCCATAATCTTGACCACCAGACTCGTCCATCCCGTAAAATGCTGCGTGCGCTGTCCCTCGCCAGTCTCGGGATTATACTGCTCCCAAGCGAACCCGGTCTTTTCCCAAGAAGCAAACACGGTGTCGACCAAATTCTTCCTCAACTCTGTGTAAATGTGTGCGGCACGTTTCTGGTGCGGGCCAGACGAGGAAGCCGTGTTGAGCAGTTCTTTGACGACGAGGTAGTTGATGGGAAGCCAGACCGGAGAGCGCCAGTAGTTTTCTTCGGTGCCGTAGAGGGGGTCTTGGAGGGATAGACTGCGGATGCCGTGGGGAGACCAGAGGTGGGAGGGCGAAGAGATCAGATCCAGGACTTGGCCGAGGTGAGGGTGATCGGGGGCCATGAGGCCGGCGAAGAAAGGCGAGAGGGAAATGTAGCCTTTGTGGCAGACGAGCGTGTGTTCTTCGTAATCGTCGACAGTGGCGTCGCAGTAGGCGTGCTCGTCCGCGGACCAATGCAGATCGTCCAAGTTGCGGATGATGGCGTTTTCGATCTTGGAGAAGGTGGCGGCGTCGTCTGTTTCGGAGAGAGTGGTGGCGATGCGTTTCATGGCGCGTGTCATCATGCCCATCCACGACATCAGATCAACATGTAGTTCAGCTGGGTGAGGGGGTTGAGGACGGGGATAGTCGTCGAGTCCAGACGTGAGAAGGTGGGTCTGAGTGCTGCCTCTCCAGCGGTAACCCTCCTTCTTGGAGAAGGCGGGACGGTCATAAGACTTGAGATCGCCAGATTGAGTCTTGCGGAACCACTCAAAGTGTTTCTTGAGCAGAGGGTAAAGATCGCGGAGATACTGAAGAGCGGCTTCAGGGTTGGCAAGAACGCCGTTAGCATTCTCAGAGCCAAGGACCTGCTGGCCAGACTTGGAGGCAGCAATCTTGTCGAGGAAAGAGTGGATGACAAAGAAGAGAGTAGGAGGATTGGCATAGTGCGGGTATTGAGTTTGGAACTCTTGAGGCACCTTACTGCGAGCTTCGGGTCCGAGGATCTGCTCACGGCCAATCCAGCCATCGTCATCCATCAGGTTGAACCAACTCTTGATGATTTGCAGAGTGAGATCGACGTCCCAGTCGATGATGGGAAGCAAATGGAAACCTTCGTCCCAGAGGAAACCACGAGGGAAGAAAGGTCGAGAAGGAGTGCCGGTGAAGAGTTCATAGGGGCCCTCGAGCTTTTGCTGGTTTCTTGCTCTTGCTTCAGCAGTCTCCTGCCAAAATCCTTCATTCTCCTCGTCATACTCGGGAGCATACGAGCGGTCGACAACTGCGTCTCCATGGAAGTAGCCAATACCACCGATCAAGTTGGAGAAAAGCGATTTGGCCAGACCAACGTATTTCTTGTCGTTGAAGGGCTTTTGCGGCTTGAAAGATTGGATGAAGCGTTCGGAGAAGGACTTGATGGTTGTCTCAATCTTCTCTGACAAATCTACCGACTTGATGGGCTCGGAGCCAGAGCCAGAGGAGAAGATGACGTCGAACTCGAATGCGCCTTCAAAGACCTTCTGTACAAAGTGCATGTTACCAGCGCCGGGAGAGTTGGGAATGGTAAAGGCCTGCATTGGGTGAGGCATTGCTTCGGCCGTGTATGTCTCAATGTACTTGTCGAGCGTTGTCTTCATCGAAGAGAACAAGACGGCTGTTCAAGTGTCAGTGTCAGAGATTGATCATGATCAACGAAACATACGCTTGGCCTGCCACAGAGCAGCCTCGGGAATCTGCACACTGTGAACCAGAGTCCTGTCGATGGGCTTCTCTTGGAACGAAGGGTGGATGTGGCTGGGTTTTTCTCCCTTGCGATCGACGACAGATACAGTAAAAGTGCCCAACTCCGGGGTCTCTCCACTGATGACAACGTCTCCCTCGAAACCGAGTTCGTTGTCGTCGTCTTCTGCGTTGTCAACGACCAAGCTTCCCAGTCCTTCAATGCCAATGTTGAAGACGATGGTTGTCTTGACGTCTTCTGCAGCGTCTTCTCTTGGTACACCCCTGATTCTTGCAGCCCATGAACCTCCGTTGGAACCGTGTTCGGGGAACTTGACAAAGTCGGTGGTAATGTCGATTTGATTGCCGGCATCGTGGATGGTCTGCGATCCGCCAGTCCTCGGGTCATATGCGTCCCAGCCGTAGCCGGCCATGCCTTCGTGTTGCTCACATGTGTATCGGAAGTCTGTAGTGTCGGCCGTCAGTCATTCTGTCATGGCTGAGATGGCAGTCATGACACGCACTGTTCTGAACAGAAGCAAAGTCCTCGACTTTCGCCCACAATAGCCCAGTAAGCACACTCTTGGGCAGCCTCGGCCTCACACCAAAATACAAGTTCGGACGGTAAGGGCCCCAAAGAAGCGAATCATTCGAAGCCTTTGTGAATGGTGAGCCAACATCCTGAGCAACAGCCGTCTCGGGCAGAAGCTGCAGCAATGTCACCGCTGCCGATAGTAGCCATGGAGCCATGGTAAAGAATTGCTCAATTGACTTGACCGAGTCCTTTTCAAAAGACCTCGAAAGCAACACGTTTCGCCGTCCTTGTGCCCTGATGGGCGTCATTGGCCAGCGCGTCTGCCCCCATTTTTTGCGGGGCGAGCTTCGTCGTCTTTTCTCCGTCGTTAACGCCGCCTGGGCCCCCTTTTCTCAGTCTCCAATGATACTACAGTACGAGCGCATGAGTCGTTGAAAGCCATTTATATCTGAGATTTGTGACAACTATTCTCCAGTCAAGTATGCTCATCATACAACCAACATCTCGCCATACCAACGCCGACGCATATCCCCTTTGTACATTGCCAATCCTTTGCAGCGTTGAAAGCATCTTAGATCTTGGATGCAGCAGCCAGTTCCTTGCCAACCCACTTCTCCAATCCTCCACGTGCGATAATGTCTTGAACATTCGGCGGCAGCTCTCCAACCTTCTGGCTCCAGCTTCTGCCACTGGGTCCTTCTTGGACAATGACCTGACTGCGTCTGACATCCCATGTGAATGTCCAGCCTGTCCTCCTCGTCAACTTCTTTTCTTGGCTAGGCACTGAGGTGGGTGCAGGCGGCGGTGTGTCGAGCGATTGTCTGTTTTCGCTGGGCTCGGTGATGGGCTTGGTGCCGTCTTGACCAGCTGAAGGGGTGTCGAACGTCTCTCTTAATCGTTGAATGAGCTTGGGGACCTCGACGCCCATCAGAGCGTTGTTGATTGAGTTTCTGCTGAAGATGTTGCCAAAGCTTCCTGCAACGACCATGGGAATCTTCTTTGCGAGAATGGCCGTAGCGGCTTGCTCTCTCGAACTTCCGCAGCCAAAGTTGAAGCCTGCGACCAAAATGTCGCCCTCCTTGGCGATAGATGCAAATTCAGTGTCGTAATTCTCCATGACCACGGTAGCCATGCGGTCAGGTGATGATGAGAAAGCGTCGTCGTATGTGTACTTGCCGGGGTAGATGCCGTCAGTGTTGATGTTATCACCGTTACACCAAACAATCTCGCCGGTAACCTTCTCTGGAAAACCAGGAAGAATGTCGGTAAGCTTTTCGTCTCCAGAAGGTGCGGCATCATCAGTAGCACCAAGAGCCTTCTCGCCAGTCTCGACTGCCTCCTCAGCTTGGCGGACGAGCATATCGAGTGCGTCTTCGATGCTGATCATACGCTGATCTTCGGGAACACCATCACCTTCGCCGCGAATGACACCGTTCCAGCCCTCAGGCTTCTGATATGTGCCAGGACCAGCAATCTTGCCTTGGAGCGCCGAGGCAGCGACGACCTCAGGGCTGGCAAGGTAGGCTTTTGCGTCGGTGCTGCCCATACGACCCTTGAAGTTACGATTGGACGCACTGATACCAACTTCACCAGGCTCGAGAAGACCCGTGCCGAGACCAATGCAAGGACCACATCCAGAGGGAAGGGCTTGTGCACCAGCGTCGAGAAGAACTTGCCAGTCACCTTGCTCTTCAGCAGCACGTTGCTCGGGAAGGGAAGCGGCAGCAATGTAGAAGTTTACGTGGGAGGGAATCTTGGGAATGGTACCGTTGTTTGCCTCGGCAGCATCCTTGAAGACCTTGGCGGCAGCGGCAATATCAGAACGACGGCTGTTTGTGCATGAAACGAGGTATGCCTTATTGACCTTGATGTCTTGTGCGTTGAGTTCATTCAGGGGAGTTGCGACCTTGACACTGTTGGGACCGGAAACATAGGGGCAAAGAGACTCGAGGTCGAGGAAAAGCTCCTTTGCGTATTTGGCATTCTTGTCAGCAGTCAGAGGCTTCTCAAACAGCTCATCCAGTCTTTGATGGTTGAATCGAGTAGAAGTTTCGGAAGAGGTGAGAGAAGCATCCTTGTAAAGAGAAGCTTCGGTAGCCTTTGCACGAAGCCAACCTTGCAGGACACCGTCAATGGGGAAGAGGCCAGACAGAGCACCCCACTCGGTGGTCATGTTAGCGATAGCAAGACGGTCGTCGATGGGAAGAGAGTGCATGGTCTCGGGAGAGCCAGTGAATTCAATGGCGTGGTTCAGGACCTCGTCGTTGTTGAAAAGACCAGCCAACGCAACGATGACATCTTTGCCAGTGACACCGGCTGGGAGAACACCTTTGAGAGTGACTTTTGCAATTGGGGGAATCTGCCACCAGGTGCGACCAGTGGCCCAGATAGAAGCAGCATCGGTACGGACGACAGGAGTTCCGAGACAACCGATACCACCGTACATGTTTGTGTGTGAGTCCGAGGCAACACAGAGAGTGCCAGGCCAGGCATAGCCTTCCTCGACCATAATCTGGTGACCAATACCACGACCAGCAGGGTAGAAGTCGACGCCTTGCTGCTTGGCAAAGTTCTCGATCTGGCGGTACTTTTGTAGGTTCTTCTCGGTCTTGTTCTGAACATCGTGGTCGAGGGTCATGACAATCTGCTTGGGGTCGTGGATCTTTGTGGCGCCGATGGACATGAACTTTGTCGCGACTGGCCACGAGTTGTCGTGGGTCATGCATTGCTGAGGGGAGAGGGTGACATAGTCGCCAGACTGGACGAACTTGTCTTCTGCGAGACCCAGACTGTAGCGCTGGACAATCTTCTCAGTCAAGGTCTGGGGCACGGCGACGGGCTGGTCAGCATTGAGGTAGTTGGCGATGCCGGGCTGTTCGAGCAGCGAAGGAAAGACGTCTGGAGAGGAAGCATTCCGTAGAGGAGTCGATGTTGTGTAGGGACGAGGACGAATGGTGTGCTGCGAGGCTGCAACAGCGGCTCTGAGAGCGGGGCGGCGAGTGCTGCTGAGTCTGGCTGTGGCCTGGTATAGCACGTGTCAGTCAGTGGTACAGGCACAGGCAGAGGTTTCAATGGCTGCTCACCAGACGCAGTCTCGCGCCAGATGCCGCGTTCAGGCGGAGAACAGGCATGTTGAACAGAGGAACAACCAAAACAAAGGGTATCTCAAGAATGGCAAGTCAAGCCCGACATAGACTTGCCCTCTTTTATTTTTTGGGCAGGCAGGCCAATCATCCATGACGGATTGGTACACACGTTATGCAGCCTCCGACATCGCCCTGCACAAGGGTTATGCAGCCTCCGACGTCGCCCTGTGCGAGAGTTATGTTGCCTTGGCGTTGCGGCGAGCTTAGCGGCTCCCCCGAGACTCGTCATGTCACCGCTTGGGCATTTGTTTGCTGATGAGTCAATTCACTTCCTCGACAAGCCCTCTTCCTCTTCATTCTTTTCCTATCCTTATCACATTCCTCAAGCATGCCTTCTCGTCAAGACACGTCATATTTTGGAGCCGGGCCCGCTCCGTTGCCCACGGCCGTTCTGGAAAAGGCTTCCCAAGTCCTTCTCAACTACAACGACTCAGGAATCGGCATCACAGAGATCTCGCATCGTTCTGGAGATGCTGCCAAGATCCTTGACGACACAAAATCTGCACTGGCTCAGCTTCTCGACATCCCCACCCAAGAAGGCCCCGATGGCTACCAGGTCATCTTTTTGCAAGGAGGTGGTTCCGGCGAATTCAGTGCTTCCGTCTACCACATGACCGCTCTCTGGGTCGAGAAGAGAAGACAGCAGATTGTGAAAGAGATCGGATCAGAAGATGAGGCCAAGGTCTTTGATGCCTTGAGAAAGGCTGTCGATGAAGAATTCAAGCTGGACTACCTCGTCACCGGCAGCTGGTCATTGAAGGCCAGCCAGGAAGCTGCTCGACTCGTTGGCGCAAACCACGTCAATGTTGCCCTCGACACCCGCAAGGACAACAACGGCAAATTCGGCACCATCCCTAACGAGTCGTCATGGTCACTGACGCCCAACCCTGCACACAGCGCTATGGTCTACTACTGCGACAACGAGACTGTTGACGGTGTCGAGTTTCCTTCTTTCCCCAACATCGACTCGGACAAGTACCAGGTCATTGCAGACATGTCGTCGAACTTCCTCAGCCGCAAAGTCGACGTCAAGAGGTACTCTGCCATCTTCGGAGGTGCACAAAAGAACGTCGGCACAACAGGAATCACCATTGCCATCATCAAGAACTCTCTCCTTACACAGCTCGCCAAGCCCGATCTTCTGCGCAAGCTGAACCTGCCCGTTGGCCCCGTCGTTCTGGACTGGCCTACCATCGCAAAGAACAACTCCCTCTACAACACCCTTCCCATCTTCGATGTCTGGATCGCTGGTCAAGTCATGCAATCCCTCATCTCAAAAGCCTCCACCCCTGGCCCCAAGATTGCAACACAACAGTCCGAGTCTGAGTACAAGGCTTCGCTTCTCTACGGAGTCCTTGACGAGTACCCCATCTACCACGTTGTACCCGACAAGTCAGTCCGCAGCAAGATGAACATTTGCTTCCGCATCGGCAGCGAACAGGACAGAGACGACAAGGAAAAGAAATTCTTGGCTGGCGCCAACGAGAGACTTTTGCTTGGATGCAAGGGCCACCGCAGTGTCGGTGGTTGCAGAATCAGCAACTACAACGCCGTCAGTGTCGAAAAGGTCGAGAAATTGGCAAAATGGCTCGAGGAATTTGCTCAGCAGCAATAAATCTCAGTGATTGAGTACATGCCAGGATAACCAAAAGTAATGCTTTCCTAGACAGTCGATGATACCGAATTTTCTCTCGTCCTCTTCCCAATATGATGCTTCCATTCATGTGACCAGCACGAGCGAGCTTCAAGACGACACGACGCGATAGCAATACAAAGATGCCGGCGACGAAACTCTCAGCGCTTGTTCGTCGGATGAATCCCGCCTCACCTCACAACCTCTCGACACTCGCAAGTTGTACTTCCAGCTCGACGCAAACCCAAAAGACTGTTTCCCTCCACTCTAGCTAATCCTTCGTAAAAGCTAGAATCCGCACATCTCCAGAAATTTCCCTCAGCATGAACCAACAATTCCGCCACCTGAAATGTTGAAGATCCGCTATCCTTGACGCATTCGAATCAAATCCAGTCGTCTCTCCCTACACATCTCAATCTCGCACATCTTGCACATATCTCCAAAACCTGAAAAACATGCGAATCGGGGGGGAAAAAAAAGACGTGCAGGCTGTATTCGGATCAGAAATGACGGAAGATGGACGTTTTTTTTTTTTCTGCCATTCTTCTTCGATTATCATTTGCAAAAAGAACACCGTCGAGCGGGCATTGTAGCACATAGTTGTGCGTATACGTCCATCCAGACAGACAGACTCCAGCCTTGGGTATACTTGTTCGATCGCGGGACGTAAATGTATATTGTAAGTGACGGTAGCGAGTGGTCGGTCAACTGGGACTTGGTGTCGGGTTTGGCGTAGGATACATTGTCAGGGGGAGATGATGCAAGATGAGAAGGGGGTTTCCGACTTGAGGCGTTGGTTCTTGGTCTTTTCCATCGTTGGACTTGATCGGTGATTGAGGAAATGATCAAAGTCTGAGATGTTACGGTTGCTGTCAAGTTTGGCGGAGAGCAGTATGTTGAATGCCGACTTGCGTTGTAGCTCATGAAAAAGAGTGCTGTCCTGAGAATTCAACAAGAAGCGGGAATTCGATTCTATCTCATATCGGGCATCCTTATGGAAAACGAAAAAAATGGCAAACCCCTTATCAAGGCCGTCTGTATTCGACAAACCTCGCACCCGTATCCCTTCTCACGTTCGTCGCATGGATATTACCCACCCCGTTATACCTATAAATAATCGTCCCGCACTTGTCATGCCCATACCACTTATCCCCACCCATCGTTTGATCATTAGCTTGAAAGCCCTGATTGTTCCGCATCCGATCCATCATCTCATTGCCAACTCTATCATCGTCGACAAACTCACCTCCCCAAGTGATATAAAATACTTCGATGCCATCATGCGACCAACGCGCATTGGGACACTTCTTCCTGATCAGATCTTCCTTCTCGTTCCAGTACCTGTCGCGCTCGTTGCGGATGTTGTCGCGCTCGCGGCGGAGATCGTCATTGGTCTTTTGCTGTTCGCCGAGTTTGGAGTTGAGGTTTTCCCTGTCGATGCGGAAGGTGTTGCGTTCGTTTGTCACGCTTTCGAGTTTGGCTTTTTGTCTCCCGATTTCGGTCCAGGCTTTTGTGATGGGGTCGGTTTGGGAGGCCGTGTCGTTGTCGATGAAGCCGTCATGGGCGGAATCCTGGTTTGTCATGGTTAGCTTGGAGCTGAGTTTGGGATTTGGAAGAAGGGGGTTCCTTACGTGTCCCATGTCGCCCCAGATGAATCCGAGGCGCCAGATTCCCTTTTCGTCGGCGCGGCCGAACAAACCTTTGATGTTGCCATTCTTCATCGGGACGTCGAAGAACTTTGTCTTGACGTCAGTGAAGAGCTGTTGGTCGCGTCTGTGGCCTTTTCCACTTTCAAACGTGCATTCTTCGGCTTGGGCGACGAGATTGCGGCCTCGATTTGTGAAGAGCTGGATGCCGATTACTTGATGTTCTGCTTTCTTTGGCTGTTCCGCTTTCTTGTCGTCGTCGTCTTTCTCCTCGGGGGCTTGCTTTTCCTCAATACCACCGTTGTCGGCTATGCCGACTTGGATGGTACCTGAGATGACCCTCTCGAGAGTGTGAAAGTCTGTCAACTCGATTACACGACCTCTTGCACCTTGTGTTGCACCACGAGAGAGGATGAGACCGTTGTCATAGTACACAGAGATTGAAGCGACGGCTCCACGGCGCATCTCGACGGACAGTTTTTTGATCTTCCAGTGCGGCAAGAGGAACTCGATGTTGTTGAAGGCGTCTCCTGTGACGGTCGAACCAAGTGGCTCTGTAATCTTCAGGTTCTTGCTGATGGATGGTCTCTCCGAGGTGCATCTCTCCAGTAATGTTTCTTCTTCGCTCGAAAGCGTGACACCTTCCGCGATCAAACTGTCGGAAGACTCGCTTGTCTGTACCGCAACAGCATCTTCTTCTCCCTGAGTCTTGGCCACAATTCTCTCACCGTTGAGCGGCATGGAATTCTTTGGAGGTCGGGGGACCTTGACTTCTGGCAATCGCTCTCCAAAAGCAGTAGGGTCTTGGAATGGTTCGACATGTTCTTCTTTGGATGCTTCGATGGGGTTCTTTTCAATGTTGTCGACTTCATTGACGATCAAAGCCATTTGACGTCGGATGGCTTTCTTTGCATCTGCAAGGCCGGAGAGACTCGCCGGGAACTTTGCGCGACTGTGAGCAGATGTGGTCACTGTTTTCGATGCTGTCTTGTTAGACTCTTTGTCTGCTAACACAATTGCGTCATCCATGACATCGACTCCTTCCCCCCAAGGCGTGATCTGCTTTGTGTTGTTCTGCACGTCGAAGATGTTGGACCCCAGGTTGGTGTACAAGCTCTTATATGACATGTAGGCATCCATCATGGCGTTAGTGTATATCTGAGCATTCTCGTACTGAAGCTTGGTATAGCTCTCAGGTTTGGTCTGCACAAAGCTTCTCAGACTCTCATACTTGGTGATGATGGCATAGATGCGCTGAGGACATTGTGCAACAAGATCTGGGAATCTTGCAGCGGCTTGCATCAAGCTTTGAACATCCCACTGCTGCTCTCGTGGCTTGATATGGCCGCCACCAGACCAGCTGACCTGGATTGTCGTCTCAGTGTTCGTTTCGATGTTGGTTTTTGCGACATTGACGTTGGCCTCTGCGGTGATGTCTACGGGACCAGCAGTAAAAGCAACCTTTGCTTGAGCTCTGATATCAGTAGCTTTTGCTTTGTTGAGAATCTTCATACTGACGAGAGCATTGAATTCGCCGCCTTCTTGGAATCCAGAGATAAATCCGTCACCGAAGACTGCGTTAAAGTTCTCGCCCGTGACAGAACGGACTGGGTTGTAGACAAGCGCGTCCTTGAAGTTGATTGTCTGATTGATCACCTTGACGCTGATGTAAAAGTTGAGATCGCTTTGTTTGAACTTGTCGGAGTCGATGAAAGATCCCCGACCTGAACCTCCGAACTTACCAGCCTTGATCGACAAGCTTCCGGATATGTTCATATCATCGGTGATGTCGCTCAACTTGTCAACGAAGCGACTGGTGTAAGTCACGATCTGTGACGTGTCAGTCTAATCCACAAATATCTCATCTCTAATCGCTCACCTGGCTTGGACCGCCAATTGAAGACGAGTCAAAGTCAAACTTGCCCTCACTGGCGAGCATGCCCTTGAAGCGATCCTTGAAAGCGTTGTCCATCTGAGCCTTGACGGCTTTGGTGGCCTCCTCGTTGTCTGCCCTGAGATTGGCAGCATCAGCAACATTCTTCTCTTGCTCTGCTCGTCTCTGGAGATCCATCTCGCGCTTGTGTGCGGCGTCTTCCTTGCGCTGCTTTGCTTCCTCAGCCCTAAGCTGTTTCTCTTCCTCCCAGCGTTCTTTCTCAAGCTCGGCTCTAAGCTCACGTTCTCTCTTCTTGCGCTCTTTCTCGTCCTCGCGTTGTTCACGCTCGCGCTCTTTGCGTTCTTCTTTCTCGAGCCGCACTCTTTCACGTTCTTCCTCGATCATTCGGCGCTCTTCTTCCGGGTCGGCTTTAGTGATCTTTCCGACAGATGAGGCACGTTTGCGAGGACCCGTGACGATAGCCTTGTTCACGGGTTGAGAGTCCGACGATACGCCGGCTGCTGATCGAGCTGGAATCTTGACAGACCCCTTCTCTGCTGAGACTTCCGGTTTAGATTCTGCCTCCGCTTGGGTGACCTTTGACTTGAGAGACTTGCCAGAACCAGCAGCAGGCTGAGCCTTGCCTTCGGCCTCTGGCTGTTCAACATCAGCCTGAAGATGTAAGCATGTTGTGGGATGATTTACTAGCTACAAGACCTTACCCATGTATCATCCTCTTCATCGCTTTTGCCAGCTTTGACGGCAGACTTGGATTCATCGCCCGCCGCAGGCAATGCTTTCTTTCCGGCCTTTTTTGCAGCGAGTCCCTCGTTATCAGATTTCGTCTCCGTTTCCTGTGTGCTGGCTGAAGCTTGATTTGCAGGCTTCTTGGTGTCCTCTGGAAGCTCTGTATCGGAGGAGGCAGATTTGGAAGACGATTCTGTATCATCTTTTGACTTTAGAAGTTTCTTCTTCTTGTCGGGAATGGTCTCCTTGGTTGGTGATTCCTCCTCAGTCTCGTCGAGTTTAGGAACCTCATCTACAACCACTTCCTTCTGACGAGACCATGCGCTAGGTCGTCCCATGGATTGAACCATGATACGCATAGTGGTTCCATCATTGGTTAGGACGTTTTCGGCCCGGGACGAGTCGACCACGACTGCATCATCAATACAGATCTGCTGAGTATATGTATTGAATCTGAGTATGGTTAGCACCGATTCTGAATTCGTGGTGTTCAATGTTTACCCTTGGCCAAGGCGCATAGCATTGTTACTGTGGTAGTCAGTGAGGATACACAACAGAAAGGATGACTTATCGTACTAAGGAGCGAGGACAAACGCCATTTTGGGCGGTATGCGAGATTGTTATACCCAGACAAGAGACCGACGGGTGGATCGTGAGCAATGAGTAGATCTTTCCCAGAAGTTTCGAGCTTGCTCTGCTCGAAGCGTCTTCAGGTCGATGTATATATACCCATGGATGCTCAATGAGTCGACTGCTGACCACGACTCCATCGGCTAAAATGTCTCCATGCCCTTCAGATACAGCTCAATACGTTACCAATCTTATTGCATCTTTCAGCTGCGAGCACGGCGAATGGGCCATGATCAGCAGCTTGTATTAGCTCGCCGGTTGTTCTAGACGATGCTTTCGTACGAATCCAGCGAACGAACGCTCAAGCACACGCAAGCGTGTTTCGGCGACACCTAGACTGACTGTTCAGGGAAAGAGGTTTTATCTTGGCATGAGCTTTATTGGAGTAGTACAAGAATTACACATTTCCCACTCGGGTATTGCTGAAAAGGGGCTTGAAAAGTGGTTGGCAGGAGCTGAGAATGCAACGGGATCGTCCCGCCCCGTGTGACGACCCCACTCGTTCTCAGCCGCATTTCCAGCTCTCGACTCACCTTAGCTTTTTGATCTGCATCACGTTATGGCTAACGTATAGGACTGTGTTCTCGCTGAACCTTCAGCTCAAAATACCATCACTGACCGTCAGACACGGTTCGTACACTTCTTGGCTAAGACCATGTCACAGCCCCTTAGCGGAGATATACGACGGATCGCTTGCGGGATGTCCTGCCTCTCTCCAAACCGCACTGCCGAGCCTTCATTCTTCTTGAAGTTGTCATTGACCCAGCTTTGCCATCTTTCCCATGACTGTCACCTTCAATCCGGACGCATTTGAGCCCAGGGAGATTCCTCTTGACGAGGTCACTCGCCGCACACAAGCAAATCTACCTTTGTCAATTCCATGGCACCCGAACAAAGTGATTCCCCTGGGCACTTTCTATCACTCTGATAAACCGCATGATCCTTGGTCCAAGACGTCGCCCTTTGACACAGCATCTCTTGCATCGACTCCGATAATCGTCAGCCGTGATTATGGAAGCGAAAGCATTTTCAAGTCACATTCGACTAGCCGATCAACAGAAACGTCGGACCACCTCGAACTAGGATTTGGCGTAGGGGTGGGTTTACCTTTTCTCGCCAGTGTGACAGTGCAAGGCTCGTACTGCAAAGACGTGCAAGAAAACAAAGACGTATGTTGTATCATACATCATCCATCGTCGAGAATGACAAATTGAAGCAGACAAGCAAAACAAGACTTCGGTAAACTTCAGTACTCGTGCTGGATCTGTTTCATTCGAGCGCCAACCAAGATTTACTCACGACGCCATCATTACCATAAAGTACAATGGAGGACTAGAGGCTTTCCATCAGCGCTTTGGTGACTATTATCTTGCTGCTTATCGGCTAGGCGGAGATACAGGCATCCTGGTGAGCAGCGGCAGCTCTCACAAACGTGAACTGGAACAATTCGGCATCACAGTCACTGCGGATGTGCTGTTTGTCAGCGAGAGCATTACACACACCAAGGATCTACTGGAGACTGCAGACACTAGCGACATCAAATTCATGGGCTATGATACCTTGGGCCATACAACATATAAGTCTGCCGCACAAGACACGGATTCATCTTCCGACCTCGTTCGACAACGAGCATCCGAGCTTTGCGAAAAGGCCACAACTTTGGACGTGAGAGTTTCTGACAAGTTGGACGAGCTGGATATCCATGATGGGGACTGTGTTGACGAGGCAATGTGCAAGTCTTTGGTCGAATCAGGTCTGGTCGTGGAATTCATGCTGCTTCCTGCAAGTAGTATTAGAGAGGTGCGACACTGGATGGTCGAAGATGATGTAATCTAAATTAGGAAAAATCGCATACCTTTTACGGCCAGCAATGTTTCCATGGTGTCCCGACTATTTGCGCCTTTGATTGGTAGTCTCTCGAGACCTGTGAGCATACAGGATAGCACATTGTCAATCAAACAGCTGATAGTCTTGCCCATTCATTATGCCGTAAATTCTACTTGTCTAAAAGGTATCTCTCCCTCTTCTCTGTCCACATACCCCATCTCACATACATCCATATGCCATCTCAAAAGCTTCAAGTCATTCAAATGTACCACAACTTCTTATCAGCACTGCAGAACGGAGGCTTGCAAGCAGGATAACTGTCACAACCACCTCTAAACTCACACCCATCACAGTTGTAGAACTGAGGTGCGGCAGCATCCGTCTCCACAGCCACAACATTGACAGGTCCGCAGTACTTGGACACTGTCGACAGCACATGCAACTGTCCGCCCCAGGGGTGTTGCATAGTGCACAACCCAAAGTAAGTGCTGTTTTCCGCTCCATGTGCCAAAGTGTGCTCGCCGACTTTGGCGCCGTAGCTGTAGTCATTGTTGTAGGTGATGATGTTCCACAGATCATCATAAGTGGCCACTTTGGGCACATTTGCAGATTCGTCGGTGCCAGCGGCCGTGTAACTGATCAAATCGCCATAGCCTTGGTAAGGGAAAAGACCTTTGGGGTCTGGGTGGGTGTAGACCCTTTGGCCGTGTTCTTGGAGAATGCCCATCCACATTTGGGTAGGGTTACCGTCGAGCGTGGGCCCAGAAAGAATTGTGGTTGTTTTGCCATCGCAGTCGGGATCCCAGCCGGGACAGGTCACGGTGGTGGATGTATTGCCTGGGAAGCCCGCGATCAACATGCCGTTCCAGGCCACGATGGGCAAATCGTTGTCGTACAGGCCGGTGGAGCGGGTGCGGAGGGTAAATGCCTGGGCTGAGGCCATGGCGGGCAGGATGGCAGCCGCAGCTGCTGCGGTGATGGTTGCAGTCTTCATTTTGGTGATGATGTGATTTGTAGAAGAAGTATTGATGTAGTCAGATCAAGGTAGTGATGAGATGATGGAAATTCGACCTGCGCATAGCTCCTTCTTAAATACCCCAATCCCATCGCAAATATTAATCACTAGTCCTTCCATCATCAGGCAGCTCTTCTGAATGCGGTATGCGGTCCAAAAAAAAAAAATATGTTGTTATTCCTGGATACGGCTCGGAAGAGGAAGAGAAATGAGGACTTGGCGTGCATGGTTGGTGGAGCAAATCCTGAGGTTTAGGTGCCACTTTGATGTCGTGTTTGCTGCACGCCTAGTCACTCAGATCACTCTATATCATCCTTCGTTCCTCGTGAAAGTCTATTTTGGCAACTATCGTGACTCGAGGCGAGGGCTTTTTTTCGATGTTTAGCAGTCACTAAGTCTGAAAGAGGTTGTGAGAATATCGACACAAAGTGGAGCAAGCGAAGGATTTGGCAAGCACGAGCACTCAAATCTCTCATAACTTACACGTCTCTAGAGTGTGCATAGTCAAGTCAGGAAACAAACGTGGACTGAGTGAAGAGGAGAGTTGATAAGAGTCACAGTTGTGTGCATCAGAGGACCGCAGTGGAATTGTAGAATTGTTCAACTACAAGATCTTGTGATCGATGTACAGGGTCCCCCACAAGACTCGCTTTCTGGGCAGAATTGATCTTTTGTACAGATGTCCATGTGGGAGCTACTTCCCATCCTGGCATCCGCTTCTTGCTTCACCCCAATTCGGCCAGCGCTGAATGACATCCAAGTGGCTTCCAACCCATGGAAAGTCTGTGGACAGACCAAAGTGCCTGATGAATTTTCCTAAGAGGATTCTGGATCAAGACACTGGATGTACGACATTGAAATGGGTGAAACAGTCTCGATGCAACCATGATTCATTGTGGCGAATGATCAAAGACGTTTCAAATTCGGTCAGGTTTTCCAGCAGATGATAATCACAAAGTACCATCTTTGGCATAAGTAGCATCAAAGCACATATCTTGAGTGTGCCCTTTGTCATGTACCTGTCAAGATGTAACAGTCGCAAGCGGTATTCGGACGACAGCAGACGAGACCAGGGAAGAAAAGACCGAAGTGTGCAAAACACGCATACTGAAAGCGAACAAAATCTTGCTCTGATCAAAGAGAAGCTTACGGACTGTCGAACGAGTACCACGAGCTTCTAGCCGGACAGGCTTCAACCTTCATGGCCCTTTGTGCAGAGAACGAAATGTTTTCATTGTCGTCTGTAGCAACAGACATGAAATTTGAGGACATTCACTGCGATCAGATGGGATTCCTCGAAAATCCAAAAGAAATTGTCACGAGAAGTGATGACAGATCGTCGTTGGAGAGCAGCATGAGCGAAGGCCGAAGGATGAAGTCCGTGTTGAACAATGGCCCCGTTGTGATATAGGTAGATAGCCAACGAGTTCTTCGAGAGCGTGAATGTTACCTGTCTGTGGAGACGATTTCGATCTTCAACATGACATTGAATAATCTAGAAAAATTCATGGGATGTGATGAGAAGGTGTCGAAGGTGCAAAGAGCTCTGAAGCTTGGCGTCATCATTTGGAAGCCCCACCCGATGCCGGTCCAAGTGGATCAGCTTCTTAGATTGATAAGATGATCTCTCATCACCATCCAACTCTCTTCCTCTGGTTCCTTCTTCCCACCTTGTTTCGCTATCTGGCATCTAACCTCAGATCATAGCCAAGATATGTCTAGCTGGCAGGATATCTGTCACTTCAAGCGGGAGCTCCAAGCTGGAAACATTCCCTATGACTGGCGCCTCAAGTCGATCCCCACAGACTACAAGTCGTCAATACCAAT
Source organism: Aureobasidium sp. P6 (assembly GCA_003992365.1). Taxonomy (NCBI): domain Eukaryota; kingdom Fungi; phylum Ascomycota; class Dothideomycetes; order Dothideales; family Saccotheciaceae; genus Aureobasidium; species Aureobasidium sp. P6. Next base: position 86,897 of record RZIQ01000071.1, on the reverse strand, counting down.
TGTCGAAAGTTGTGGTATATTGACTGCTGAAGAATTCGAGCTCACCAACACAAATGCATCAATCCTGGTTCGCAAGCTGCAAACTGGAGAGCTCAAATCGGTCAAAGTTACCACAGCATTCTGCAAGAGAGCCGCGGTCTTACAACAGCTGACGAAATGCTGCACGGAACTCATGTTCGGTGATGCTTTAGAAACTGCAGAGCGTTTAGATGAGGAATTCGCCAAAACCGGAAAGCCATCTGGTCCACTCCATGGGCTGCCCATATCTCTCAAGGACTGTTGTGAGGTCGAGGGGTATGACTCTTGCGTTGGCTGGGCAGGGTTGTGTTTCAAGCCACTCGAACAGCATAGTGTGTCTACAATTGCACAAACGATACGTCTCGGAGCTGTGCTGTATGTAAAGACGAACGTTCCTCAGAGCATGATGATGTCGGACAGCTACAATCATGTCTTTGGTCAAAGCGTCAATTCTTTGCACCGCGGACTTGTATCTGGCGGGTCTTCTGGAGGTGAAGGAGCTCTGGTCGGTGGCCATGGATCAGTCATTGGAATCGGCACTGATATAGGAGGCTCTGTCCGTATCCCTGCTGTTCTACAGGGCATATATGGTCTCTGTCCTTCTGCTTATCGCGTGTCATGGCGCAGAGCTGCGAATCATCAGGAGTACCTGATCCCTTCTGTCGCCGGTCCTCTCACGTGGTCTCTGGACTCGCTCAAGACATATATGGAAGCCTATTGCTCGAGTAGCCCGTGGCAGATTGACCCCAGCATCCCGCCAATTCCTTGGAGAAAAGAGCTTGCCACGCCAACACCCGATAAGAAGCTCAGACTTGGCTTCATTCACGACGATGGGTATGTGCTTCCTCAACCACCTGTGCAACGAGCTTTGCGCCAAGTTCGTGAAATGTTCACGAAAGCTGGTCACGATTGTTTCGATTGGGATTCATCTTCACAGCCGACATCTTACTATGAGCTCTGGGAACCAGCCATTCTTGCTGATGGAGGCGAAGGTTGCAAAGCTGCAGGCAAATTATCGGATCCTGAACAACCTCTCATTGAAGGCATGCTAGTAGGAAAGCCTGAGAACAAACTCGATCTGTCACAACGTCAAACTCTGGCGCGCAAGATATTGGAGTACAAGCAGATGTACGCTCAAAAGATGCTCGAGTCTGGTGTAGATGCTATAATCGCTCCGGTATTGCCTTGGGTAGGATATAAGCCCAAACAATGGGTTGTCAGCAACCAGTATGTTGGCTATAGCGCGCACTGGAATTTGCTCGACTATACAGCATTGACTGTACCCATTGGAGTGCTTGCGGATAAGGAGCTTGATGGTGCTGAAGCTTGTCCTGATTGGAAGGATTATACGCCAAGGAACAAGAGTGATGAATTCAATCATCAGCAATACGATCTGAATCTTGTTGAAGGCATGCCAGTTGGTGTTCAGGTCATTACAGGGCACTATGGCGAGGAAAAGGCGATCATGGTCGCGGAAGTCTTGGAACAGCTACGAAATGTTTGTGAGTGAAGTAGCAACTCTGGCCAGAAGCACCTGTGCAGAAGAACGAGACGCAGCTTTGGTGGACTCGGCAATAAAGTTTGAAAGGACGGTCTCAGTTCCGAAAGATGGTCGGACCGTCACACACACATGAGACGGGAGATTACGTTCATGCAGCAAGTGCTGTAACACTTCCGGAATGGCGGGAAGCGCGGATTCGACATATGCAGGAACAAGGACAAGCATGCAAGAGAAAGCAGAAAATGGTTACACGAAGGGGTGAGGGTTTGTTTTTGAGCGCAGGACGGCTGAGAAGGACGAGAATAGGTGGTTGGGAAAGCATGATGGGGTAGAGTTATCGTCTGCGCCATAGAATCATTTCTAGATGTGAGATGTTCGAATGAGGCATGATTGCAGTGCGATAGTTGTGTGTGTTTAGAAGGTAGTTGTTGGGATTATTAGAAAGGAACAGCAAAAAGACCATCTGCAAGGAAGAAACAGGAGATTGATGAATTGCAGGGGCGTGAAGAAGAAGAAGAATAAGTGCTGCTTGCTTCAGATCATCTCGGCAGGAGCAGCGCTAAAGCAGTAGCCGGGCGGGCTGGGCGTGTGATGTGGAGTTGCACAATAGTTGTGCACGCGGGAAGCGGGAGGTTGACCAGCCACCAAGTCGCAGGTCTAGGTTGAATGACTAGGTAGAGGGCGAGTGACGTACAAGTGAGCTGGTTGCTTGGACGTGACGACGGTTGAAACAGCCAACGGCTTGGATAGCTGGAGAAGTCAGCGCCTTTGTCGAGGACCAGAAAGTGAGATATTAGAGATGATGATGAAGAAGAAGAAGAAGAAGAAGAGAAAGGCTTCACATGTTTGAGCAGGCGGCGGCGGGAGGAGCGGGAGAGCGACTTTTAGGAGACGGCTAGTAGTAGGCGGCGGGTTGCTTGGGTGCATCAGTGCATGATGACTTTTGGCAGCGCAAAAGCCTGTTTACAAGACGAGACGACTCTGGCTTGTGCCTTGGCGCGATTGCATCAATTTACCGCCTTGCAAAAGTTCGCTCTCCAAGGCTCCTCGACGACTCTCTCTCGCTCGACCTGCTGTCTCTCTTGTCGGCGGCCGCCCGTTCAAACGCCTTGTCACCTCACTCGCTCCGCTGTTGCAGCCCAGCCACGACACGACCTTCGCTCAACCCTACCTATAACAACGACAAGCCGCGACGAGGCCCCCAACAATTGCATTCAGCAGTCATGTCGACTCAATACGGCAACTTTTACGTACGCTCTCCATACACAACTTCTCTCGCCATCTTCACATTGTCTAACATGTGCTAGGATTTCTGTCGCGACACGGGCAGCTTGCGATCAACCCTGCCAGTCTGCAACGTACGTCGACACGTCGAGTCCACCGCATCCACACCCGACTAACACATGCCAACAGCTCTTCAACGAGTCCCCATCAAGAGGAGGCAATGGATTTGGCGGATGCGATCTCCGTGGTATCTCACTAGGAGGAGGAAGATATCTCGCCAACCTGGGTTCCATATTGATTGACGGTCTCGCCATTCTCACTGCCTTGTTCCTGATCTGGAGATCAAATAAGAAGCGCGCCGCTGTCGGAAGAAGGTAGGCCGTCCTGTCACCATCTGTTGTGTCTGAGTGTGCACAAGCTGACCATCACACCAGAGAGATGCAACTCTTCCTCCTCGGCTACATCATCATCTCAATCTGCGAAATCTTCACTATTGGCTGGTTCCCCCTCAATGGCGCTGTGCGAAGGGTGAGTCTTTTGCCGTCTCGAACCCTTGACCCATACTAATCAGAACAGGCTTTTGCTGCCGTGCATATTGCTTCGATCATTGCAACAACATGGATCCTTCTCATGAATGGCGCCGTTGGCTACCAGTTCTTGGATGACGGCACTTTTGTCTCTCTGGCCTTGATCTTTGGCTCTGCTGCCATTCTCTTCATCGGTACTGGCTACATCGCTCTCGATACCGGATTCAGCTGGACTGGATACTGGGACGACACTCTTGTTGCACCTAATCGCTCGTACTCGCTCTACACCTTGTACCAATTGGTACCTCTAGTCTTCTTGTTCGTCTACTTCATCCTCGAGACCTTTATTGTCATCAAGGTTCTCGGTGAGATTAGACCTCTTTGTAAGTCTTCTGTCTATCCGATGCGCTAGTCAGAGACTAATCCTTCGTCTGCAGTCTACCTCGTCGCAGCAATGCTCCTCTTCGCCATCGGACAAATTTTCCAATATGTCATCAGCGTGCACCTCTGCACCTCAACCAACGGAGCCATCAACGGTGGTCTCTTTGAATCACTGTTCACACTCCTTTCCATCGTCATGATCTGGGTCTTCTGGTCCAGCATTACCGAAGACGACTGGCCTCTTCCCTCGACCGAGACCAGCACATACCCTTAAAAACACCACAAAAACACACAGCACATCTATTGATATTATACTCGCCAAGGACGATCAAGACTAACTACATTGTTTTCCATTTTGTCTTCTTTTCTATCATATCATGAAGCAGCACGGCGTTGGATTGATTGATGGGGAGACCTTCTTTTCTTACCTAATGACCTTTTTCTTTTCTTTTTTTTTTTCCTTGTTAATGTTTTTTTATTGTTGTTCTCCTTTCTCGATACCCAATGATGGCGAGCAAAGGACGAATGAGGAGGGATGATAGCGAGGATGGATAGTCAGTTTTGATGTCTCTTCTTTTTGAATCGAGACTCGTTTCTTATTGTAACTCTTGACTATGTCAGTCTTGCGTAGCTTCCATGTGTCTACAAGTGTCTGTGCTTGATGTGTTCAAATGTGAGGGACAGGGAGACATTGAGTTTATGCAGGGGTGGTGCAGTTTATGCAAGCGATGACGCGCGACGTGAAAGTGAATCTGGAGAAAGGTCAAGGTCGATGATTATTATTGTAAACATCTTCGACTGAGCATTTAAGCATAATGAACTAATTACATCAACCACTCAGACCAGCACAGCCGAGCTGAGTCTTTGAAAGCATCAACTCCATCACTTCGCCCGTCTCCCTTGACTCCAACACGCCAGTCTACACCACGAGCACATATCACAGCAAGCAATAGCCAACCAAGATGGCACACCACGACATCGACTACGACATGGACATGTCCGACGACGCAAACGAAGACGTCAACACCCGCAACTCCAGGTCTAACGGCACATTACGCACCCAAGATGCCGGAAAATCAAAAGCCGCATCCAAAGAAGGAGGAGGCTCACGCGCACGCTGGGAAGCCGGCGCGCAGAAGAACTGGGACCTGCACGAAGGCGATGATGGCAATCTCAGCGGCATACTGGGCGGCATGGAGGAAGCTACCAAACGATTGAGACTCCAGAAAGACACTACACCGTTGCAGCGAGGAATCATCCGGCATTGTCTGTTGGTGCTGGATCTGTCGCAGGCCATGCTGGAGAAGGACTTGAGGCCGACGAGGTTCCTGCTTACCTTGACGTACACCATGGCGTTTGTCCGCGAGTTCTTCGAGCAGAATCCCATCTCCCAACTCGGCATCTTGGGCATGAGAGACGGTCTTGCTCTGCGCGTCTCTGACCTCTCGGGCAACCCCAACGACCACATCACCGCACTGAAGAAACTACGAGATACCGAGCCCAAAGGTGCAGCCAGTCTACAGAACGCCCTCGACATGGCGCGAGCAGCACTCTATCACACCCCCTCGCACGGCACCCGCGAAGTCGTCATCATCCTCGGCGCCCTCAGCTCCTCAGACCCAGGCGACATACACCAAACCATCTCGGCCTGCGTGCGCGACAATCTCCGCGTCACCGTCATCGGCCTCGCCGCCCAAATGCATATCTGCGCAGACCTCTGCGCCCGCACAAACGCCGGCGACACATCCACCTACAATGTTGCGCTAGACGAACAACACTACCGCGAGCTGCTCATGCAAATCACCACGCCACCCGTCATGCGCACCTCTTCTTCCTCGACCGAATCTTCGAAATCCGCATTGCTGCAAATGGGCTTTCCGTCGAGGTATACAGAGAGTCAAGCAACTTTGTGCGCTTGCCATGGCATCCTCACACAAGGCGGATACAATTGCAGTCGCTGCGCAGCCAAAGTCTGCAGTCTTCCTCAAACCTGTCCTTCATGCGATTTGACCCTGATCCTCTCCACTCATCTCGCGCGCAGCTACCACCATCTCTTCCCTTTGCTGCTGTGGAACGAAGTCTCGTGGTCACGCGCTGCTGTCAAAAACTCGACGAGGTGTTTTGGATGCCTGGCGCCTTTTCCGGCGAGAGATGGACAGGGCCAGAAGAGGGCAGAGGGCGCGAGTGAAAGTAGTAGGTACGAGTGTCCTTGTTGCGAAAGACATTTCTGTGTCGATTGTGATGTTTTTTGTCACGAGGTTGTGCATAATTGTCCGGGATGTACTGGGGGGCTTGCACTGATCAAGGGGGTTGCAGATGTCGAGGGAGATGTGGTTATGAATGGGCATGATAGGAATGGTGTTGCCGTTGCCGCTTGAAGAATTTCATCTCACACGATGCCCAAAAACATATATCACGCCGAAACGATAGAAATACAGATTTCATCCATTGATCGCTCATTGACGACGGAAACTGTTGTGGTGGAGTCCTGTCATACCGTAGACATTTCTCAGCCATAACAAGCACTGAATTGAATCCGAGAGACGAATTTCCATGTCCGAGTCGTGCAAAGAGAGCACGAAAGATCAGATTCGGGGGTTTGACATGCTCCAGCTGTATAACTCAGGACAAACTAGGACTCCAACGACGCAGTCACGAATTCGTAATTCTGATTATTCTTCTCCTGCCACGCACGAAAGCAAATTCAGAGGGAGGTTCTTTCCACTTCGACTCCCTTTCGTCCGTGGTGAACAGCATCGAGCTCGAGTGATGCTAGGCTCTGTAACACCAGTCCGGCACGCCATCACCAAGACTCGGTTGTGTCATATCCGAGAGCTTTACAATAGCGAATGAGAAAGCTCGATAAACATCCAAAAAGGGTAGGCAAGATCAGCAAAACCAAGAAGCGGGTCAATAGTTACAGTCCCAGAGATGTCAACAAGCTCAAGCCTTCATTATCAAGCTATTGTGTCGAGATGCTGCCGGACTCATCTTGGCGGTCTCGTGTGGCCTCTCAGAAACAGTGCTCGAAAGGAAAGTAGTATTGGATCTGCGTTTGAATTTCGTGAAGTAGCCCGGGCGAGAATGGGCGAGCAAAGATGGGTTTTAGTTTGATCTTTGTATGGTAGAAAGAAAGCCACGACGCAAGCCCGAAGAAGCTCCTCCTCTGAGCACTGCTAAAGTTTGTTATGCTATCTTTTTTTTTAACGTTCGGATCTATCCAGTGATTGGCGTTGTCGTGAGAGTCATTGGTTGTTGCAGCAGCAAAGATGGCAAGTAATTTTATCTGCTCGCGTTTTTCCTGATCTATAATGTTCTTTGGCGTATGATCTCTAGTTGCATCACCAAATTGTCCTTTGGATGTGCCAGAAAAGCGATTCTCTTTCAATTCCCACGAGGCGAGGAATCGAGATGAAGATGCCAAATGGTCGGAAGGAGAAGGTAACAATTACAGAATGCTGTCGTGGATTAAGGTGCAGATCATCACGGAAATGAAAGCGTCCATGCGCCGAAACATTCTCCAAAGTTTGGTTGATCGTGGGGATATACCAAGCTTCATGGATCTACCTCCCACAACTACCTGTACACTGAATCGAGATCTGCAATGAGTACTCACACATACCTGACACGACCCATCTACAATGTAGACCCTGAAGGTCACATCAATGACTCGTCTTGGTGCGTGGTTATTGCACCTGACTACAGACTGTGTCTCTCACGGACCAGCAACTTGGACTATCAGAATCACAAATGCAGATGCAGAGACTCAGGGGACGTTTGAACAATTGGCCAGGATCGTCGCTGTAATGGAATATATAATATGTGGTAAGTCGTAGGGGATAGCAGTTCATCCTCCTCACCAAGTCTCTCATTCATCACACTCTTTTCTTCTCACCCAGACTGCCGCTCCTTACAAGTCTCTTCTTCACCTCTCATATTACATCTCAAATCAAACAATCACATCTATCAACATGCGTTTCACTCAAGCTTTTGCCATCGCTGGCCTTTCCGCCTCCCTGGCCTCCGCTCTGCCCATCGGTTCATCTGGGAGCGTTCTCGGCAACGTTGGCAGCGGAATTCACCCCATTGTCAGCTCAACTGGCACCACAGTCGACGGAGTGGGCACCGTAGTTGACGGTGTTGGCGGTATTGTAGGAGGCGTCGGCAGCACTCTTACCGGTGCCGGCTCCACTGTCAATGGCGTTGGTCAGCATGTCGAAAACACCAAAGCCAAGCGTGATGGTGTCCTCGGTGGAGTCCACCCCGTTGTTTCCTCGACCGGTACTACCGTGGACGGAGTCGGCACCGTCGTCGATGGAGTCGGTGGCATCGTTGGAGGTGTCGGAACAACCGTCGGCGGTGTCGGTACGACCGTCAATGCAGTCGGTCAGAATGCTGCTGGCGAGAACGTCGTCAAGCGCGAGGGTGTTCTCGACGGTGTCTCACCCATTGTCACTTCAGCCGGCGTAACCGTAGATGGTGTTGGAACCGTCGTTGATGGCGTCGGCGGTATCGTCGGCGGCGTCAGCACCACACTTGGCGGTACAGGACATGTCGTCAATGGCCTCGGTCAACACGTCGAGGGAGCCAAATCCAAGCGCTCTGCTCTTCTTGACAACGAGGTGGATGGTGTAGTTGGTATCGCTGGATCTACTGTCAGCAAAATCACCGAGAACGGCGTTCCTGGAGGTGTCAGCAACACTGCTGGTGGACTTGTCGAAGGTATCGTCAAGCGCACTCCTATCCTGGATGGTGTCCTCGGTTCCACTCTTGGAAATGTCGGTGACCTTGTCGATGGCGTCACTCAGGACAGTGTCCTCGACGGTGGCCTCGTCCGCGGTGTTGTCAATTAAGTCAAGTTTTCGGCCTGAACTATAACTTCCTTCCTGAACAATGTAGCGCCAATTTTGGGATGATTGTCCCTTTTATATCAAGCTGTTTCGACATTGAGCGGTAGAGCGACCACCGTGCTGGGAATTCTCTTTTTCTTTTGTGCAGCTTCGATGTATCTGAAAGCTTTTCTGAGATTTACCATTCTTCTTTAATCAACTACCTGCTTACTCTTTATCCCTTGGATCCAATGACTTGATGCATGACAAGCTGACTCGATAGAATCTGGCATTGCTCTCTTTATGAGCATATCTCTCCGGCCAAGCTTCGGGAAATTGCTTGAATGTCAGCTTTTGTAGCAAATCGATCGCCTCTAGCAATGTCTAATCGACACGGGACTCGGTTTTGCACTCATACAGAAAAGAGCGAATGGATACAATTACTCGGCTCCGAGTCCGACTGTGGGTCTGCTTTGATCGACAACATCTCTCATCATGATGTCACGGAGACTTTTTCTTTTACAAACAACAACCAGCATCCAGAAACGTTCTTGACAGTGGGAAAACATGACAAGAGTGCTACTGAAGACTGGCGTATCTCATCCGGATTCGAGCAGACAGAAAAGTAATCAATGCATTGTCTATACCGTTGCTCCTGCCAAGTGCAAACCCTCGAACGGGAAATAGGATAGTCATCCCTGATCCAATCGCTCGTCATCCTCAACACTATGTTAGCCTGTAGTCTTTTGCAAATCCATGCCGACCACGATTCGTGATTGTTTCCGCGGGCTTCTGCGTATATGAAACTCTATTGTTTGAGCCGCAAGCAAGCGCAAAGAACGGCACATGATTGTGGGCAAATCTTCCCCCAGACCTCATTCCAAAAGAGATCAAATTCAAGACCCACAATCTTCTTCAAGTGGAAAGTGTAGTCAAAGATCATCTCCAACGAGGTTTAGCAAAAGATGGTGCAAGTACCTGATCGAGAAGCCAAGGTTTTGATCTTTTGACCTCGACTTGCATGAATCCCGTGCAAGATACCGTTTGATCCAAAGATCGTCGTTGGTCAAAGAGGTATATAAATTGTTGGCATTCTGCAGTCGAAGCGTTGCTTCGTTCGTCTTTGCTTGTTGCCATTCTGAATCTCAAATTCGTCGAGCGGTCTCTTCATTAAACATCACCGACCTCTCCAATTCACGTCTCTCGCTCGCTATCATGCGTTTCACCCGAGCTTTCACCATCATTGGCCTTTCTGCTTCGCTAGCGGCAGCCCTCCCCGTCGCCTCATCGAGCAAGCGTGCTCTCGTTGCACCTTTCAGCAATGGAGCTGGCGACGGCCTTTTGGAAGACGTTGGCAAGACAGTAGACGGCGTCTTCACCGGCGTCGGCACCACAGTGCTTCAAGACCTCAGAGGAGGAGAGACCACTCAGACCTCAGACAACGCCAACACCAAACGTGCACTCGTAGCACCTTTCAGCAATGGTGCCGGGGATGGTTTCCTCGAAGATGCTGGCAAAGCTGTCGACGACGTCTTCGTCGGTACTGGCACGACGGTTATGCAAGGATTGAGGGGAGGCACGGTGACACGGCCCGAGGACAACACCAAGCGAGCTCTGGTTGCTCCCTTCAGCAACGGCGCTGGAGATGGTCTTATCGAGGATGTTGGCAAGACGGTCGATGAAGTGTTCACTGCTGGTGGTACTACTGTCGGCGAGGATTTGAGAGGCGGCTCGTAACTACGATGCACAGGTTCAACATACCGGATGTGGATATGTTTTTGAAAAGCGAAAGGTAGTCGAGCTCGTAACGATTTCGTGTACGTATTATTCTTCTTCTTCCAATGGCAGGTCCGTTCTATTGCTAAAGATGGGGTGTCTTTTATTGCGCCAAGATTCGTGAGAGTTGTAGATGCAGAGTATCCTTCTTGACTCTTGTGGTTCTTCAACGCCTCTATGCTGGACGAGATATCTAGTGAGCAAAGCGGAAGTCCAATCTCTTGTTGCCTTGATCAGTTGTGTTTTGGATATAATGTCCTCTCTCTTCCACGCTCATGGCAGCCCATTTTCGCTCCCTTTGCTTGTTCCTGAAGATGTAGTATACTTTTGCAATTGCATACAATGCGATTGCCAGACAATTTATCGCAACCAATTGCATGTTACCTCTATGATATAGAGGCTTATCATCTTGTCTGTAGATATTCGACCCGATGACACCTCCAGCCTGTACCGACATGTTGTAGACGGCAGCGGAGATCGTGCGAGTGCGAACCGAGCCGGCGTTCCGCGAGGTCCAAGCAACGAGGATGGCGTGGCAGTAAGGATAGCCGAGAAGTACGACGAGTAAGGCATATGTGCCCCAAGCGTCCACGCCTGAACCGGGCCACCATCTGAGAGCGATGAGGCAGGGCAACATCCAGATGTTTTGAATGGCCGCGACGAATGAACGTTCCTTGACTCTCTCGCTAAGCCAGGTAACACCGAGCAGAGTCAAGATGGTGACTGCGTTGGGTACGATGGTCAGAAGATTGGTATTGAAAGTGCTGAAGCCAAGCTGTCGAAGTGTCAAGGTCAGGTAGTTGGTGACTGGAGTTGCCGGAGTGAAGACAACGAGACCGAGTGCATAGATCTTCCGTTCTGTCAGTACTTGAGCATTCTGAGACAGGCTGATAGGATACTTACGGGCCACAAGTCGTAGTCACTAAGCGATTGCCACAAACGTTTGATAGTGATGGCTTGTCTGTTGTGCATGTCACCCTTGGAAGGGTCATCCCTCAGAACGCGATTAACAACAATCTTGACCTCGCGGTCTGTGAACCAGCCTTTGGGACGGAACCAAGTCTTTGTTTGTACAGCTGAGGCGGGCATCAAAAAGACAGAAGCGACACCGATACCGAAAGTCATGAGTCCCTATGAAGAAAGACGTCAGCGATGGATTGGTCAAAGGCGTCCCAGAGACATACTTCAATGAGGAACAGCCATCTCCAGCCAGCAAGACCGTGAGTGTTATCAAGATGAAAGATGCCAAAAGCTAAAAGCGAAGCTATGATGGTGGTCAAGTTCAATGCCGTCCAGAAGAAACTCAGTCGGATGGGCAGCTCCGTGCTGGTGTAAAAGTACGACAGCCACAGGACCAAATCAGGAATGAATCCACCTTCAAGAACACCGATAAGGCATCGACAGACGTAAAAGCTAGCACGTCCGCTGAGAGCAGCTTGCGAAGCAGCGACTATTGACCAGAGCATCATTTGAATAGGAATCCATCGGTCTGGACCCAGCTTCTTGGAGACGAGTTGCGAAGGTACTTCGGCTGCCATGAAAGATAATTTGAATAAGGTTTGTCCTATGAGTCGTCAGTCATGAGCATTTTCTCTTGACTTTTAGAATTCTGGCACACCATAGTTGTACTCGTTCGTAGTAAGACCAAGGTCGTCGAGCATGTTATCCGAAAGGGCTTGTGAAATGTTGCCTCGGTCGAGTTGCAAGGCAAAGAACATAATGCATGCCCAAAGACACACATGCCAGTCCAGACGCCTCACAAGCTTCTTCTCTTCTGCAGCTGTCCATTCGATTTCCGGATCGAAGGCTTCTCGAGACTCGTACCGCGCACTTTCGTATAGGTTGCGGTAGTATTCCGCAACCTTCGGATCCTTGAAGGGATTCCTGGAATCAATAGAGCTTCTGTCAGAAGCCTCGTCTACCTCGAAATGAGGTTTAGGATCGGCAGCGACATCAAATCCAGGCTTGGAAGACATGGTGCTAACAAAGAAAGTAGCAACGGGTGTATGATCGCAATTGTCCAGCGCATTGCGAGTCTATTTGAAGCCTGCAAACACCGTCTCTCAAGATTTCGTGATTTTAGTAGCCCTTTTCGCCATTGAGTTGTGGCGTAGGCGTGCTCGGTAGGATCAGCATGTTGAATTTATCCGCGCAGTTCCACCCCCCTTGACCATTGCGACAACTGAGACGGGATAACAAGATGGCAGTGTGAAGGTGGAGTAAGAAACTGGTGAAGATATGCTTCACCCAATAGACTGTGCAGATTGAGGGTTTGCCATGGAAGGCGCGAAATGGCGTGCTTGCCTCGGCTTGATATTGAACATAACCACTGCTTTGTTGCTCCAATCCCACTTAGCTGATAACATGGCCAAGCAAATGCGGATACAAAAGATCGCAGAGGAATTCATGCATAGATTGGGCCCAGGAATAATGCCCTCGTCGAAACGGTATTCTAAGTGAGCATCCGGCGCGAATGCCGGACTGCTCGTGCCTTGACGTGGTCTACTGCCGCAGCATCCAGACCGACCATCGAGTACCTCATTCTCAATATCAATGCACTCGAGTCAAGTGTCATTTGCCAGACATATCGCTTGCGCCAGGCTATCATGTAGACCTTCGGGTCTGGCCTCGTCGCGAGCTAGTCGTGTTTGCTTCACTTTCTGCGGACGCGGGATCTCGACTATTGGTCATTTGACTCGGCAATCTTGCGGCGATTGTGAGTCCTCTTCGTGCGGATGTCATGTTCTGAGCTCATGAACAGTGCCATCTCATTCCATTCCGGACCCATTCGCTGCTCGGATTCCTGTCCGAGACTTGCCGACATGAGCGTACTAATCGAACGGTCTGACATCGCAGCTTCGGAGCTTGCGGTGTGTTGCTTTCAAACGTGAAATTGCAATCTTGCGTTGATCTCGACTGTTGCGTTGTGGTTGCAGGACCTAGAAGCTTTCAATTTTTTCTTCCGTTCGTCTCTTGCTTCCTTGCTTTTGACTCATGATGAATTGCAGCACGACGCGAAGTTTTGATACCAGGTGGATGGTTTTCCACGCCAGCTGCTTACATGCATCCTCTTTTCCTCGTCGAGATACCGATCAACTTATAGTTCACACAGGAGTCAAGACGCGAAACCGCTTTTCTAGCTTAAATAATTGCGTGTGATGATATACCGCGGTCAAGACCAGATAGCCATGAAATTGCTGAGTTTCGAGGGGGACGTCACAGTGCAAGGTGGCTTGCCAGTTCCGATTGCTACGCCTGCGCATGGAACTGCGTTTGATATTGTGGGCAAGAATGTGGCTGCTATGTTGAGTACCCAGAATGCGTACGATATCGCTGTTAACATGGCTGAGAGAAGGATCTCGAAGATTTTGGCTGGCAAAGAGGATCTTGCTGCTTCGGTGGAGAAGACTGCTTTTGCCAAAGCGACAGTTGTTGAGTTGCCTTCATGCTGCTGGATGGATTCAAGATGATGGTGAGGATGTTCCAATGCGCTTTGATTCACGTAAAGTTTTCGTGTCGACGTTTTTCGCAAAATAAAGACGTGGATCTGGCGCTTCCATTGCAATGGTCACCGTGCGACGCTAAAGAATAGCGATATAGAGTTGGCTGTGGTGATAACCACCTTCCAGTAGTCCAATGCTAGTAATTACAATATTTGAGATAAAATCCATACGATATGATGCTCTCGCGATTTGCCACATGACATACATTTCCCCGATCATAGCTTGATGCTTGAACAATGCTTACCACAACTCACAGGTGGGTTCCTTAACAGGACAGCTGAAGGCTTCTCTGAACTCACGAGAGTTGGCCGTGGTACCCTGCGATCTGTCAGTGCTTGCACGCCAAGTTCAGAATCGCTACATACCTTGATTCTGAAAATGTCTGGACTATGAGGATCCGTATAAATTCTTTGGACAAGCTGCTCCTCCCTGTCGCAATGTTAATATCATCAAGAAGATCAGCAGTGATGTGACACATACCTCATCTTGCCGCACCACGTCTGCCCATATGCAAGGAAGAATATCTGCTCTTTGGTAAAGTAGTCTAAGCCAGGAAGCATCAGATCAGCCTTCTCATCATCGCGACGCTTCCATGACTGGTAAGCCGCGGTGAGACCACCCGCGTCTGCAATGTTTTCACCAAGTGTAAGCTTCCCGTTGATGGGCAAAGGACCATTCTTGGTGGGAATTGTGTAGTTGTGGTATTGTTTGACAAAGCAATCAGTCTTGGTCTTGAATGCTTCGATGGTAGAGTTGTCCCACCAGTCAGTGTAGTTGCCGTTCTGATCGTAGTTTCTCCCGGACGAGTCGAAGGCGTGAGACAATTCATGACCAGCCACAGCTCCAAAGGCTCCGTAGGATAGGTACCTTGGGATGGACGGATCGTAGAAGACCGGTGCTTGCATGATTCCTGCTGGGAACACAATTTCGTTGCCCGGAGGGTTATAATAAGCGTTCACCGTTTGAGCGCTCATTCCCCATTCGTCCTTATCAACTGGCTTTCCAACCTGGGACCAAGATTGACGGACGTCTTCCCTGACGACAGACAGTTTGTTGGCAAAATAGGTATTTGCAGAGATGCTGACGTTACTGTAATACTTTTGCAGCTCGTCCGCGTTTGTGATGTCCGGGCTTGTAGTAGGATATCCAATCTTCTGGCGAATGAGGTGAACTTTTTCAATCGCCAGCTCACGGACATCTTTGGTCATCCAATCCGATTCATTAAGCTTGATCGTGAACTCATCCTTGATATCGAGAATGATCTGATCACCCAGATCTTTCGCCTCTTTCGAGAAAGCTCGCTCAATGAAGAAGCGACTCATGATCCATTCTATCAAAGATCAGTGATGTTCTCAAAATCGTGCAAAGGACAACAACATACCGAGGTCATTACCGATAGTGCTCACGCAAGTTCTCCAGCGCTCTTGCTTGACATCCGGTGCTTTGCCCTGGAGCTTGTTTCTGAATCGTAGAAGAGGCTGCACGGCCGGATCCTCGACAACTCCACCCCAAGATTGGACCACCTTCCAGACCAGGTAAGTCTTGATTGTCTTGCGCGAAGAGTTCTTCAGAATCTTGGAGAGAGCCTGAAGATAATCTGGAGACCCAACAATGATTTTAGACGGAGTATACCCATGTGCGAATGTGTCAAGAATGTGCTTGACTGAAATCTCAGAATTGAGAGCTTCGGTCTCCTTCAAAGTGCGAGGATTGTAGTACTTTGTGACATCTTGGGCATCTTCTGGGTCCGGAGCGGCGCCAGCCATAGACTTTTCTAGAATAACCAGGTTGTCTACAAGGTCTTTGCTCAAGGTGGATGCTTCACCAGACGGATCAGACATGAAAACAAGAGACTCAGGTTTTGCCTCTTTAAGGAGAGCTTCGAGAACAAGGCCGATGGTCTCTTTATACGAAGACACGATATCAGCGCGTTCATAGTACTCTTTACTGGGAAGTCCAAAGGAGTATGGCGCGGTGACGGACACGATGTTTGTATCGGGATCTTTGTCATCGGCGCCAACATCAACTGAAATTGGACCTCCAACGCCGATGTCCATGAGGAACTCAACAGCTTTGGTAAGCGAATCATCACTCTTGCTTGATTTTGGCTTGTCAGTGGGATAAACCGCGTCAAGCTTCATAAGGATTTCCAACAAAGGCTTTGATCCGATAGAAGCGAGTAGGGTTTCATTCATACAGGCATTATAACCATCCTGTAACTTGTCAAAGATCTCCTGATCAGGGCTTGCTGCTGTCCAGAAGAGTGAAGTGTCCTTGGGAGCAGGTGATTCCAAGATATGCTTCAAGATGAGCTGGTTGTCCTCATTCATGATCTGAAGATTGCCAACGCCTGCTTGATCCTCTCGAATCTCATGGGTGGCATCAAATCCAGAACAGACGTACGTGCGAAAATCATCACAGGGATCCAGTTTCTCGTAACTAGCCACATTCAGCATCCATCAAAGAATGGACAAAGCTTCTATCTTACTCGGGTGAGAGGCTTCGAAGAATATTGGCAGACGCGAGTACGCACGCAGCGGATGTGCACAGCTCTGTGGTGTTGGATGGATGGTCCGACGGCTCTTTCTCAGGCGGGCTTTGGTGCTTGTGCTTTCCACTGTCGCTACCTCGAATAGTTTGCACCAAGAGCGGAACGAGAACAAGAATCAGTAAAAGGATGATGATGAGATAAACACCATTGCGTTGTAGGAAACGCTTTACGCGAGTTCCAGTCGACTCTGTCTGGTCACCACGACTGGCGGACGGTGCGTCACCGTCAAGCAATGGCGTGCGCTCAGTGCTATTGTTCCCTGCCATGACTTTGACTCTGACAAGGTGATCGATGAGCTAGATGGTTCTCTGTCTCTTGGTCCACGGACATGAGATGAAGTTGGGGAAGCGGGGTCGTCATTCAAGTGGCCAAAGCTTTGGGTCTTGCATGTTTCTGTTACCATTTAGGAAGGTATTCTAATAATTAGCTTGTCTGCTCGTTGCGAGATAGCGTGTGGAACAACTTCTACCGACAGAGACTCTCCTAAAGCAAATATGGCCTCGTGTAATATTGAAAGTCGTGGATCATTCAGTTCTATCAAGCGGCGACATCATTCAGAGCTCCCCAAGACCATGATCAGCCGTCGTCTGACACACATACGGATGGCGCCTCGACGACGCACGACAGTTGTCCCTCCTCCAAACACCGAAGAAGTCTTGTGTAGGTAGTGTGTTGTTTGCACCGTGTCATCACTGGATTTTACGGCGTCTTGGCTGGCGGGCTTAAAGCTCTAGGACTGGTCTTACGCATCCTTCGCGTTTTACGCTACACTCGAGATGAGTAGCTGCATCTGAATGGAATTGCAGCAGGCCTTGGCGCAGAGTGATGCGTGGATCAAAGCCTCGAAGGATTGCCCCTATCTTCGTGTTCACAACCCCACTAGAGAAGGATTCGACCTCGTAGTTGGAAGTAGATGAGCTCTGGACAAAGTAGCGCCAGGAGGAAGCGAACTAAATCAACTCAAGACCTATATCGGGTACTCTGTTCGGAAGCAATCTGAGTCCGATGCGGCTCCTTAATATCGGTATGACCGTTAAATCCGAGGGTCTGTCAGTCGGGTCAACATTGCTCCTATGTCACAGCAATAGGGAGACATGCTGCTTGCATGTGCGATACTGCTGCCTAGTCCATATCAGGCTGCTGGCCGCAGCTTATAAGCCTGGCTGTCCACCACATCAAGTCGAAGCTCTCGCATCGATCTTGAAACTTATCTTCTGAACAGACAACCAAACATGGCTCTCAGCGCAAACTCCACTCTGCCCGAAGTGTACGAAAGCTATTCTGCCATAGCTCCAGAGAACTATGCTGGCAAGCTCGATGGCAAAGTAGTATGTCAACCATACGAAAGAACAAGATGCAATTTGCATATCTGATCAGCTTCAACTCTAGGTTATTGTGACTGGTGCATCTGTCGGTCTTGGTCGCTCCATCGTCAAGGCCTTCGCTGCCGCCGGAGCATCTGTCGCTGCTGTCGCACGTCGCGAGAAGGATCTCCTCACCCTGGTTGACGAAGTCAAGTCAGCCAACGGCAAAGCCATTCCAGTCGTCTCAGATGTGACTGCTAAAGGCGCCGCTCAAGAAATTGTGGCTCAGGTCGAGAAAGAACTTGGACCCGTCGATATCTTGGTCAATAATGCAGGCATCTCTCGTGTTAGCCCCTTGGCCGGCGAAGAAGATGATCTGGATATCTGGTGGCGCGTCTTCGAAGTCAATGTCCGCGCTCCTGTGGCATTGGTTCGTGCTGTCCTGCCGTCGATGCTCCAACGCAACACCGGTGTTCTCATAAGCACGAGTTCCGCCGTGGTGACCTTGTCACTGCCTGTTATGACTGCGTACTCGTCATCCAAGGCTGCCATCAGCAAGTTCCATGAAAGTTTGACTGGAGAGCTTGCAGGCACCAACGTACTTTCCTTTGCTGTTCACCCCGGTATGGTCAAGACTGAGCTAGGCGCTGCTGATAACGCCATCAACAAGGAACAGCTTCAACATCCCGTTATGCAAGGCCTCCTGTCGGCCATGACCAATGCCTCCCTGAAACACCAGACGCCCGAGTTATGTGCAGACACCATGGTCGCACTTGCAGCTGACCCTCGCTATAAGGTACTCAATGGACTGCATCTGAATGCGACCCAGGAGCTACCTCCTGTTGCTGAAGAAGCGGAGAAGGAGGGCAAAGGACGTCTTGGAACGGAGAGATTGTATCTCGTCACCGTGCCTACCCTCTAGGGCTATAACTCCTATATCTACTCAACTGGTTTTCGCAAATCAGAAACAAATTCAACATCGGGCCTTATCTCTGCCTCTATACTGACAAGCACGTGTTGAACAGAAGTCTGTGATCTCTTTGCTATCCCAGGGTCTTCGGGGATTGATTCGTAGAACAGAATCTCTTGGCTCACGGTGAACAGAATGATCGTCGAGATGATCGATAGTCGCCGAGCGAGTTTGAGTGGCTGTGGTCTTGGCTACACTGGGCGTATCAGACTCGTATGCGGAGACGGATATCCGTATACAGTTCTCAAACGCCGTCTATATCGCCTTGCCAGCCGACGCTGTTACTTCTCGGCCTTGGTAGATGTGTCTTTACGATAGAGTGCTCAAGTCCGTTCACCACGAAAACCTTTGATATTTTGCTTGATAAACAGTCTTTGTGTCATTCATAACATCATAATCTATTTCCCAGTTCTTTGCTCTAGTCTATCAAACCAAACTCCTCGTATTGTACAGAGTTTCCAAGAATCAGACATCTGCTGTATCTCTAGGTCTTTGTGCTCTGGCCTGCAGAGCAGCCTGCTTCATCAACTCTTTTTCCTCTTGCCCGCTAGTATCTCCAAATGCCTCATCCATCTGCTCCAATGTGCGGCCACGAGTCTCGGGCACCAAGAAGTAAGCCCAAACACCAGCCAGGAAACAGAAAACCGCAAAGAAAACATATGTGCCAAATCCAATATTCTCAATCATGGGTGGTGTGGCAACGCCGACGATAAAATTGCAGAGCCAGACGGTAGCGGTGGAGACGGCAACGCCTTTTGATCGCAGAGCGTTAGGGAAGACTTCGGAAGGGAGACACCAGCCAAGTGGCGAGTAGGAAACGCCGTAGATCATGATGAAGAGGAATGCCATTGCGACGGCAGCCCATCCTTCGGCTTTGTGTGAGATCCAGCTGTCGTCGTAGAGACCCGAGAGGATTGCGATGATTGCATAGGGAATGCAGGCTGCGAATCCACCCAAGATGGCCAAAGGTCTGCGTCCAACCTTGTCAATGATGAAGAAGCAGATGGCGACGGCTACAAGTTGCAGGACGTTGAATATACCAGAGAGAATGAGAGACATCTCGCTCGATTGACCGATCGATTGGAAGAGCGTAGGTGCGTAGTAAATGAAGGCGTTGATGCCAGAGAATTGCTGGAAGAATGCAACACCCATGCCCACGGCAGTCCTGCGCCAAACCTTCTTGGTGAAGAGATCAGCCCATGAGAACAGCTCAAGCTTGATGCCGTGGACGCCAGGATGTCTCTTCTCCTGCATGGTAGTCTCGAACTCGACTTCGGCGAGAATGCCTTGATATTCTGTACGCACTCTGGCATCTGTGTCTGGCAGACGTCGAAGTTTGCAAAGTGCTTTCAACGCCTCTTCATTGCGACCAACTGAAGCCAACCATCTAGGCGAATAAGGGAAGAAATGGATGCAGACGCCCAACAAGGTTGCGCAGACCATCTGCAGACCTAAGGGAAGGCGGTATGAGATCTCTCCTGCCAGCTCCTTTGTGCCGTAGGTAATCCAGAATGAGATGACGACGCCCAAACAAATTGATATCGATTCAAGCACCAGAAGAGAGCCTCGGAGATTGGGAGGTGAGATCTCGGAGATGTAAAGAGGTGCTCCCAAAGCTAATGTTCCAACGCCAATACCTGAATCGGCGTTAGCTGATGTTGTGTCACTGTTATATCAAGCCCGACTTACCGCCAATGGCTCTACCAGCAACAAGCATGCCGTAGTCCTGAGCTGCTGTCTGGATGACCGCCCCGACATCGAAGATGACGACCACAATGGTCAATGCCCACTTGCGAGAGATCTTGTCTGCCATGTAAGGCATGAAGAAGCAACCAATGAAGGCTCCAAGCTCCAGCATACCAGTCATGAAGCCCTTGCCAAATCCAGTGGCAGCATATGGGAACGTATCGTGAAACTGTGGCATGACGTTGATGATGGAGATGACTCCTTGGTCGTAGCCGAATGAGAAGCCACCCAATGAGGCAAGCATGGCAGCACCAAAGACAAAGGGTGATTCAATAATTCCCATGAAGCCATCTCTTCCGTATGCCACCTCTCCAGCCAAATTCTGCGGTAGCTCGGCGGTGTGTATCGTTTCCAGGTACTCGTGGTGATCAGATGATGTGCCATATGTTTCGACTTTGGATAGATACTCAGGGTCTTTCTCCAGACCGCCAAAGTCTTTTGAATCCATCTTGGTGGTGTACTTGGGTCGAAAGTCTAGATGGTCGAGAGTATGAAAGTGGAGACAGGTTGTTGACGTCAAAAGAGGTATCAAGAGTTTCAATGGTTATCCTCTGGGCATACATTCATCCATATTTATATCTGAAGAAAGTAACATCCTCAATTGCCGACGCCATGGCGTCCAAGTAAGTTAAACTGCGGCGGGCATGGCGTTCAGTGTAGGCAATAGTCCCCGGTAAAGAGGTCCGATACTAGCACTACTAGAGTAAACCCCCCACGGGGCTTGCTCCACATACCCCAAGCTACACTTGCGGTTGCAGGCGGCTTTTGAGCTGGAAGTGTGGTCTTCAAGTGGATCCCGACGAATAGCAGACACTTGATTCGTTCGTCTGCGTTGCGTGGTAGCCTCACGTGCACATCAAAAGGGCCGAGTGGTTAGGGTTGCAATTGTCAAGGACGTGTTCTGCAGTAGAGCGTGACGTGCGTGGCTGCTTTTGCACAGTAACTTGGCAACCACAGAACGGTATAACCTTTAAACCCTTGAGAGAACTGAGTTTCTTTTCTTGAGTCAGGTCATATTGCGCCTGAAAGGACTTTTCCTGGCAGAAGGCCGACAGATCCAAGTCTTGATGAGGCAGGCTCGTCCGACTAATTGCGAGAAGACAGAGTTTCGAAGTATGCATGTACATCGACGCTTCGAGTCGTGTTGAAGAAGATCTCTGTCATGAGAGGACAGGTTTGTATGCAACGTCGAGTCGTTGTCAACTCGAGGGTGCCGAGCTCGCCGAGAACTTCTTATTCTGGGCTTTGTTACTAACTTACAAGGTAACGATCACCTTCAAACAAGCAGATGTATCATGAAGCTGTTCATACACTTGGATAAATTGTTGATAGTCCGCATACGTCTATATGGCAATTAGATCAGCGTCAACACGGCGTGTCGGAAGCTTCTTCGACTCGGCCTCTGAATATCAAGAGTGTAGTGAGCCGCATGGCCATCCGGGGACAACTTCCCAATTCGCAGAAACAGGTATTCAGGGATAACGGAGCTTCACAAAGCCGAGATCCATGGTCGGCTATTGACGGGTATCAGGTACTCGCACACCAAATCAACAACTGAGCAGTCTGAGCAGCCAAAAGTTCTATCGAATTCGAATACTGAAATGGGCACGTAATCTCGTGAAAGCTTTAGCAGTCGATTCTATTATCGCTTAAGCATCTTGGAGTATCAAGATTAGAGATGGACGACAAGGACTATGAGCCGGCTAGGGACATAGACGTCAAAAATCTAAGATCGATATACTTCCTCGAAAGAGTCTTTAACATCCACAAGATCGTCTACAAAGCAAGCAGAAGTACTGTGAGCAGAAGTAGCGGCAGCTTACCTAGACCGTTCTTCATATAAGCATATTGATGCTGTCTGAAAAGGTGAAGCTACGAGAATGCCAGGGTTGCACAAGCACCAACGCGACATGAACAATTGAATGCCTTTAGAATGCTCGAAAGTCAAAATTGCAACAAGACGTGTACGTGGTTAGTGACTCATTGTCCATAGTGTGGTGCCAGTGAATGTATTGACCAGTGAATCATCAGCGGCTCATAGTCCGTTCTTCTAGAGAACAGATCTAGACTAATTTGAGGGTGGCGCCGAAGGGAACGCCTCTTGAAGCGCATGTCAAGAGCAGCATGGATGAGATACCAAGTTGTTGTATTACTGGCAACTAGTGTAGTGTAATCGTTCCTGCTCGCCATCCCTAGCTCTTGTACGCGTCTACCGGCTCTCCCATGAACAGAGCTTCCTGATGCCAGCTTCTCTGGTAGTCTTATCTGCGATGTCCAGACTTGCCAACCGATCATTCCAGGGCGTATGCCAAGTAGTTATATGTTTCTTGCGGCACACTTCTCGAGCAAAGTTTTGAGATATTATGAAAAGTCAAGATTTCCAATGGGCTGATAGGATCGGCAGGGTTTGAAATTCGTTGACTAGAAATCATCAGCAATCACTTTGATTCAAAACCCTCTCAACTCGGTAAGCTCTCGAATTCAAGGCCACTTCTTGGTCCTGGGTATCCCCAGAAAGGGTCGTACTCATGCCGTTGTGCCTCTTCAACCACGGATGGAGGAATAATCCCCATCAATGTTTGAGTGGCATATCCGTGTCAATTTCAGACTGCCTTTGGTATCTGCAGGGACACGCGAAGGGCTTGCTCATGGCGAATGGCAGCTGCAGGATTGCACGAGTGGGCGTGCAGGGAATCCTTCATGCGGCAAGCAGACCGTTGTCGAGGAGTCGTGAAACACGACAATAGCCAACCGTGGTGCAGGAAGAATTATGAAAGACTTGAGCTGATTCTCCGGCGAGCAGGATGTTGAAACGCAGACACTGGTATGCACAGCGAGTCTCCGTGTCCTTGCAGAATCCTTCGTTTCATCAAGGTTCGTCCTCAGGCCATTGTCGCTTCCAAGTATCAATGCGTTTCAAAGCAACTGGAAATTGCGACCATATTGCCGTTGGAGCGCCAATGCAGACAGGTGTGTCAAAATAGTCTGCAGTTGTTCGATACACGTAGCCCCTCCTCGTTTAGCGGCACCCGAGTGGCTGGAGTTGGCAGCTTTCTCGCATTGACGCAGTTGTCTATATTCTTGCACGACCGCGGAGAGACAGCGACAGAAGAAAGAGGAAACATCCATGAATACGACGAGACAGCTTCGCCCATGATATTATTCTTGAACATTCTGTCCTTTGGCAAAACATCGTCGATGAGGGGCAATCGATCGTTGATATTCTAAATCTGCTGAACTGTTTTGTTGTCTGTGCAGAAGACAGAGGACCTGAAGATCGAGGATTTGGCGGGGCAATGACACCGGAGTGCTCGGCTCGAAGCTTTGGGGTCTGTGCACCCTGACATCACACCAGGCCATGCGCTTCTTCGTGTCACCATTGGATCGTCTTGCAACCAAAAATCTTGCGGGATATCGGTGCCACAAACAACTCTGGATTCGGTCCTTTTGAGATGTCTGAACACACTGTCAACTTTGGGTGTGCTTGGTCGAGTTCCAAGCTGTATTGTGTCTGTTGAGGCTCGTTGACCGGGCCACATCAGCCCCACGACCCCGCCTATGAGGTCAGGACCTGAGTGAAGCTGCAGGACAACCTCAGCGAAAAAATGACCTCAGTCCACCAAGCAAGCGATAAAGAGTTGGGAAGCTTCTTTTCTTAAATACCCCATCTTGCTCGTCCCCCCTTGCACATCTTTCCTCTCTCATCCTCTTTTCAATCCAACCACATCTCTTTTTACCAACAACCTCCTCACATCACATCAACATGCCTATCTCTATCCCCAAGGGCGAGAAGCTTCTGGACCTGCTCTCCATGAAGGGCAAGGTCACCATTGTCACCGGTGCCTCCGGTCCCCGTGGTATGGGTATCGAGGCCGCTCGCGGTATCGCCGAGATGGGCGGTAACGTCGCCCTGACCTACGCTGGCCGTAAGGAGGGTGGTGAGAAGAACGCCGCCGAGCTCGAGAAGGAGTACGGCATCAAGGCCAAGGCCTACAAGCTCGACGTCGCCAACTACGAGTCGTGCTGCCAGCTCGTCAAGGACGTCATTGCCGACTTTGGCCAGATCGACGCCTTTGTCGCCAACGCCGGCAAGACCGCCGACTCTGGTGTCCTCGATGGCGAGATCTCCGCCTTTGAGGAGGTCATCCAGACCGACCTCCTCGGTGTCGCATACTGCGCCAAGGCCGTCGGCCACCACTTCAAAGAGCGCAAGACTGGCTCCTTCGTCATCACCGCCTCCATGTCCGGCCACATTGCCAACTTCCCCCAGGAGCAGACCTCATACAACGTCGCCAAGGCCGGCTGCATCCACATGGCCCGCTCGCTCGCCAACGAGTGGCGCGACTTTGCCCGTGTAAACTCCATCTCCCCCGGATACATTGACACTGGTCTCTCGGACTTTGTCGACAAGGAGACCCAGAAGCTGTGGCACTCCATGATCCCCATGGGTCGTGATGGTGACGCCAAGGAGCTCAAGGCTGCCTACGTCTACTTCTGCTCTGACGCCTCCACCTACACCACCGGCTCTGACCTCGTCATTGACGGTGGTTACTGCGCCCGCTAAACAGATCGCTGGCTGATCCTGTTTTTGCGTTCGGACGTCGACCAAAAAATTCTTCCACCAACAAAAAATCTTTTAGTTAATTTATATCATGACGGACATGAAATGAGAAAACATATATGATTCCCAATCTACTTCAAAACATCTGTCCCATCCCCGATGCGTGAGTGCAATTTCCCCCCAAGCTTAGGTCATTTCAGATAATCATCATCGGCGACTATGTTGGACGTTTTGCACAGAGAGTTCATGGTGAGGGCGTTGTCAACATCCATTCTTTCTACACTGACATGTCTAGTCGCCAACCGAAAGCTACACTGACATGTCTAATAGTCACCGAATCGAGAGACCCCAACCGTCGAAAGCTCCGGAAAAAATTCCACATCTTTGCCATTTTTCTTCGATTTCAGGTGATTTCCAGGGACTTTTTTTTCGTCAAACATCTTCACATTGTGATACTTTTGGCGATCTCGTAAACACACAAAGACACTCGACGAATGTTTTCAGAAGACATGCTTGGTCCCGTATATACCGCCTGAGCGACTGTCGCCGATGTCGTAAAACCTCCGTTTCCATCACACTACGCAAGCGACAAACACAAGAGATAAG
Organism: Aureobasidium sp. P6; assembly: GCA_003992365.1. NCBI lineage: Eukaryota > Fungi > Ascomycota > Dothideomycetes > Dothideales > Saccotheciaceae > Aureobasidium > Aureobasidium sp. P6. Next base: position 61,400 of record RZIQ01000071.1, on the reverse strand, counting down.
GAAACATGAGGAACATAAGAGACACGACATACAGTCGAAAACATCAGAAGCAAGACCTTGCGAAACAAAAGACCTGTACGAGCATGGCAACAGACGGATTGATAGGTTTTATATTTGAGAGAGTATATGGAGGTTGTGCATCATGCATCATTCAACCCAGTCTCGACGCCTTTGATCTGCAAAGCCAGGAATTTGCTGTAGATTCTGCAGAGGGCGAGGTTGCCGCCCATGTACCAGAATCTCGGGTGGCCGGATGGTCTCCACATCTGCATCCCATGTTAGTCGTCCATTCTGTCAAGAGCTTAAAAACAAAAGAAAAGGCCAAGGAGAGAAACCAAGAAAAAAAAAGGTGAAAGAGGAAACGCGAGTGTATAGACTTACGCCATTCAATTCACCCTCTTCATCCAGATCCCAAACATCCTTTGCCTGGTCCGCTACGGCGTCTCCTAGGATTTTGCGCGCAGAAGTACGCATGTTGTCATACCCAGTCGCCAGCACCACGATATCCGCTTCCACGAACCGCCCGTCAGCCAACCTCACGCCAGTGGCTTCAAACTCTTTGATGCCCTCTTCACAGCGAACAACCTTGACTTTGCCCTCACAGATGAGTTTCGAGCATCCGACATCAATGTAGTAGCCTCCGCCTTTGGTCATGTATTTCCTAAACAACCCGCTGCCATCATGTCCGAAATCAACCTTGAAGCCCGCTTTGTGCAGTCCTTCCAGATTTTCTCTTTCGGCTTCTCTGATGGAAGATGTCAGGTTGCGACCGAATGCGAATTGCACGGGTAGAGGTAGGCTCTGGCTATAGATATCTGCGTCTTGGGTGGGTGGACCGGTTTCATCATAAGTGCCTGCGTGGAGCATATTTCCACCTTTTTCTGCTTGGAGGACGTAGGTGCCGCTGCGTTGGAGCATTGTCACGTTTGCAGCGCCGGCTTCGTGGTAATTTTGCGCAATGTCGTGGCCGCTGTTGCCGGTGCCTACGACGAGCACTTTTTTGTTTGCGGCAGAGGCGGGGGTGGCGTCTGTGTGTTTGCTGCCGTGATAGATAGTGCCCCTGAACACATCCTGGGATGGGAAAGTGGGGACGCGCGGTTCGCCCGAGTGACCAGTGCAGAGGATCAAATGGGCAGGGTGTAGAGTTTTGTTAGTCCCGTCTAATTTCTTTACATCTACGCTCCAGGATTTCTGGGTTGGGGAGTAAGTTGCAGAGGTCACGGTTGTGGAGAGCCAGATGTTGAGTTCCATTAGACTCGCGTAGGCTTCGAACCAATCTCCGAGTTTATCTTTGGGCGTGTACAAAGGCCAGTTTGAGGGGAAGGGGAGGTATGACATGTGTGCGTAGGTTACGGGGTCGTGGGTGACTAGGGTGCGATACCTAGAGCGCCAATTATCTCCCACGCGGCTTTGTCTGTCGATGATCAGGGTACAGATGCCTAGGGCTTGGAGGCGTGCTGCTAGGTTTAGGCCTGCTTGGCCTGCGCCGATGATCAAGGCGGTGGGTTCTTGGTCGTTGAAGTCGAGCGTCTTTTGACGGCGTTCGAGCCAGTTGCCGCCAATACCGGAGTTTTGGCCTCCGTGGGCTCTGCGTGCGCCGGTGGTTTCTTCATGGCCTTTGAGTTCGTCGAGAGCGGTATAGAGCATGTGAGCTTTCCACTCTCCGTCGTTCCCTTGAGCTAGACGGACGAAACCTCGTCCTCTGCCTATGCTGGTCTCGAAAGAGAAGATGGATTGTATCCATTCGAGTTCGGGAATGGGGCTGACAGTGGATGGAGCGTAGGCTTCTCCTTCGGCAGCAAGGGATAGTGGGTGTAATTCGACGGTTGACAGAATTGGAGACATGAATGAGATGATGTTGTCAAGGCCATGTAAGGTACGAAGATCCCAGGATAGAGCTACATGATCGCGCCACCAGCTGTCTTTGTGAATGACAGTGGGGAGACGGGATGCATCGCCAGAGACCAGAACATGAGCGAATCGATCAAGCCACGATTGGGCTATCGAGCGCGGAGATTCTCTTGGAGTGGCATTGGTAGTAGGCTTAGAGAAGTGAGGCAAGGACACATCATGAGGGTGGGGCGGTGTTGCAAGCATGTTGGACACGATGGAATATTCAGGACGATCAGGAAGAAGAACAAAAAGGAGCAAATGAGAGACCTACATGGCATATATATATATGCCGAACATGGAGTGTACGGCAGCGGGGTAGTCACAGTAGCACCATTTCTGAAGATGCAGAGTCACAGTAGCACCATTTCTGAAGATGCAGAAGGAAAGAAAGGCGATGGAGAGGTTGCAGAGAAGAGCTCGGATGACCAGAAAGAGCACGCCAAGTCTCGGGAGAGCTGCGTCGTCTCGGCAGACCTTCCTTGCAACCACAATCCGCCTCGCGCAACATCAACCCGAAGCGCTCGACTCGAACCACGAGAAATCAACAACTGCTGGCAGTTCTGTACCTTCGTACCTAATCACCAACGTCGAAGCATCATGTCGTCGTACCTGTCCAATATCCTCACGAATACAACATCCAAATACAACACACTCCGGCGCAACCTCCTTTCCGACGAAGTCGACGGCGACACCGAGGACGACTCACATCTGTGCCGCGCTCTCCGCGCATACTACACCGAGCAAGGCAAAGCCTTTCCGCCATGGCTTCCCAATGATCCCAAGAGATCAGTCTCAACGCAATCAACAACGTCCTTCACATCGAGTCTGCGACAGCAGCCACAACAACAACAACAGCAACCTACGATCAATGCTCCTCAGGGCGGCGGAAGAGGCGGCTTGAGTGATCTATGGGATACTCCTGGTCAGAGACAAGCGCCCTCGCAACCTCAGTCGTTGCGGGTCAGAGCACAAGATCGAAGTGGATCCTACCAGGGACGCGCTCAAGCAGGAGACAGTCTGGCGGCACCTCGTCCGTTGCCCAGTCAAAGAGCAGGCAGTTATCAGAGCACCATGGCGCAACAACAACAACAACAACAGGGAGGAGGAAATGAGCCATCACCGCCAGCGAGTAGTGGAGGCACGGCGCAGGAGAGACTCAAGGCGAGGTTGTGGGGCACGGCGAGAACTGCCAGTCCAGCCGGCAGCACAGGAGCAGGATCTGGGACATCGCCTGCAGGGTCTGGCCGCTTTGCTAGAAGTTGATATTGCACAAACACTCGTGATAGCAGGGAGTCGGGGCGTTTTGATACACATAGCACAATAGATATGCACTGGGTTTCTCTTTCCACTTGTTTCACATATACCTTGTTTACCTCGACCCAAGCTAGCGGATGTTTAGTCAAAAGGACGTTGATCTCTATCAACGCAGTCCAGAGCATATATCATGGTCCTTGGTTGGATGAAGAAATGATAATAACGAACGAGGGGTTTGACTTTACCCCACACACGTCACCGGCCACCACAGCATGACAAGCATCAAGGCAGCAGTTTGCCATGACACTCGTGCACCAAAAACCATGTCGCCATCACCAGAGAACAGTCCTTCGGCATCGGTATACGACATGAGCGACGACGAGGAACGCGACTACAACAGCGTCGTCCGGACGTCGTCGGCCTCCCGCGGCGTCAAGCTGCTCTACGCAAAGAGCAAGGTCTTTGTTCATCCCACGCCTTCGTCCAAAGACAACATCGATGGCTTCATCGCTCTGTACCAACAAAAGTCGACATCTGCATCTCCCACGCCTTCGTCGTCGACGCAAATCCCCCCATCGTCGCTCATCCTCGGCTGGTCACCCGTCGCCTCCCTCCAAAGCCAGGGCCAACTCGACGCCTACAACAAGGCCGACCTGGACGACAAAGATGCTCCTACTAGGAATCTCGTTCCTCCGCCGCCCATCACATCTGCTCACTCGACTGCTGCCGGCCCATACCCCTTCGCTGTCTTGGCCAGCGACATCTACTCGATACAAGTCCGCCCACCCAGCGCCGGATGGTGGTTTGGCAGTCTGGTCATCAACACTCGCTCGGGGGACAGCTTCCCCGCTCTCTTCTTCCACGACAGCGAATGCCAGTCCACAATCAACCATCGCAAGAAGCTCGCTCGAGAGAACTTTGACCCCTTCGGCGAGAGTGGTAGTTTGTTCTGGGGTGGCGATCAGGCCATGCAATGGCTGAAGAGACACATTAATGTAGAGCGCTCACCGGAGGCGAACATATTCCTGATCGAACCCTCCGACGCTGATCGTACGGGTTTTGGACCCAACAAGTCTGCCAAACCTACTCCGGACAAGGTTCAGCAAGCCTTGGAAGGCCCTAATGCACAACCACACCAAAAGAAAAAAGAGGACCCTGTTGCAAAGTTCTTCAAAGAGTCTCGTTGGGCTGTCTTGGAGAAACTCAGTCAAGTTACTACATTCACTCGTCGCACTGCTCGGGCTGCTGCTGATAACCCCAAACTCCCTCCGCAGCTGCGTCGTATCATGCAAAATCCTCAGGTTCAGACTGTCCAGGAAGAGTTCGATAGTGCTCGCTTGTATCTTGCAAGATGGGCCATGACTATTGCCGAGCAGAGTGACCGTGAAAGGAGCCAGCGCATCTACACCGCCAAAGACTTGCTCGAAAACGAAGACACCGAACTCGGCGAGTTTGAGATTCTCGATATTGATGTGCGGAATCTTGAGCTCAACGAAAAGCGAGATCCTGTAACCAAGAAGGAATGGAATGGCTTCTTCGACTCTCATGGCAGACTCCATGTAACTCCTGATGAGGTCAAGGAGCGTGTCTTTCATGGCGGTCTGCATCCCGATGATGGTGTCAGAAAAGAAGCTTGGCTTTTCCTCCTAGGAGTTCATGATTGGAACAGTACCAAAGATGAACGCAAAGCCAAGATGAACAGTCTCAACGACGAGTACATCCGCCTCAAGGGTGCTTGGTGGGATCGCATGATGGATGAGGACGGCACGCTTGAGGAGCGCGAATGGTGGAAAGAGCAAAAAATGCGCATAGGTAAGCTGACTTGACCCTCAGTCCCTCGTTTTGCCTGTGCAAGTAACTGACATCTTCCCACATTTCGTGGGGTTCGTGCTGTAGAAAAGGATGTGCACCGGACTGACCGCAATATTCCTCTGTTTGCTGGTGAAGACATCCCACATCCAGATCCGTCTTCTCCGTTTGCCGAGGTTGGCACGAACGTCCATCTCGAGCAGATGAAAGACATGCTACTGACCTACAACGAATACAACAAAGACTTGGGCTACGTCCAGGGTATGAGTGATTTGCTTGCACCCATCTACGCCGTCATGCAAGATGACACAGTAGCTTTCTGGGCCTTTGTCAATTTCATGGACCGCATGGTAAATTTCAAATTCGTGCTCGCTTCCGTCGATTGCGCTGACCCACCTTTGCAGGAACGCAACTTCCTTCGCGACCAAAGTGGCATGCGTCTTCAACTAACGACTCTTGATCACCTGGTTCAGCTGCTTGACCCAAAGCTCTATCTGCACCTCCAGTCTGTCGACAGTACAAACTTTTTCTTCTTCTTCCGTATGTTGCTCGTGTGGTACAAGCGGGAGTTTGAATGGCACGATGTCCTCCGCCTATGGGAGGGTCTATGGACAGATTATCTCTCAGCAAACTTTCACCTCTTCATCGCGGTAGCGATACTAGAAAAGCACCGCGATGTCATCATGGAGCACCTCAAAGGCTTCGATGAGGTTCTGAAGTATGTCAATGAGCTCAGTAACACCATTGATCTGCCGTCTACCATGATCAGAGCGGAAGCACTTTTCAGGAGATTCCAGCGTACAGTGGAAGCTATCGATCGCAAAGATCATTTCCCAACACCTACGTTGAGGCAGAGGAAGCCTGGGTCACTCGACTCAGGACCACAAGGCCATGATGGAAAGGCCGCAGCTGCAAGTTCAAGCTCGAGCTCAGATGCACAAAGGACTAGTCCTGCCAGTACCACGACACCAGCGCAGAAGGAGAGAATCGTCAGCCCCGAGCTCAGGACTTTGCTTAGTAGAAACTTTACCAGAGTTGAGAAGCCTGCAAAGGGGTGAGAGGCAGACAGACTTCACGACCTTATATGTTCCACGAATACGGTTTAGGACCAGCATCTAAATGCCTTTGGTGTTTTGCGAGCGGGAGTTAGGGGTCACGGGGGATATGGTATATCGATATGATATCAAGCCTTGTTGCATATTGACGTCCTACTTGACCATCTTATACTCGCAATCATATCAGTGATTGGGCCAGGGCTTCCTCCATGCGGATCGTGCTTGCGATGATGCCTGTTCGTCGGGGCGACGGGTCGAGCGTGTCGTCGGCCGGGAGAAAGACACCAAAACATGGCAGGTGCTAACCTCACGAACTTACCTTCACAGCAGCATCAAAGTGACACATAGTTTGCTCACTGCAACGCCTGTCAATTAGTGCGCATGTGATTGCTCCCGCAGTATTCCCTCTCTTTCCTTCATCCTCAACATCGCCTCCTTTTCGACATCCAACGCATCAAGTCTCTCCTTGTCTCTCATCCCTTTCATACTTTCCCACCTCTTTGTCCAAGCTCTCATCATCACCATGGCTGAAAACTCTGATCCTACTCGTCCTCGTTCGATGACCAACACATCGTCGTCGGTCGATGAGCAGCCATCAACCAACGGTACTGTGAGCGAACCTTCCAACGCTGAGTCCACGGCAACTGCTCCCCCCTTCATCGGTCCTCAGACTCTTTCCGATGTTGCTGCTCAGCATCAAGCCATCCTCGATCCCCAGCAGGGCTTGATCTTCACCGAAGATGCTCCTGGTGAACAAGAGTGGGTGCTCGTCCATCGTTTGCCTTTCCATGACCAGCAACACTCGGTCCAGCAGCTCAGAGATGAGTTGTATCAAAGAAGACTCGATGATCACAATCGTCGTATCGCAGATGATCCCACTGGCCAGTATGTTGCACTGTTTATCTTCTCAGGTGGTCGTGGCTGATCACTGTCGACAGTTACGCAAGCGAGTATGCTCCAGGTCCTCAGGGTCTTGAACGACGTGAACGTCATGCTCGTCAAGCAGACCAAGCCTTTGGAAGTCTTTTCGCTCCTCCTCGTACCAGAAAGACTCGCCGTGCCAGGTTTCTCAGCATCGCTGGAACACCCTGTCCTTGTCCCGAGTGTGAGTTTTCTAACGAGGATGGTGGCTTTGATGCCGCAGAGGACCGTCGCATCCCACGCTTCATGCCGCGTTATTACAGTCCACCCATCCAGAATCGCCAGCCTGTCACTTTTGACGAAATGGTTCGTGCAGGTGCACGTATGGGTTCTGTTGGAACGGTTCCTCGTGGTCGTCCCATCTTGATGCCAGGAGTCACTCATGCCAGACCATCTGTCGCCATCAGTGTTACTGCTGAGATGGCCAGCAACACTGGCCAAGAAGCCGGTCCCACTGGCGTTTCAAATGTCCCTCGCTTCATCGAACCTGCCATCACGGCTTCGATGGCTGGCATGCAGATTAGCTCTGCTGCCTCTTCTATCACTCCAGTCCAGGACAACACTGTCGACAATCAGCCTCCCATTTTACCTCCCAGCTGGGCCACTCGCACTGTGTCTCAATCTCCCAACGTCCAGGCAGATTCTGTTCCCGGACTGGAGCGTAGACGCAGCCTCGAGTACACCCTCGCCCCTCACCGTCCCAACACTGAGGATGACTCTGACTCTGACTCTTGAAGAGTCTTTCGCATTGACAGTCCCTTATGGTATGCGCTGAGGCATACACTGGCTTGGTGAACTAATATCCATTGATCGGCATGGATAGGTGGCTTTCGGTCAAGGGTTCTTGTCGGTATTGTTGCTTCACACACGGACATGGTATCTTGTTCTCGGAGGAGTTCATCTGGCGTTTCTGTATCGAGTATTTCGCACTTTCTCACACATGGAGGATGGACACACATGGCTTTCTTTACTAGACAAACAGGACAGATGAGATGGAAAAACGAACATGGCAGACAAATAGCTCGCAAGAAAGAAATGAAAAACCAAAACATTTACATAACAAGGCGTCTCTTTTTGGAACAAACACTTACAGACCACTGCTCCGTATACACAGGTGTTAGGGATGGTTCGCGCGTGTCGTCCAGCTAATTACCTTTGTATATCCTTCTCCACTCGTCCTGAGCTTGTGAGCCTCAGATTCCTCCCCCCGGAGATGTTTTCCTTTTCCGGGCGGATGTTGGCGGGTAAAAAAGCCAAACGTCATGCGTATTATAGACGAGGCCCACAATTTATTCTCACATGCTTTCATCAAGGTTGTGTGTGTGTGTCACTACTACTGTGGAGAAGAGAAGCTTGCGAAGAAACCAAGGAACACAACACTACAACGTTAGTCACCTGTTAAGCAGAGCAAAAGTTGTGTGTTTATTTTCTCTCTGTCCCCTCTCTTTTAAACGATTATTTGAGATGATAAAGACAAAATTTTAGTATTGTTGTTTGGTGCTAGGAAGATCTAGTTAGTTTGTGGTTGGATATTCGATTGCGATTTTAAAACAAATGGGTATTTAGCAGCAGCAGCAAGCAGCAAGCAGACGCGTTATCGAACAAACCTGTTTCCCGAGAAAAAGGGGGAGAATCGCCTTCCCTCTCTTTCAGATCCTCTTCTTTGATTGTTACGTCCGAATCTCGAGCGTGGATCACTCACTCTTCTGTTTCCATGTCTCATAAAAGGACAGATCTCGGAGAAAATGTATCTTGTAAAAAGACAAGGAGCCAAGTGAGTGGTCACACGAGACGTTTGTCTTTTTGGTTTACTGTGTTCTTTGTTTTGACCTTCCACTTTTGGATCTTGACTACAAGATTGGATAGAAGAAGGGGAGGGTCCCAAGAGGTCAGAAGGGGAAAGGTAGTGCTGAGAGGTGATTTTTGGCTTGAATTGGCAGTTGGGTCCTTTTCGGGCGAAATTCGCTGGGTGAGGAGGGGGGAAAGAGTGAGGCTGAGAAGGCTCGAAGAGCCAAGAGGAAAAGAGGGGAAAAGTCTGGAGCGTGCGGTGCAAGTGCTTTCTACTCTTTATGGATTGGTGTTTTATGACTGCAGGTCTTGCCATTTGTGACTTTATAGATGCGGGATAACTATGGGATGTTTGCTAATTGCTATGTATGATAATCTTTATTTTGGATTCTTGATGAGAATGTATCGAATGGACTGGATATGGTACTACGGACGAGACTCGGGGATATGGTGAGGGGAGGGGAAGGCTTTTTGTGGAGAGAGCTCGAGCATTGACCGGGTCCGTTTGTTCCTGCCGAGGACTTTTTGGCAACGGTTCATGTATGGCCCCCGCATTTTCGTTCTCGACTTCTTGGAAGCAATTAGCAGTATTGATGTACTTGTTACTCTACAAGACGCGCATCTGTTGAATATGGCAGGAATTTGTATCAGAAGCATCAGGTGTTTTGGGCAGTATATTTCGGGAGGGAGTCCGGCTTTTGGTTGCGTTGTTTTGATGACACGGCAAATTGTGGGGTAGGCAGGGAACCAACGTCACTTTTGCGGGCTCGGGCGAAGTGAAACAGCTCTCTTTGGACAATTGGGTGGGTTGTTGATTGAAGCGAGCGCCCTTTGATGCGAGGCTCGTCTGACTCTTTCCAGGGCTGGACGTGACTCGAGTACTGTACACAAGAGTGACCAGGGAAGAAAAGTCCAAGAACCGTGTCTCCATGTATCTTTTGTGTGAGGGGAAACTGGTATATAACAGCTTTGCTGATGGCTGCTTTGCTCCTTCCTACTGAACCGTGGTCTACAATCGATTTTGACCATACAAAACACTGTCCGAGACGTTGCTTGTACGTTCAGCCCCTCTCTGCCCTCTGATCATGAGCACTCTCGATTCCAAATGCCGAACAAGGGCATCCGGGAGGATGAACTTCCAGACTGCCCCGAACTTCGGACGAAGTCCATAATTGATGCGCGTACACTTTCTCCGCAATTGGCTAACCGTGATGCAAGTCTCCCCCCCAGCTTCAGTTTATAACCGGCCACACATCCCACCTTTCGTCCTGGTCCTTCTCTCTCCATTCCTAACTCTATACCTTTTCTCATTCTCAAAATGGTATTCTTCCGCTCTGCTACTCGCGTTGCTCGCCCCGCGGCCGCTTCGCTGCGTGCCTCCCCTCTCGCTTCTTCCTCTCTTTCTTCTCCCCTCAGATCGGCCGGTGCCATCAGAACGCTGACGGCGAGTTCTCGCCAACAGGGCAAGGTGTTGATGGTCCTGTACGACGGCTTCGAGCACGCAAAGGAGGAGCCCCAGTTGCTTGGTACCACCGAGAACGAGCTCGGTCTGCGCAAGTGGATCGAGGACCAGGGCCACGAGCTCATCACCACTTCCGACAAGGAGGGCGCAAACTCTACTTTCGACAAGCACTTGGTCGACGCCGAGGTCATCATCACCACCCCCTTCCACCCTGGCTACCTTACCGCAGAGCGTCTGGCCAAGGCCAAGAACCTCAAGATTGCCATTACTGCTGGCATTGGTTCCGACCACGTTGATCTGAACGCTGCCAACAAGACCAACGGCGGTATCACTGTCGCCGAAGTCACTGGCTCCAACGTTGTTTCGGTCGCCGAGCACGTCGTCATGACCATGCTCGTCCTCGTCCGCAACTTCGTCCCCGCCCACGAGCAGATTGCCGCCGGTGACTGGAACGTTGCCGCCGTCGCCAAGAACGAGTACGATCTCGAGAACAAGGTCGTCGGTACCGTTGCTGTTGGCCGTATCGGTGAGCGTGTCCTCCGCAGACTGAAGGCATTCGACTGCAAGGAGTTGCTCTACTACGACTACCAGCCTCTGTCTCCTGAGAAGGAGGCCGAGATTGGCTGCCGTCGTGTCGAGAACCTCGAGGAGATGCTTGCCCAGTGTGACATTGTCACCATCAACTGCCCTCTGCACGAGAAGACCAAGGGTCTGTTCAACAAGGAGCTCATCTCCAAGATGAAGAAGGGTAAGTCATGTCAATCTCTGTACTGACTGCATCCAATGACTAACATCCACCTCAACAGGCTCATGGCTCGTCAACACCGCTCGTGGTGCCATCGTCGTCAAGGAGGACGTCGCCGAAGCCCTCAAGTCCGGCCAGCTCCGCGGCTACGGTGGTGACGTTTGGGACGTCCAGCCCGCGCCCCAGGGCCACCCTCTCCGTACCGCCCAATACACCCACTGGGGCGGCGGCAACGCCACCGTTCCCCACATGTCCGGTACCTCGATCGACGCACAGAAGCGCTACGCCGCCGGCACAAAGGCCATTCTTCAGTCTTACTTCTCTGGCAAGCACGATTACAAGCCCGAGGATCTCATCGTCCAGGGCGGTGACTACGCCACCAAGGCTTATGGACAGCGTCAGCAGGCTAGACAGAGCTCTTAGAGCGATGCTGAGTCGCATGTCGTTGCTGAGGCCGTACCCGGTGCGGGCATCCTGTTGAGAGTAGTTCCTCTGGGATGTTGGTGATGGGCTGGGAACGGCCAGAAAAAGCTTCTATGTTATGATGGATGAATACCCTTTTTATTTTTTACTTTTCACTCTAGTTCCATATTCTTTTTGTTTATGAGAAGAACTTATTTTCACATCCTACCTTCTTCCCTTGACACCGATGATATCGCTCTCCAGCTGTGATTTAGCAGTGTCGGTGATTCTGCTGAAAAGTAATGTCCACACGAAGAGTTTGCTCACATGAGTGGAGGAAGTTTGCACTTTCATCAAGACAGATTGTCGACATTACGACCCTGTATCTACCTAATCAACCTTAGTCATCCTATCTTTCTTTTATTGTTAAGCCTTTGGGTCATTTTAAAATGACTTTATACCTCTTTTTCTAAACCTAGAGTCTAAGAGAAAGAGTTTTTAATAAAAGATTAACTTTATAAGTAATATACAAACACTATATAAACACTATATAAACACCTATTAAATACCTTGTAAATACCTATAAGCACTTTGTAAACACTCTACAAACGCCCTTGGAAAAACAGAGGTCATCAAATAGCAACATCATCCATTCAATATGCCTATTCTAACGGTTAAATATCTCTCTCAAACCCCCTGCACCTTGCGATAACTCGGCGGCCTGACAGCCCTCCTAATGACCTTGCCCGCATAAACCGGCACGAGACTGGTGCCACAAATGGCAGCGACCCTCCACACGAAGCCGACACTAACGACGAACCTCAGATCGAAATATCCAGACAAGAACGGGATGCTGCCGAAATAGATGCAAGCGGTTGCGAGGATGGAAATGACGTTGGCGGGATGCCAAGTCGTGATTTCGGCGGCGACCATGATGAGTTCGTTGATGACGAGCACGGTGAAGGAGACGGACACCATGCGTGCAAACGCGGCAGCCGTGTCGGCGTTTCCGGAACTGTGTTGAGCAAATTTTGGCACCAGCAGTTGCGAGCCGCCTTGGATGACGATGCCTTGGTAGATGGAAATGGCGACCCAGATGAAAAATGTGCGGTAGCTCAGAGATTTGCCAGAGGTCAATTCTTTGTAAAGCTCCGGGTACAGGTTTGCGAGGTTTTCGTCGACGTCGCGGTCGAGTGTCAGACTGAAAACGGGCGCCATGGTGTACAGTGTTGCGTAACCGACGAGCAACCAATCGCGGTACAAAGCAATGGGCTGATACGCCGACGCAACCGAAAACACGGTCTGGCAGACCGAGATGATCAATCCGCGATGGATGACAAACTGCGCCAATTTGGCACTGCGTTTGTAGCTATTGCGGCCATGCCAGACTAGAAGTTTTGTGAGATGCGAGAATTGGGTTATGGAAAAGTCGGCGGCGAGAGACGCTTGACGGCCTTCTTTGCCGACGATTCCTACGCCCACGTCTGCGGCTTGGATCATGCTTACGTCGTTGCCGCCGTCGCCGATGCAGGCGATGCGTTTGCGCGTGTGTGTGCGGATCAGTTTTGCAACGTCGGCTTTTTGGGTGGGTGAGCACCGGCAGGCTATCACTGCAGGGAGGCGCACGGCGAGGGTGATAAAGGCGTCGCGGTGGTGGGTCAGGTATAAAGAGAGGGATTCGCCGTCGATGAGTAATGCGGCGTTTGGACGCGAGTGTAGGATGGAAAGGGCGTCAAGAGCTAGTTCTTTTCGTTTCAGGCCGGCGATTGTGTGGATGTATTGGCCTCTGGAGACGAGTTTTGAGGATACTGCTACACAGCGTGCGGTCTCGACTTTATCACCTGTGAGCATCCAGATTTTGATGCCTGCATTGCGGAGGAGTTCTAGTGATGGTTTGATGTAGGCTTGCAGTTTGTCTTCGACGCCTGTCACGCCCAGTAATTCAAGATTGTGTTCGAGGTGCTGCTTCACAACTCGTGCCATGCTGTTGTCGCGATCGTGCAGGCTTAGTGCTGCTTCTGCGTGTGCTGAAGAGAAGGCTGCGTATTGTTGTGCTGACAGAGCTTTTCGACCGATGACTAGAGTACGCAATCCTTCGCGAGCCATGTTTGCTGTTTCTTCATCGAGCCAATCGTTGGCGGCGACAATGGACGTCATGACCGTATCCGCACCTTTTTGGAAGAAGTACAGCTCACTCGAGTCACTATCAGCTTCACCTCCCTCTTGTACGAACTTGACAATAATTCCCATGCGCTTGCTGTCAGAGGTGAATGGGAAGATGTTCAAGATCTGCACTCGAACAACTATCTTGCTGTTGTCCACGAATTGCAAAGTGATAGACTTACGATCACGGTGCAGCAGACGTAAGCCAACTTGTTCTGTCCAAGCCACAATGGCGATTTCGTCGGGCGAAGAAGCTTGATACGATGTCACTGTATCACCATCGACTTCTTCAGTGGTAGGTGTGACATTGTGACAAAGTGCCAAGGCTAGGACCAAGTCTCGCACTCGAAGACCAATCTCCCTACGCGATCTTGTGCCAGAGGCAAGCCCTCCAGTCACGTTGGAGGACGGCAGAAAGAAGCCCTGGAGGTCAGAAAACGCTGACTTGACGTAGCCAGATACCTCATCCATAGCCTCATTAGCGTAAGAGACAGTACCGACGTGAATCTTCTTGAGCTCCATCTCATTCTGAGTCAGAGTACCAGTTTTGTCGCTGAGTAGATACTCGATACGACCAAGATCCTCAGGGATCGTGCTGGTACGAACGACTGTACCTGGAATGCCTTGGTCACGCTCGATGAACCAAGCATACATTGATTTGCCCATATCAAGATTGACGCGCAAACTGATAGGAACAATCGTGGAGAAGAGAATGAGAAATCGCATGACCGAGACATACCATTCCCGACCATTTTCAGCTTTGAAGCCTTTGAGAGCCACAAGGATAAAGGACAGAGCAAGGGTCAAGAAACACAAGATCTTGGTGAGAGAGTTGATTTCGTTCTCGAGAAGACCAGTTTTTGAACGTGAAGCTGAGGTGGAAAGAGCAGCACGTGTCTCCGGACCAGTGTAGATGATAACAGCGTGGACGGTAGTACTTGATGCAAGCACAGTATTAGCCCAAGCAGTATTGTCGATCGAGAGAGGAATCGACTTTGTGCCCGGGACTTCGACCGAAGGTGCTTCTGATTCATAGGGGTCATATGCTTGACGACCGTCCGGCAACAAGTCCAGAGTGCCAACAAAATCATTGACGCGCTTGTCTGGCTTTCCGGCAGTCAGACGTAGTCTTGTCAGATCGCGAGAGGGCAGATCTTGGGTCAAAGGAGAGGCCAACCTGAGCTTCCAGTCCGTTTCACCATCGAGTTGGTCAGTTCTAATGAAAGCCTCTCCACCAGCGCTGGGGTCCTCGGAAGTAGTTTGGTTTGCCAGAGGCGGCTCTGGTACTTTCGGATTTTCAATTTCGAAGAAATTCGCTTCTTCACTTTGTGGAATAGGCTCTGGCTGAGCCGAAGATTCTTGGGAGAAGCTTTTCAGAATAATGACATCTGCAGGAAAGCGCTGGTCCTTGGTCATGACCAAGACATCACCAACTTTGAGCAAACGCGAGGGTTTTGAGATCTCACGCACATGTCGATCCAGTAGACCATCGGCATCAGGGGTTCTGGGTGTCTGTCGTGTCGTGGAGGTGGTGTCACTGTCTGCAAATTGCAGGACAGTATATCTCTCAGAGTTGGCCTCTTGATCCCTTCTTCTGCGATGAACATCATCCATGGCTTCTTTTCCAAGAGTGATGGTCAAGACAAAGAGCAGAGGAAAGATGTAGGTGCTCAAATAGCCGATGCGGAGTTGAGGAATGATTTGCGACAAGGCGACCAGGAGAAAGTACATGTTGAAGAAGAAGGAGAACTCGTTGTAGAGGGTCCGAGGAAGAAAAGACCAGGGAGTATATTTGGCGTTGGAGACGGCATTAGGAGGATATTTGGCATCCTGACGGCGTGCTACTAGGATGGTACGGTTGGAGGCGGGATCGTGGTCGTCGTCGGGGCCATGGTCTTGGTCGTCGTCGACTCCGGGCAGGGTAGGGCGGGAGAAGGGGTTCAGACGAGCTTTGAACTTGGCCAGAGCAGATTGCGATTGCTCCGAGAGGCGGCGCAACCTAGAGGTGTGCGGTGACGGTGGTGCGTCGTGTGTGTCTGGTTCATGGCCTTGACTGTCTCGTGGCACCAGGGCCTCGAGGTCTTGGGCATCGGCGTCGTCGGCATAGCGGTGCTGTCTTCTGAAAGCTCGCCGTCCACCGAGTCGCAGGTTCCTCAGAGGAATGTTCTTCCCAAAGTCGGTGGTGTTGGTGGTGGCTGTCTGAGGGTCTAGCTCGTCCAAGTCCAGATCCAGGTCGTTGTCCGAGTCGGCATCAGGAATCAGAGAGGCCGAGGCAGTCGAGTCGCCGTGCCGATGTGACATGCCTCATCTGTGTGTTTGAGCAACGAGGGAGGGTCTGCCTGGTGCCTGGAATGGTGAGTGCCCGATTACGTGTTGCTGCGCGCCTGACTCGAGCACGGCGTCTCGGGGGTGACGCGCGAGTCACGCCGCTCGGCGGGTCCGGGGGTCTTGGCAGGTCTCGCTGCTGTCACCCTTGGCTGATGGCGTAAAGTGTCCATTACCATCATCTCCTTGCCAGCCATCCTTAGTCGTGTACTATACCATTGTCCTGTTCCATGTCTCGCCAAGTGTCCGCTTGATCCATGCATCCCACCTCCCAACTCTGCTCACGCCGCTTTACTGAGACACGTCGAAGCTACCTTTATACATAATCTCCCGTCATGGCGGCCGACCACCAACACCCTTCATGGCATCCGGCCTTGAGACAGCACAACAGTACCGACGACATCCCTCGCCCAGCTTTGCAGCAACCCGATACCACCGAGCCCGTCCACCCTGATGCCGACTTCTCGCACCGCATCCCTGCCGACCACTCTCAGAACGTCGCACATGACAGTCTACCCGAACACTTGGAACCTGCTGGCTCGCCGCATCTGGTCCCGGAACTGACTCACGACTTGCAAGGCCATGACACACGCCGGTCATGGCCATCAGAAAACCAACACGCTGCATCACCTCCCACACTCGCCTTCGAGCAACCCGCGCTCCAAGACACACAACTGACATCAGTCCAAGAAGCTTTCGGAGGCCTGGACAGGGAGCAAGAAGAGCGTATCAGAGAACAATACGAGTTTCAAGGCCAATCTACCGCTGCCGATGAAGCTGTCGATGAGAGTGAAGATGCGCCTCTGATGCACGACGAGGAAACTCTGCCCACCCCAGGCTTTGCCACGGATGCTCCTGCCGTCAATGCTCATGACATCCCTTTCGAACCCTTCCACCATGATCCTTCAGCTGTCGCTGCAGCTGCTGAACACGTTTATGACATGTCTACCGAGGAACCAACATCGACCACGCAAGAGACAGCCGACGAGGCTGTGGGAGAAGCAAAAGAGACAGTACACCAAGTCGCTGGAGAAGCCATCCAGGACCCAATGCAAGCACAACCTGAGTCGTCGGCTGCTTTCGAGTGGGGTGACGACGATCAGACGGACGACTTTGGCAATGCAATTGGAATCTCGACCCATGAAAACAACGTCGACGCCGACAATCTCGCAGCAGGAAGTGGTCTGGTCGCTTCGCAAGCTACTGCCGTGTCTCAAGCGCTTCAGGAACAGAAAGCTGAACAGGAGGCTCCAGCAGCCGAGGACAAGGGCGATGAAGATCTGGCTGCCATGTGGTCGGCTGCTCTGGACGACGATGACTTTCTCGATGATAACGCCGTCGACCCAAGCGGCTTCTTTGACGATGATGGTGAAGGCTTCTTGGATGACTTTGACGCAACCCCAGCACAACCCGACCAAGTACTGAGCCCCGAACAAGCACTGAGTCCTGGCATTGCTCCTGTCTATGATGCTCAAGGAAACACGATGGGCTTCACAAAGCTTGGAGGCCCCCAAGAGCAGATCAATGCTCCAGCAAATCCCTATTCGCCAGCAGCTCAACAGCCCAATCCTTACTTGGCTCCAGCTCTGCCGTCTGTGCCTTTGTACAACCAGCAACAGCAGCCCGTCCGTCCTGCCTTGAGCAACGCCCAAAGCTTTGCCGACAAGTCCAAGGGTGGCTATGCTTCTCCTTACGACTTGCCCGAAGATATTGTGCAACCAAGAAGGCGTGCTGCCGCGGCTGCTGTGCCTGGTCAACCTGCTGCTCCTCCACCCCCACCGAGAAGTAGCAGCATGCAGTCCGCCACTATGCGTCCCAATGCCCCTCCTCTGTCGCGCTCTGCCACAGCGTCTCCTGCAGCAACTATGGCATCTCCTCCAACAAATCACTCCCCCAGCGTTGGGACTTTGCCGCCCAAACCTGCCACAGCAGGAGGAGCCAACAGATCTGCTTCTGGTTTCCTTGAAGAACTACCGATGGCACCCAAATCTCGTAGCCGTCCGTCCGGTGCATACACGCCAACCGTTCCTGCTTCTGCACCTCATATGCCCCCTCAGGGTCCTCCAATCCGACCTCCGTCTCGTCCCGCCGTTCCTCCCTCGAGTGGTTCAGTCAACCAACTCGTTGGGGGCTTGAGACAACCAGAGAGGTTGCCCCTATTACCGGACACTCCGGCTGCACCTCAGCAGCTTGAGCCTCCGCAACCCACCGCTCCTCCAGCGTCATCAAGGTATTCACCCGCCGCTTCTGCGCAGAATCCTTCGGCGACAGCCCCTCCCCCAGTAACTGGCCGTTTTTCTCCCATGCCACCTCCTGCTCCTGCAGCTGCCTCGCGCTATTCTCCAGCTCCCCAAGCCCAACCTGCTGGTCAAGCACAAACAAAATACTCTTCTGTACCCGCAGCAACGTCTGTCTCACGTCCGGTCCAGCCCTTCGCTCCTCGAACATCCAGTCCTCTTGCCTATCACGAAAAGCCCACCCCTGCAGAAGCGGCGGCGGTTCCTCCACCGTCAGTACGCTCTGTATCCTACCAACCTCCACCTCCGGTCCGTCAAATGTCAGGTTTGGCTGAAGGTTTCGAGACTCCTCCCAGACGTGACAGCAATACATTGGATCAGACACTATCCCAGTATGCATCACCTCCTCGCGCCAACCCATACGCTCCCATGACTTCTTCTCCGGATTCTCGCACATCTCAGCAATATCCATCGGCGGAAGGACCACCTCCTGGTGATACCCTCTCTCCGCCCAGAAGGTCTAAAACACAATCGCCAGGAACTGTCATGAAGGGACCTCTGAGGGCAGTGACCCAAACAGAGAGACCTACTTCTGCTGCAGGTGCCGTCACTTCACCTACCCTGTTACAAAATCAAGATGCGAGGGCGACTCTTCCGCCTGCTCGACAGCAATTTTCATCAGATCTCAGTTTCACGGTACCGCAGGATGAGCGAGCTCAAGACCCGCTGGAGAGATACAAGGGCTGTCCAATCTTCAGCTGGGGTCCCAGTGGTTCTTTGGTAAGCACATTCCCAAAGCAAGCTCCTTTCTATGCCGCAGGTCATGCCATCCCGACCATCAAATGTACGCCTGGTCATATCACCACCCACGACACCAAGACAACATTCCCACTAAACGAGCGCGATGCTAAATTCCCTGGTCCTTTGAACAAGGGCAAATCTAAGAAGAAGGATACTCTTACCTGGATCACAGGCAAGATTGAAGATCTCGAGAAGGCCAACGAGAGCGCTGCACATGATTACGGTGTTTCGACGCCGTTGAAGAAGCGTGCTGAGGAAAAGGTCGTCTTGTGGAAGATGGTAAAGCTCCTGCTTGAGCACGATAATAAGATTGAGGGCAATGCTGCTGCAGAAGATGCCGCTCGCAAAATCCTGCTGCCTGATCTAGCACAAAAAGACGAGTCGCTCGATGACACAACCGATGGTTCACAATCTGGGGTCTCCGTTGAACCTGTCAGTGCGAAAGCAATGGCCCAGATTCGAAAACACCTTCTTGAAGGCGACCGTGAGAAGGCTGTCTGGTACGCGACCGAACAAAAGTTGTGGTCACATGCCCTGCTCATTGCGTCTGTCGCTGGTCCTGAGATCTGGAAACAGGTTGTCCAAGAATTCGTTCGTTCTCAAGTTAAGGATGCTGGCGAGAACTCACAATCCTTGGCAGCTCTGTATGAAGTATTTGCTGGTAACTGGGAAGAAAGTATTGATGAGCTTGTTCCCCCATCCGCTCGTGCTGGCTTCCAGATGATTAGCAAGGCTGGGCCAAGCGCGAAGAATCCCTTGGATGGTCTTGACCAATGGCGCGAAACTTTGTGTCTCATCATCAGCAACAGGAGCAACAATGATGTTCAGGCCATTTCTGCTCTAGGCAAGCTTTTGTCTAGCTATGGTCGCAGTGAGGCGGCTCATACTTGTTTCCTCTTTGCAAAGGCTTCTGCTTATCTTGGCGGCGCCGATGACGAGAAAAGTGACTTTGTGCTTCTCGGAGCAAATCACAAAAACCAGCCTCAAGAGCTATGCGATCTGGACTCTATCCTTCTGACCGAAGTTTACGAACTTTGCATATCTCTTGCTCCCACCCCTGGAACGTCTCCAATTCTCCACCATTTGCAAGCGTTCAAGTACCAACACGCCCAGATTCTTACAGAGCACGGTCTCCGAACAGAGGCGCAAGCATACTGCGATGCGATCATGACTTCCTTCAAGACCTCCACTCGCCTTTCGCCATACTATCACCCAGCTTTGTTGAGCTGTGTAGACGACTTGAGCAGATGTCTGTCTCAAGCGCCACAAGCCAGTTCTTCTGGCGGTTGGATTCCTAAGCCATCCATGGACAAGGTTTCTGGTAGTATGTGGAAGCGCTTTAACACCTTTGTTGCTGGTGACGATGATGATGAAAAGCCGAATGGTGCAAATGGTGGTGAAGCCGCTCCTGCAGGTCCTTTCGGAGGCATCTCGGGAGAGACTCCGACCGTTAGCCGAACCGCTTCAGTCACGGATCTGTATGGAGCAATGTCCATGGGTGGTAGTGCTATGCCACCGGCCTCCAACAATGCTGTTCCCAGTCGCTATGCACCCCCCTCTCAAGTTGGTGGCGCTTCGGGAGCTCGTTATGCTCCTAGTGCTTATGCTCCCAGCAGAGGATCGATGGAGTCTTCCCGCTCTTACGAGCCAGAAAGGCCCGGGACTGGGTACAGCAGCCTTGTCTCTCCTACCACTGCCGCGCCAGTGCCAGCACCCGTTCAGCGTGCTAGCAGCACACCGTTCGGTGCGTACTTGCCGCAGCAGCCTGGAGAAGGTCAAGCGCAGCCCTCACTTGGTGTTCCTCGACCGGAAGCATCACGCGCAGTCTCTGATTATCGTGTACAATACAGTCAGCCGCCTTCTAGACGTGAATCTGTCCAGTCTGGTGTCGCTTCTGAACCTCGTTCGAGTCTCGATCAAGGCAGGCCAGCATATGGATATCAACCTGAGACTTCCAGACAATCACCTTACCAGCCTGCTTCATACACACCTCTATCGCCAATTTATGGTGATAATGCTGTTGAGACAACCGAGATCGAACAGCCTTCACCTTACGAACCTCATGTGCAATCACCATACCAGCCGTCTGAGCCCACGCCGGTCCAAGAAGCTCAGTCTTCTGCATATACGCCATCAGTGCCTTCGTACGAGCCGGCAGCCTCTGGATATGAGCCACCATCATCTTATGAACCTTCAGCCTCGTACGAGCCACAATCAGATGAGCATCAGACGTCCGATGAGCCACAGACGTCGCCCTATGCCCCTCCTTCCTATGGACCTCCCGCATCGTATGCGCCTACTTCCTCCTATGAACCACCATCGGGCTCATCGGGATATGAGCCTCCTACGTCGGGCTATCAACCTTATGAGCCCGAACCTGACCCAGAAGGCGATGACGAACAGGGCACTGAGCAGCCAAAGAAGAAGAACTTCATGGATGATGAGGACGATGATGAGATCGTCCGCCGCGCCGCAGCACTTCAGAAGAAAGCCGACGACAAAGCGGCAGACGAAGCCTTCCGCAAGGCTGCTGAAGAAGACGCCAAGCGTGATGAGAAGTCTGCAGGTGGTGACAAGAAAGGCTGGTTCGGTGGATGGTTTGGCAAGAAAGACCCTAATGCCTCGCCAGGACCCATCAAAGCCAAGTTGGGAGAGCAGAGTTCATTCTACTATGACCCTGACCTCAAGAAGTGGGTCAACAAGAAGGGAGGAGCGGAAGCTGCTACAGCCACCGCTGCTACACCTCCACCACCCAAGGGTCCATCGTCGAGAAGTGTCAGTGCTGCTGCACCACCTGCTGGACCACCCATGTCAGGACCACCTTCTCGCGCCATGACTCCAGCCAGTGGCCCACCCTCTGGCCCACCATCTCTGACCGCATCACCCGCAATGGGCTCAGCAGGTTTCCCACCTGCATCTGCGCCTCCACCTTTAGGAGGATTAGCTGGACCGCCATCATCTGGTCCGCCCAGTCGTCCGACGACGAGTATGAGCAATGCAAGCAGTATTGACGACTTACTCGGCGCACCTGCACCAAGAAAAGGGGGAACTGCAAAGGCCAAGAAGAGAGGTGGAAGATATGTGGATGTCATGGCCAAACCTTGAGATATATATCTCGGTGCACGAATGCAATGTATTTTTACTCTTATACAGATGGATCTGGTCTTGTATGTATCATGATGGGTCCATTACTTTATCTTGTGCCCGAATCGTGGGTTGTGATGTTTTGTTGTCCATCGTGTTGGTGCTTTGGTTTCGGAGATGGAGAAATATGCAAAAAAGCAAAAGAGCCGAAAAGTGAGAGAAAAAAAAAAGGACATGTCGAATGACAGAAAGACCTAGAACATGATTTTTTTTACACTCGACACGTCACATTCCATCAAGGATCTTTGGAATAAAGATGCAAGTTTTGATCCACATCCCGAAGAAAAGGCAATTTGCGAGCAATGAAGTCGGTACTGTTGATGGTGATTGGTATCTTAATGGCGTAGAGCGATTTGGTTGCCACTTCAACGCATAAAACGAATAGGGGAAGCTGGGACTTTTCTGTGCTGTACAGTGAAGAGATGCACATATCTTGTTCATGTTGATGTAGGGGTTTATGAATGGTATAGTAGTCGCGCTGCTGTGTGTTGTTTAGCTATTGATACGATACGGCATTTTGCTGCATGGGTTTTGGAGGGGTACCACCCGCCCATGACAAGAAAGGATCTGGGTTAGAGGAGGGCGAAGGGGTTGAAGAGATTGAAGATCAATATGACCAAGGTAGGTGTGTAGGGACTGCATCAGAGGATTTATGCTTTGGTTTGGCAGAGGGTGAGACGTGGGATTTTTTTTCTTTATATTGCACCGATAGGTATCCTCGTTCGTTGAGTAAGGTCGGAGTGTGGAAGAGCAGAGAGAGAAGGTCAAGCAATTGATTTGGTGCTGGCCGGTCCTATAGATAAAGAATATACATGGTTCCAAGATGTCACGCGCAGGTGTACAAGAAACCCTGGTCTGTGTGATCGTCGACCGTGTGTTTTTTTGGCTTCACCAAAGGAAATTTTTCTCATGGGTTGCATAAAGAATTGGCTCATTTCTCCCTTGTCTTGTCCCCTAGAATACCACAATATTCGCTTCTCAGCGAGAGTCCAGATTGGCATGGAAGAAATCAAATAAGCTGGAAAAAGGAATCATGTCTACACGATCGTAGAGGTCGACGTGACCGGCCCCGGGGACCCAAATGATCTGCTTCGGCTCTGCAGCACGCGCGTACGCATCAGCGCTGAACTCGCGAGAGTGCGCGACATCTCCAGAAATAAACAGCATGGGCCGAGGTGAAATGGTGTCGATGTCATTGAAGGGGTAAAAGTTCATAAACTTGGCATTACTGGTGGTCGAGCGTGCGGTGGTGATGTTAGGAGCCGAACCAGCAGGCGTGAATTCGCCGCGGGAGGTGCGGTAGAAGTCGTAGAACTCGCGGTCGACTGCTGTGGAGGAGTTTGTGAGTTGTAAAGGGGTTCCCAGGTCATATGTCACTTGGCCACCTGCGGCTTCGACCCAGCGTTGTTCTGCTGCTTGTGCGATGATTTGTTTGCGCTGCTCGACGTTTTGAGAGTGTTGAAGTCCGTTGCGGTTGACGGCGCCCATGTCGTACATGCTTGCCGTGGCCACAGCAGAGATGCGAGGGTCGATCTTTGCGGCGCTGATGACGAAGCCGCCAGAGCCGCAGATACCGATTGCGCCGATGCGTCTGCGGTCGACGTAGCTTTGGAGCCCGAGGTAGTCTACAGCGGCGCTGATGGCTTCGGCATACATGTCTGGGTTTACGTTGTTGAGTGGTTGGCCTTCGCTACCGCCATAGGAAGGAAGGTCGATGGAGAGGGCTACAAAGCCCTGCTCGGCCATCTTGGTGGCATAGAGATTGGCGCTTTGTTCTTTGACTGCTCCCATAGGATGGCTGACAACGATAGCCGAATGGTTCTGACTCTGATCCAGATTATCAGGGAGATAAAGATTGCCAGCAATGGTGGTTTGATAGATGGTCGGAAATGTTATGGGCCACATCGTGACATTGTCGCTACGATAGAAGTTGCTGGCGCCATAAGACATGTTTTGTGCAGTAACCAATTTTGCGAAACCCATGCTAAAGGCAGCAACAACAGAAAATGAAGTTCTCATGATAAAGGAGAAGTTGGTTGTTTCTAGTTGAGTATGCGGAATGTCAAGAATATGTCCATGATGGCTTTATGTATTGCGCATTGAGAGTCGAAGCAATATACACTGCCACTTCTATGACGGCGGCCAAGTCGGTGCTGACGTGTTTTTATTGATACCGAGCAATCGCGCTCATAAGTTGAGATACCGGTAGTCAATGTCGGCCGAAAAGAGTCGCTGTATGTGAGTGTCAAATTTCGGCCGAAGTCCAGTGTGCGGGCTGATGCCAACGCAAGACAAGTCATGACAACCGGTAATTGGTTCGGAACACATCTACTGCTACCCAACAGATGCCATTTGATTCAGTCAGAGCATTCGTGGAAAAGTCGGAGAGAGTGCTTCAAAACAACGATTGATGACACGCCAAAGAAGAGCGTATCACCCTTCGTAAGGCCAGTGTTTCGCACGGTATCTTGAACTTTCCTGAAAAGCTACCATTGCGTCTGGTAGTAACGATCTAGCCGTGCCTAGGATCTCTCTTGTGTAAAAACGTGGTGACCAAATAGATTGAGTGCTGCCAGATCAGTTTGGAGAATTCGAAACCGCGACAATCAAGCTTTGTAATCATATCATTGCGAGATTGTTCATCGCCCTGTGATTACAATACCTTGTTCCAGAGCCTGTTTCTCGAATGGTTCTATAAGTGAAAACCTCACGTCGATAAGATGCTGTCTCGTCGTCGAGGTGTTGATGTCGCCCCGGGCTCTTCAATGATCTTAGGCATGGCCTCCTTGTTCGATATCCATAGACATGCACTGGTAATGCTATCCTTGAAACTCATCAGGCACGAAAACGCCATCTGAGATTCATAATGATTTTGCATCATGTCTCGATGTCGTATCACCAGAGTCGTTCGGCGTGGTTGTATGTTGAGTCAACATTGAGCTCCCCCGCGTTCATCCTACCTCGGTCCAGTAGCTGTCATCAGAAATACCCGACTGTGATAAATGCAAACCACCAACACACCCAGATCTTGTAGAGCTTTTGTCCTCAAAGATCATCAGAGCAAGATGAGCGGATCCCGAAGGAAAGTAGCTGTGGTCGTTGGTGCCTCTCGCGGCATGGGAAGGCAAATTGCCCTCAGCCTTGCCCAACAAGACTACACAGGTGAGCACGACACAACCAACACCATGACATCTGATACTGATGTAAGAACCTCAGTCGTTGTGGCAGCAAAAACTACATCAGACCCTTCTCAATTACCTTCCTTTCCACCAGATCCAAACTCACCTCAAAGCACCATAAATACCGTCGCCAAAGAAATCTCCTTGCTCGGAGGCGCAGCCATACCAATACCAGTAGACACACGTTCCCCCGATTCAATCAATAACCTGTTTGCCAGAGTGTCTTCCGAGCTCGGTCGATTGGATGTCTTGGTCTACAATTCCGGCGCCATCTGGTGGTCTTCAGTAGCCAAAACACCGATGAAAAGGTTTAAGCTTATGCAAGAAGTCAACATTGAAGGCTTATACGCTAGTATTCAAGCATCATTTCCGCTTTTCGAAAAGAATGGGTGGAAAGGGAGGGTGGTGGTTGTGTGTCCGCCAATATACAGCAGGTTCTTCAGAGGCAAGACCGCGTACGCTGTTGGTAAGGTAGGGATGAGTGTGCTTGTCAAAGGTTTATCGATGGATTGGATCAGAGAGAAGAAAAAGGACATGGCTATTACTGGTATTTGGCCTGCGGTCGCGATTGAGAGTGCTGCGACTACTGAAGCAGTGTCGGCGGATATGGATAGGAGGAGTGATCTGAGAAAGGCGACGGTCTTTTCAGACGCTATATCGGCCATGCTCGAGACGACGCCAGAGGAGGTGAATGGGTTGTTGACTACCGACGAAGACTTTTTGCGAGATGTCAGGGGCGTTACTGATTTTGGAAAGTATAGTATCGTGTCTGGGTCGAGTCCGAGGAGGATCATGCCAAAGGAGTTTCCAGATTTGACAGTTGAAGGGCAGGATGATGAGGGAGTCAGGACTGATAGTACAGTTTTGCGTGCTAGACGTCAAGCGAAGTTATAACAGATCAGACAGCGCAATGGATGACTCGACGTTCCTCTACTTCAAGATCCTCGAGAATGATGTAGCGGCGAAGTGGCGATTGCAAGGCAATGCTGATAAAGAATCGTAGCAAGCATGGCTGCAAGAATGAGGACATATATGGCTCGATACAAATCTTTCAGCAGCAGTATCTTGATGTCGAAAAGCAGGCTGTAATGTGAGCTGTCTTCTAAGTCGATCTTTGACTCTTTGAAGCATCGTAGGAAGCTTGGGTGGCAAGCATGATTTAGAACTCGGCAAGTGCTCCGTATACTCAGAGCATCCCTTGATCGGTGACTCTGATTAATTCGCGATGAATCACCAACCAGGTCCACGATGGTCTCCAGGAGTTTGGTCGTCAGGCTCAGTAATCCAATGCCCATCATGTGGAAGTGTGTGAAAGGAAGAAACAGCTTGAAAGGCGATGCCGTCGAAAGTTCGAGCGGCGAGATGCGGGCATGAGAACTGCTACATGCTCAAGTCTGATGCAAGGAGATGTCAAGGCAGACGACATGCAGAATACAAGTCCTTCGTCCCAGCGACCATTGCGAAAGGCCGTACTTGATAACACATGCAGAAGCGAGATTTTCGGAAGCTTAGAGATCAACAAGAATGACACATAGACTCCCAAGATGGGTCTTTGATGGTAAAAAGACCACTTGACAAGACATCAGTTTCGTGTGTCTTCAGGGCGGACAGGTGAATGTATTGTCTCTTGCATGATTTGCAATGTGAGTCGGATGAAAGAGAATATTGGTGACGCTTTGACCACCTCGGCGGGATGTGCAAGTCGAGCCTGTCCTCAAGATGTCTTCTCTCAGATCACCAACTTTGACAGGGTGCCATTCTTTCGGACGGTCCATGGAACGATTCGAGCGGCGTGTCGATGTAACCACAGGCTGACTGAGATCTTGTCGTACTGTCCGTCAGAGACTATTCTCACAGGTTGCAGCAGCACAAACGGGACTACTCATACACTCAACCACATCTCAACGGCAGTCAAATAAATGTTCGAGGTAAATCCACAGCTTCAAATGTCCAGCGCAATTGTGACCATTTGATTTGACATAAAAATGCTACTTTACAGACACGACATGCAGCGGATCGCTATCATCTGCGTATGCACCGCGCACGCTCTGTGGTCCTCACAAACACCGAGCTAGTCGAAATCAGAGCTGCTCAACGCACTTTCGAAGGTGCATATATCCGTACATCTTTGGGACAATTCTCCTTTGCACTTGTGGTTCTCAAGATCTTCACGGCAGAGTTCTATAGTATTGGGGCTCTGTTTGCAATTTATGGGGCAGG
The DNA here is from genome assembly GCA_003992365.1 of Aureobasidium sp. P6. Classification (NCBI taxonomy): domain Eukaryota; kingdom Fungi; phylum Ascomycota; class Dothideomycetes; order Dothideales; family Saccotheciaceae; genus Aureobasidium; species Aureobasidium sp. P6. The sequence goes on along the minus strand of RZIQ01000071.1, from coordinate 34,002 downwards.
TGTCTTGGGTGTTTCTGCGTTCCGAAGGATGCAGGGAAACAGGCAGTTCTTCTCTGAAGTGGGTGAGGATGGATTGAGGAGGAAGAGATTCAGGACGAGTGGAAATGTCGTGGTGGTTCTGACAGCGCTAAGCGTTGCCAGTTATATCTGTTTGCTGGTGCTCACTTTGAGACTGTAAACCTGGGTTGATCAAGCTTGCTCAGCTAGAGTCATGGAGGGGCAGACAATGTATTAGAAGAAGTGTAATCATGATATACGAATGATGTCTAGATGACTCTTGGTAATTTGAATGCCGATGGCTGCAGAGTATCGGGGATGCAAGACAAGACATGGCTAGCGTCACCTCCTTCGACTGCTACAGTTTCTGGGTTCGTTCCTGGGGGATCGACATCCGATGGTGTACTGCACCTTGCGCAGATTCAGGCTGGCTGAGCAGTGAACACACGTTCGGACATGGCACAGTGTCTCTCTTTAACACGAGTTTGCAAACGACCAAACACCGATCCCTATCTTGAGTCATCCGAGTTCCTTCACAAGGAACACAGAGTGAGTGAAGAATACGACAAGTCAATCACCGCGCTGTGGGATTTTACAGAGACGATCAAGGCAGCGCTCCGGATTACTCGGCGAATAAACATGGAGACAAAGAAATTATTGGCAGTGCTTTGAATAGGAAAGGCAGCCGCAGATGGGCGTTGGCGGGGTCCGAAGGCGGAGTTGGACGGGGGTGCCGATGTGACATTTGTGGAGAGAAAGACCCAAGGATCGCAAGAAGACGAACACATTCCCAGAAAAGAGATGGCAAGGAGTTGGAATGAGCGGTTGGGTAGAGAGATGGGTTGAAACATGACAAGGGCGATGGTAATTTCTTGTTCGACCTCATTGAGAAATTCGGGTGAGCGAGACGCAGAGGCCGGTCGGCGTGGCATCCATCCGCAGTTCGATTGGCTCCCCCTTGATGATTTTCCGACGCTGGCAGCCAGGCAACCTTGAGATAGGTAGTGAGCAGAGAGCAACGGTCTATTCGGCCCTCTTCGAGGTTTGTCGCTCGTGTTATCACCGAGTCAGCCGCTGCTTCAGAATAATAAACTTGATTCCCATTCATCATCTCCTGACTTCAGCATCCTTCTCTCTCGCTCTCGGTCAAACCCCAGCACGCACAAAAGTCACAACTTTGCCTTTCAGGCCAATTTGATACAAGTCAGCTGCCTCTTCATCTGCTTGTGACCAGCCGGGGCGCGCCAGGAACTGGTACTTTTGTACTGGACATCTCTTTGGCAACCCGTGGAAAGCAAAGGAAAAGAAGATTATTATTGCAACACGCTGCGAGGCAACCTTATTGCAAGCGCGCAAGTCCACGCGCCAACACAGTCATAATTCCCGTCTGCCATTACACAAAATTCTGACTCTTCTGATTGGATCTCTCTTCAACTTCCATTTCTCACGGTCGCAGCTTGGACAGAAGTGATCTTCTGCTCATCACAACCTCGCACGTCGCCTATTACCTACATATTAACAGAAAGCGACAGTCAAGGCTTCGCCTATCAGCATCCAGGCCGCTCTCGGACTTAGTCAGCAGACGTCTCGGTCCTCCGTGGCTCTTTGCGGGCCGTGGACTTTTTTGTTCTCAGGGCGCCGAGTGCCGCGATAGGAGCATCCGCCTCGGCCAGAACGTCATACGCCTGCGAGACTGCGAGTAGCAAATTCTGGACCCTCTTTTTTCGCGAAATGCCACTCATCTGCGAACCCGCGGGAATTCTGTCAGCTTCCTCCACCTCGTCCACCCTCCCCTTCCATCGTCGCCAAAGTCAACAGAGCGACATTGCCAAGTCTGTGATGATGAGCAACGCACAAGACAAACAGCGCCGCAGCATCGACGAAAACACGCACAACGATCTGAAGACCAGCCTCAACAGCAGTCTGGGCAAGGGCGCCAACAACGAAGGCTCCCAGACTCCAGAGATCCAACCCTTCCGCCCTCCACCCACAAACCGCACCGCATCTGCCGTCGGCGCCACCAACACCGGCGCAAACAACGACACGCCCGATGGCACCGCTCCGAACAGTCCGAGACTGTTGCCAGTGAGGCAGAACTCGGGCTCCAGCACCCCGCGCGTCCGTCCGACCACCCTCGATATCCCCGGTCTCACGAAATCAAAGGTGTCTCCCGATGGCAGGATTGCTAAGAGAGATGTCGGTGCCAAGCTGGTCATTGTCATGGTCGGCCTGCCCGCTCGTGGAAAGAGTTACATCACAAAGAAGCTGGCACGATACCTAAACTGGCTGCAACATGACACACGCATCTTCAACGTCGGAGAGAGACGCCGTGTCGCTGCAGGAGGTCCAAACACTCTTGAAAAGACCAAGAGCCAGGCCCATCGCGCTTCCTTCCTGCCTACCGAGCACCGTCCCAGCTTGGCCAGCCTCCATGGTATCGTCGATGCCAAAACACATCTCGGGGCTTCCGGTCTAGCTGCACAGATCCAGGCCAATAGTGACCATCACGAGCCCACAGAGGGTCAGTCGCGAAGGCTCACCATGCCTACCATCCAACTTCCACCTGCCACCGAAACCGAAGATGATGGAGTGGCTGAAGCTGTTGATGACGGCACAGAAGGTGTCGAGCTAACCAAGATCTCCACGCCTGATGCCCCCGAGTCAATGGACCAGTCGGCCAACTTCTTCGATCCTCAGAATAAGCGGGCTGCCTTGATCCGTGAGCAGTGTGCCATGGATACCCTGGACGAGCTTCTCGACTTCATTCTGGAAGGTAACGGCTCTGTCGGCATCCTCGACGCCACAAACAGCACACTCGAGCGCAGGAAGGTCATCATGAGGCGAATTCGCGAAAGAGCTGGTTCCGAGTTGAACGTTCTCTTCCTTGAGAGTCGCTGTGTTGACGAAAACCTGCTCGAATCAAACATGCGCCTGAAGCTGTCAGGTCCCGACTACAAGGACCAAGACCCCGTTGCTGCTCTTGAGGACTTCAAGAAGCGTGTCGCCATCTACGAAAAAGCCTACGTTCCATTGGGCGAATACGAGGAGAAGAACAACATGCCATACATCCAGATGATCGATGTCGGACGCAAGGTCATCTCGCATCAGATCCGCGGTTTCCTCTCAGCTCAGGCAAACTACTATCTTCTCAACTTCAACCTTGCACCTCGCATGATCTGGATTACTCGTCATGGTCTTTCCATGGACAATGTCTCTGGCAAGATTGGTGGTGACTCTGATCTCAGCGAGGAAGGCCGCCAATACGCAAAGACGCTCACAAAGTTCATCGAGCATGCACGAAGAGAATGGGACATGAAGCAGCTCCACAAACTCACACACTCACATTTCCCTCCTCAGCCTGGTGACACTACACCTCCCAACCCCCACTACCAGCCCAACGATAACAACGAGCTGCCTCAGAAATCCTTCTGTGTTTGGACATCTATGCTCAAGCGCAGTATCCAAACTGCCCAATACTTTGATGATGAAGAGTATGATTCAAAGCAGATGCGTATGCTGGACGAACTCAACGCCGGCATTATGGAAGGTCTCACCTACTCTTCCATTGCCGAAGCCCATCCCGCCGAATACGCTCTTCGCAAGAAGGACAAGCTCCACTACCGCTACCCCGGACCCGGTGGAGAAGGCTACCTCGACATCATCAACCGCCTGCGCCCTGTGATTGTCGAACTCGAGCGCATGGAAGACCACTGCTTGCTCGTCGGCCACCGCAGCGTTGCCCGCGTCTTGCTCGCTTACTTCCGCGGCCTGAAGAGGGAAGAAGTCGCAGATTTGGATGTACCAATCGGCATGCTTTACTGCCTTGAGCCCAAACCTTACGGTGTGGACTTTAAGGCTTACAAGTGGGACAAGAAGACCGAGTGGTTCTACGAGCAGCCCAACTTCCAACTCAAGAGGGCTGAAGACGATATGCAATGAATTTAGGGAATGTTTGTTTCTCAGAGCTTTTTGATTTTTCTTGGAATGATGAGGTTTTTTTCCTTGTTGCTTTTGCTTGAGGACTGGAGTTTGGCAATGGATGGGACACAGAAGGCGTTCTTTTCGTCATGTGCTTTTTCTACAGGCTAACGGGGCATCGCGAGAGGGTATATCACATAAGGAGTGATGAGGCGTTTTTATCTTTTTTCATATCTCTTCTTCAAGGGAGCTGTCTTTTAGAGGATCATGATGATTCTACTACGCAAACGACTTTCTTTTCCCATGATACTCGTGTACTCTCGATATTCAGGCTCGAGCAGCTGTTGGAAGTGTGCTTCTTCGCCGTGACAGAAGTAGATAGATGTTGATTTGCGACCGAGACTGATGCACATGCTTAATGCTCACTAACATGAGGTGTGCTCCATGACTACCACCGCATAGGTCTCAAGATCGCGGCGATCCATTATGAAACTTCAGAAGCCTGCAATCCTTTGTCTCTTGTAGTCTGCTTGATGCCAGATACACTTGATCCATGAAACATGTCTCAATCTGCCTGTCTCTAGAGTTGATCAAGGGGTTTTCGCGTGCACCTTCGATATTAAAAGACGCTTCGTTCCAAAAGTCTATCAAGACAAAAACCGATACTCGCGCAATTTTCTCCAACTATGGTGTCTACACTCGCCATCACGCTCGTATCCCTCATCTTGCTATCGATGAGCCTCCTCGTAATCTCATCTACCATATTCTGGCACACAACAGCTCTTCAAAGCCTCATTACTAGCATCTACCATCGCCTTTGTAAGCTCCTTCGACACCTCTCCCCTTTTCCCTCTGCCTCACTCCAATCCACTAACTCCTCCCTTCCCGCCGTAATTCCCTCGACACCGCACCATACCCATCCCACCAAACACCCATACACGCTGAGCCTGAATCCCGAATACGCGAAACCGCTCAAAGACATCCGCGCGGCCATATCCGAGAAAGCGCAATGGCGGTCCAGTAATCTGTTGCTGGTCAACAAGCCGTCGTATCTGAGCACTCTAGAGCATCTGGATGAAATGTTTAGGGGCTATGATTGAAGGGGTTGAGTGGCATTGGCAATTGTCTGTTGGTGCAATGTGAGAATGCTGCTCAAGGTGAAAGCGTGGATGTGACGTGCAGTAAGTTGAGATGCAAAAGAAAAACAGGGAAAATGAAGCAAGGCTGACTCAGGAGCAGTGGAATTTCTGGATTCAAGGCGTGTAGGCTTGTCATCTGTCGTTTTGGCGGCCATGCATGCGAGAAATTTGGTCAAGAAGGGGTATAGTGCGCGATTCAACATGTTCGGAGGAGCAGACACGAGGGGTTGATATGGCCAGTTGTGCTGGGTTCATGATGGAGGCTTGTTAGGAGTTGAAAGCTTTGGAGATGGATTGTCGCGAGTTGATTGGTTTGATAAACAAGGAATTTGATCTCCCAGAAAATCCTCAGGAAGTCGATTGTCAGAGAGAGGCTGCACTGAAGGTGGTGGTTGGGATGGCTCTGGGATTCTTTGGGCGGGTCGTCTTCGTCATCAGATCGTTGGCTGCAGAGAGGGATAGGGTCTCGATTGGCGTATCAGGTGCGACTGGCTGGCTGACATCTTGCCTTGGGATGCTCGGTCCACGACAGACTGGCCTTGAAGAAGTGCAGTCTACTGATGGTGGTGACACTCTACAGTCACTGACGAGTGTCGATGGAGCACAGTGTAATGGACTTCTCGAGACATACTGATGTCAGTCGACTACCTACCTGTCCACCAAAACTTCCTAGACTTGGAATATGATAGTTCAGACCAGGATATGAGGATTCATACAGACCTACAATCTCACTCGCACTCAGCGTCTGATAAGTCACCAGAGATATCGATAGACGTGCGAGAAAGGGAAAAAAAAGGAATAATAGAGAATAAAGACAAAGCCGCAGCCTGACTTCACCACCACATGCTCGAAAAACTTCATTTCCACCTAAAAACACGCGCACACATCCTCTGATGAAACTTTTCACAGGTTCAAAAAGAAGGTTAAGAGGCCTCGAGTAGCGCAAAAAGATCGACGCCTAAGAGATTCGAACTCTTGCTCCCGAAGGAAATGCCTTAGCAGGGCATCGCGTTAACCACTCCGCCAAAGCGCCTAGAAAGCTGATGCCAAGACTGGTTAGATCTTGTTGCATGAGACGTGGGTGAGAAAGCAGGTATATGAAGCTCATGCAAAGCGAGATACCATCGGGCAACAAAACGCGGGGCAGTGCTCAACACCAACAAGTTGTGCGGTTGCGACTAGAGTAAATGTGCTCTGCTCACCGTGTCACTTGCTCTGTACCAAGTGCAGTGCGATTTGGCATCCTGCGGATGTATGAGGACAGCAAGAAAAATGGGAGGGGAAAAAATCTAGTGAAAAGAAAAATTGGTCGTCAGGTTAATTACCAATCCCGGATCAATTGAGTTTTTTTTTGAGCCTCTCCCGTCATGTCTCACTCGCTTAGCTTTAGTGACCACGCCTTTGGTCTACTCACTTCTCGTCCCAAACAATTCAATATTCAGCAATATGGTGCAGCAGTGAACACGAAACTTTGACATGGCTGTGAGAACAAACAAGATGATATTTTACAAAAACCCAGATCCTCCAGCGCAATGCCCAAAAAAAAATGCATACAACCACCTATCATAAAGTCATAAGTCATGGCTCATCGAGCAGCCTCTGATTCTCGTAATCATACCCGTGATCGTCATCGTAATCGCCATTTACATCGTCACAGAGTTGCCGTTGATGTTGAGAGTGCCGGTATACATGAATCTGCGTCCGTCACCCTGCAAGCCATGGAAAGCAACATGAGTCGCATCCAATGAAGCATCCATGCCTCCACGACCACCGCCAACAAGGCTTCCTCCGCGAACAAAGTCTCCAGTGGGTGATCCGCTGGTCGCGTACAAAGTGTCATAACTGTTTGTGCTGTAACAATGAGAACTGAACAGCAGGATATAAGTGTTTCCGCGTCTGATCATGGCGGGGGCTTCGATATCCGGTCCATCAGATCCTTGCAGGTTCATGATCGTGGAAGGGTTTCCTTGCTTGCTGATGCCATCAGAGCCGACTTTTTGGATTATGATGGGTGTGTTGACGATTGGCGCGTTGCCATTGTTGCAGACGCCTCCGTTGCCTTTGGCGTTACCGTCAATCTTGTAGGTGATATACCATGTTCCATCTGCATCTCTGAAGCCGGCGGCATCGATTGCACCACCTTGGTCGGTTGGGCAGTACCATGGATTGGGTGATGGGCTGTAAGGACCTTCTACGTTGGAGCTTGTGGCTGTGCCGATGCAGTGGTATTTCCCATCGCCGCCAGTGTTGGTCGTAGCACTAAAGTACATCACAAATGTTCCATCGTCAAGATGCAGAACATCAGGAGCCCAGACCAAAGGGTTGCTCTGGTCGACCCAGCCAGGCAAGTTTGGCAGAGCATCGTGTCCGTCGTGGAGAGACCAAGAGTTAAAGTCAGAAGAAGAAGCGAGTTGGATGTGGATGTTCTTGTTGTCGTAAAGCGATTGTGTGCCGAAAGCATACCATTGATTATTTGCTTTGACTAGAGCTGGGTCTGGAAAGTCGACTGTGATGACGGCTCCGCTGATGGAACGCTTGTCGACTGGTGCTGCCGAAGAAAGGAGTGCCGCTGAGAGCAATGCCAATGCCGTGCTCAGCATGTTGTGTGTATTGTAGAGAAGATGTGTATGGTAAGACAAGATGAGAATCAGAGCGCTCGTGAAGGCAAGTACACTGTGTCACTGAAGTTTTCGAGTATTCTCGAGTAAAGCTGGCGAAGACCACGGCCTTTTAATGGATTGTAGAATCGCGACCCTCTTACCATAGACTTAGCACATCGATACCGTTCGTTCAGGTCTCGTCTTGCTGCCCAGCTAAGCTGGCAACAACAATGACTCCCGGCCGTAGTGAGTTGAATCACTTGACCAACAACATACTGCTGTCACAGCCGCCATCGTCATCCTGGCTTCCCTCAACTGCACATTTCTGCTCCGACGGTAAGGGGCGGTGCAACATTAGCAAAAGATCCTTTTGTCCATTCCTGACATGTACTTTTTTTCTGTTGTATGACGTCGGAGAGGGTACCGTTGTTAACGCCATGCAGGCACACCCGTCGACCCTGTGTCCTCTCTCTCGAGCTGCAGCGACGTTTCGAAAACAAGATTGTAGCTATGTATGTGCTGTCGTTGGAAGCCGCTGACTGGTCAACTTAGAAAGAAGGCTGACAAAGCCAAGGCGCTGGGCGGTTGTTGCTCTCCGTACCCAGAGGAATGTCCACAACGGTCGTGATGGTATAGTCGATCAAGACCAGTGATCATGTCTTAACAAAGTCCCGAGACCTCTTGCTGATCATAATCTGTCGTGGAGCCAAGATGCCATTACTCATGGTTAAGGTTATGCGGGATCGGGCAGAGTGGCATGCGCAGGGTACCGACGGGAGATCAGCAACTGTCCAGTGGCTTGGAGGTTGGGCTTGCAACATGTTGTACAAGAATAGTATGATCCGGCTGCTTATTCGTCCATTGGGAGGGGTCTACATACGTCAGATTATGTATGGTTTGTGCTGTAAGATGAGACGTTGGATTACAGCTTCGATGCTCTACAAGCTCGGAGCATTACGTTTGGTTGATCACTTTCCACCAGTGCTCCTGAAGAATAACGCATAACGTACTTGACATGCTCAGAGTATTTGGCTCTTCGGGCGTAAGAGCGAAAGTCGGACACGAGGCTCGTGCGGCTGACGGCGATATTCGCACGTAAAGAAATGATGCACAAGAGCCGGTGATTGTACAGGCACGAGATCAACTCGGTGGAGTACTGTCTATGATCGACAGAAAGCAGTTGGAGACCAATCTGCTTGGTACAGGAATGTGGGGTCCCCAGACGTCATGACGCACGAGTTCTGGGAAGTGAGCGATCCACGTGGATGGATCTGAATGTACGGTGAGCCGAGAAGAGATTGAGAAGTCCACACTGGGCCTGTTTGGTGGGACGGGCGGCAAGCCGAGGCACAAGTAGGGACTCGAACGGAAATGCATGAGCAAATGCTGCATGAATCTGCTGCTGATGGAGTACCATGGCAAAGCGAAGTTGATCGTCAATGTCCGGCGTCTTACCTCAATTTTCGAGTCTTGCTCGAAGGTTACATGAGGATATCATTGACATGAGTTTCACGCTGTCACCCTGGATTTAGAAGAGTGGAATGTAGCGACACCGGTAAGGAACAAGACATCATCAGATCAAATGACTTTGACCCTTGTTTGCTCCAGCTGTGGCGCTTTAGCATCTGTCTGCGGTACATGTGTAGAGGAGAAACCTTTTGAAACGAAAGCAAAGCCCCGCGAAGGAAACTCCTACAATAAGAACCGGTAATGAGTTGAAGAAAAAAAGAAAAAGAAAGAAAAACGACCGTTGGCGACTCGAAGAGTTTGTAGATGGAGAAACATCGGGTGATTGCAGCGTCATGCGGCATTACGGCCAAGTTAAGTCCGGACATGTTGATGATGGACCAAGGCGAAGGCGCCGTGTCTTTGTCGCTGTTCGAGAAGTGGCACTCTCAAACTCGCGCGAGAGTCGTGTCTTAGCCGTCCGTTCCTCTATTTCTACGAATCTACTGATCCAAAATACCCTCGTTCTCGCTCTTGGTGGCTTGATCGCCTTCACCGCTCAACAACAACTCTCAACTTGAGCCTTTGCCACTGCTGGACACTGGACTTTCTGCTCATGCACTAAACAAGATGGCAGGATCCATCGACTATGCGCGCCTGCGTGAGCAGACCATGGGCTCCGGCCTGGATGAGGAGGCCGTCACAGTCAACACCCGAGCGTTGATCGATAAAGTGTTGGCGAGATATTCTGGAGAGTGGACAACACTTCGCGAACTCATCCAGAATGCCGCCGATGCTCAGGCTACAAAGGTCTCGATCAAGTTTGAAACATTGCCTTCGCCCAACGTACCCGTACCGCCCGCCGCCGACCCCTCTGCTCAACTCAAGCACGTCTTGACCAACCACACTCTCCAAAGACTACTCGTCTCCAACAATGGCCAGGCCTTTGCCGAAACAGATTGGCAGCGCCTCAAGAGAATTGCCGAAGGAAACCCTGACGAAACAAAGATTGGTGCGTTTGGTGTTGGCTTCTACAGCGTCTTTGCCGACTGCGAGAACCCTTTCGTCAGCTCAGGCGACCAGACCATGGCCTTCTACTGGAAAGGCAACAGCTTGTTCACGAGAAGGGGTAGACTGCCGAAAGAACAAGCCACGGGCGAGACTGCTTTTGTTCTCGACTACCGCAACACCACCTCTCCGGTCCCAAACCTGCTGTCTATCTGCCAATTCCTTGCCACCAGTCTGACCTTTGTCGGCCTTCAGTCTATCGAGCTTTGGGTTGACCAGTGGAATATGATCACCCTCAGCAAGAAGATGGCACCTTCAGCAGATGTCACCATCCCTCACGATGTGAACCCCAAGACAAAAGAAGGACTCATGAAGATTGTTGGCGTAGAGTACCAGAATGCTCAGATTGACGCCAAGTGGTGCAATGTGATTGGTTGGACTCGTGTCGCTAGTGCTCAGCAACAGCTACAACCACCTTCAGCAGAACCGCCAGCACAATCACTGCGCGGCTTCTTCAGTCGCTTCGCGTCAGCCGCCACCGGTCCTAGTGCTGCCGCCAAGCGAGCTGCAAAGGAGGAAGAAGCCGTCCAGAGGGCCATCTCCGAAGACCTTGCTGGGTCAAGTACTGCTTCTGTTTTCTTGCGAATCAGCACCGTCAATGTGCAGACCTATGTGAACAAGACCTTGGCTGCTGAACTTGAACGTGCCACTAAAAAGCCGCCGCCAAAGCATACCAGAATTGCCATTCTGACATCTTCCTATGATGAAAGCTCCGTGTCTATGGCCACTCTTTCAGGTTCCTCTTCAGGCAAGGCTTCTGAGATTTTCGCTTCCGTCCTTCCTAGTAAGAATGGACGGGTGTTCATTGGCTTCCCTACTGCACAGACCACTGGTCTCCTTGCGCACATCTCAGCACCCTCTGTCATTCCTACTGTCGAGCGTGAGAGTATTGATCTCAACGCTCGTTGGGTACGCAGCTGGAATGTCGAGATGTTGAGAGTCGCCGGCATAGCGTGTCGTGTTGCTTATACCGGTGACATGGCTGAACTCAAGGCCAAGCTCGAGCGCCAGCTGACTGTCTCGGGCAACAAGAAGGTTCAGAAAGAGGATCTTGCAGCTGTCATGCCATCTGCAATCCATACTTTCAAGCAATACACGTTCTCGGAGTCGACGCCTTCGTCTCAGGTCGGCGCCATCATCGAGGAGGCATTCTGGACTTGCAATCAGAAGGGTTCCATCAACCTTTTGTCTACACGAGGCGTATTGCCCAGCTTTGAGGTTCGCGTTGCCACCGAGGATCTCAGTTTTGTGGATGGCATTCCTGTGGTCCCAGACGAGATCATGGACAAGGCTTCTGTCTTTATGCGTAACCTCAAAGATTATGGCTTGCTGTCTGACATTACGACTCACGATATCAAAAAAGAGCTAGAAGCAAGGGCTCTGGAAGAGAATCAGCTCATAGAGTTGATCAAGTGGGCAGCTGGGAAACTCAATAGAGATGAGCTGGACGTTTCTGCTCTCCATTCTCTCTTCGATGGCACTGTTGCGACAATCGCCGAAGAACATACTAGCACTTATCCTAGTCCGGTACTGCTTCTGGGCAGCATCGACTCATTCCCCAATCCGACCAAAGTCCCTACTGAGCTTCCTGCACCATCAACCACTATTCCTTTTCGTTTCGTCAAGAATATTCCCAAGAATCAGCTTGAGGCCTTTGGTTGGACAGAGCTGCAAATCGTGCCTTGGCTGCGTTATATCATTGAGAAAGATGGTGCTGGCCTTTCTGTTGAGCAGAGTATCACAAAGTCTCCTCAATTCTCGGGACAAGTTCTTTCTGCCATCTCAAAATCGTGGGACGGTCTCAGCCAGTCGTCCAAAGGAACCGTGATTCAACTTCTCGAGCAAAGGACGGTCATTCCTACCAAGCTTGGCATGCGCAGGCCAGCTCAAGCCTACTTTTCATCTGTGAAGCTGTTCGATGATTTGCCAACCGTTCATGGTCTTCAGGGCGTCAAGGAGAAATTCCTTCTACCGCTTGGAGTTCGTAAAACTGTCGAGCTTTCTGTTGTGTTTGACAGACTCATGGCGAAATCTTCGGGTGCTGCAGAAGGCAAATGGAGCCATGTCGACCTGATCAAGTATCTTGTCAGTGTACAAAATGACATTCCAAATGAAGACTACGAAAAGTTGCGCAAAACGCCAATATGTCCGACAGAGACTCGAGGCGATGCCAATGCTGATGCAGGCAAACTCTACAAGGTTTCAGATCTGTACGAGCCATTGCCTATCTTGAGGGAGCTCGGCTTACCACTTCTTCAATGGCCGGGAGAGTTTCGTAAGGGCAGTCCAGAGACAAAATTCCTCGGTGTGCTTGGTCTCAAAGCCTATCCTGGTGTGCAAGACCTAATACCAATCATGACAAGAGCCGCTGCTGAAGGTGACTCGAAGTTGTACGAAAAGGCTCTCCAGTACTACATCACCAACCACTACACAAACGGATATCGCACCTTCCCTGTCGAACGAGTGGCGGTGCCGTTCTTGCCACTCCAAGACGGCGACCTGAAAAAGCTAGCTATTCCGACGCAGTGTTTTGCCAACAAAAGATCTGCTATCCTTGGCTTCCAAATCATCAGAGAGGATCTGCAGAAGCATGCGTCCCTTTTCAACGTCGATCAAGATCCTCCTATCAACATTTGTGCGGATCGGTTGATCAAAAGTCCACCAAAATCGCGTGTTGACGCTAAGAATGTCTTCAGCTATTTTGCTGGTAGACTAAACGAGATTGGCGCTTCTGGGAACCTCGCTGAGAGGCTCGGCGAGTCCCGCATCATCCCGATCGTGAAAGTTGGTTCGGGTAACGAAAAGAGCGAGAATCTCCGCTATACATCACCTAGAGCTTGCTTCTTGGGTGATAGTGCAACCTATGGCGAAATCTTTGATTTTGTGGACTTTGGCTCCGAGGCCAACTCCTTTCTGCTCAAGATTGGCTCCAAGCACGAACCCAGCGCTCCAGAGCTTGCTGGTATGCTTGTCCGCGAACCTTCACGCCTGTTGGGCACACTTGGCCAAGAGAAATATCTCAGTCTCCTGCGTCGTATAGCAGATAATTCAAGCCCTTTGAAGAATGACAAGATGCTTTGGGCTGCTCTCAAACGCGCTCCCTGTCTGCTTGCGGTCAAGGAAATTGCTCCTGCTAGTACCAAGGTTACAGAAGACGAGCAAGATTACTTTGAGGACAATGAGGCCGCTATCAAAGAATGGCATCTCGCTGTGCCATCAAGTATCATCCTCGTCGACGATTTCTACAGCTACCGCCTTTTCAAGGAGAGATTGCTCGCTGGTCCTCAGGAGGAGATTCTTGAGAGTTTGTATGCCGGACTTGGTGCTACTTGGATTAGCAGTCTGATTGAGGATGATCAACGTATGGGCGCCCTTCTGCCTGAACAATCCATTGCGGCCAAACTCCGGAGTCTCATCATTGAACGTTGTCGTCTGTTCTTGCACGACCACACTGCTGATGTTGTTCGTCATGACTCGAAATGGCTCGAGAATGTGCTTGCTGTGAAGGTTGTGAGCTCGCTGACTCTTACAAAGACTTTGCGCGGATACAATGCAACCTACAAGGAGAAGAGGACAGCCGCCCTTCACAGAGATACCAAGAAGGATGCGACACTGTACGTCACTGCTCGTCCTGATTTCTATGAAGTTGCACGCGCGATCATGTCTCTTTTGCTCAAAAGACCCAAGCAACAAGATTTTCTCGCATTGGAGATGATCTTGGAAAGTGATCTGCGTCGCTTGAAGACCAAGGGCTATAACGTAGACCGCATCTTGCGTCAGAAAGCCGCAGAGAACCGTATGGCCGAGAACAAACGACAGCAGCAGATGGAAGAAGAACAAAAACGGATTGCCGAACGAGAAGCTGAGTGGAATGCACAACAGCGAGCTATCGATGCACCACAACCATCTCAGGCTACACCTGAGAAGCCTAAGCCTATGCCTGGCGCATTTGATGCTTCGCCCGAGACCACTGTCGTTCAACGTCCCAAAAAGAGTACAGGATTCTTCTCGAATTTACAAAGACAGCTCGGATTCGAGACTGGCTCTGCAGAACAAGCACAACAGCAGCAACGCCAGAGACAGTTGCAAGATGAATCTCATCCGGAATCTGGACCATCTGATGCGCCACCGCCATACTCAGAGAACCCCGGGCAAGTCGTTAAGAAGCCAGCTGGCGATCAACAACCTGAGAAGATCACTCCGCCTCATCAAATTGCTCAAAATCTTGCATCGGCGGTCAATTCTTCCCGTGCGCACGATTCTTCTGAGCTTTTCTCTCCGCCTACAGCAAATACGGTCAAGGAAACACCATCTTACTGTGACTCTTCTCCAGGGCAAGATTTGACTTTCATCGGCAACACGTCCGCGGGTGTGAAGATCTTCCTGGCTAACGTTATTCCTGCATCTTCGCGAGCCACATTTTTGCAATCCCACATCTCTCAACTAAACGCCTTTGCCGCTCTTTTGCTTGATGTCGGCAACGTCTTCCTTCTGCGCCCACAATCCCTACATATCTACTACAACGAATCAGGCAACAGCATCGCCTTCAATCGCCAAGGCTCCATCTTCTGCAACCTGCGCTACTTCCAGCAATTACACTGGCAAAATTTTGCTGTTGCTGGAGGAATAGGCAAGCAAGCTGCTGCAGTGTATTGGTTTGTAACACTTTGTCATGAGTTGGCCCACAATTTGGTCTCGGAGCATAATCAACAGCACGAGTTCTATACTGAGAGTTTCGTGACGGAGTACTTTGGCAAGATGATGGGCAAGTGTGGGCAGTACGCTACTGAACCACAACCTGGTGTTTAGAGATGGGTATGTATAAAGGAGTTTGGAGTTGCTTCAATAGATGTCGATGGGGATTGGTACTAGAAGCATATGCAAGGCGTTCCTATGAGCGAGACCATTTGTATGTATCCTTCTCGAAAAAAATTTGTAAAAGCCATGATCGAGCACACTTTGAATTCTGAGCCTGAAGGTGATGCTTTAATTGACCGATCAACAGAACGTCCGAGGGTCCGAGGGTCCGAGGGGTCCTCTTGCCCCGCATCCTTCACCTGCTTAACCTTATATGACAACCCTGCAGAGAGCTAACTTGAACAGCATTTGGTAGTCCATGATGCCAAATCGCTGAATGCCGCTCTATGCGTAGCGGTATTCGTTCAATTTGGTCAGTGCACATCGAAGCTAACTAGACTCCAGTCATTGTATCCCAAAAGCATGATGAGCCCGTCGACGAAAGTGGTAGGTGGACGCCTCTTTGACCTGCCAAGGATCCAAGGACTGTATAGCTGCTCAGCCTTCATGTTACACCATTTCACATCTTCAAATGCTGCAGATTCTCCTTCCATGACTCTGGACAAGTCAAGGATAATTCTATTCTTACATATTGCTCCGCCACGACAACATGCGCAAATCGCAGAGCAAGCAATATTAGTAAGTCAAGGACTAGAGGACTAGCCAAACACGGGTTCAGGTATGTCATTGCCAAGTTCATGTGTGGCACAGGGTTTGCAACTTAACCAAGGCGCAATAATTTGGACGACTTCCTGTTTTGTGAGTGAACCTTCACCTTCGCAAAGTCTTGGGGACAGAGAGGCTGAGGGAATATGCTTCTGTTGCGGCTGAAGAGAAGATGGCTTCCTGGATAAGAGCAAGAGGGAAGCAGCAACTCAAGCACGACTATGACCTCCTCCATCTCTTTACCTCCATTGTCACTCCGGAACTATCCCGTGCAACATCCATAGTCAAAATCAAACATGCTCGTTCCACGACCATACGGACGTCTATCACTCTGGACGCCATTCTATCTTTTCCTACTCATTTGTTACTTCTATCTCCTCCCGCACACTCCCTCACAACTGCTTAAGACGCCTAAATTCCTACCTACCGATTTCTCCTCTTCAGCAGAATACCATATCCTTCAAAACTTTACTTGTCCATCGCCTTATTGTCCTAATCGACCTATTTACAATTCAGCTCTCGGAAGCAAAGATCCACGACAGCGTTATATTTTCAAACATGCATTATCGTCTGGATTCGAAGGCACAGTCAGCATCTACACCGACACCGTCACCAACCAAGACGTCGCCATAAAATCCTTCCACGAACATACGAGCCCCTTGCGAAACCTCGTGCCAGTCCCAGCTCAAGAAATCTTTGGCACAAGTCGCTGGCCTACTGAGTTGGAATTTATGTTATTGCGCGCCAGCACTCTCCACACCCACACCTCATCCACAAAACCAGATGGTTTGGTCTCCCTCGTTGATTACTTCGTTATCGACGACGGCAGCGAAAAGCACTGGCACATCGTGACCCCATTCTACTCTCACGGCACCTTATCAAAGACAGATCCAACCATCGCCATCTTGCTCAACCAGTCCTTGCCTTTAACACCAGCATCTCTGCATGAGTTATTCTTCCCCTCCTATGTCCGCCTTGTCAACACTTTGACCTCGTCTCTGCATGACCACGGATACTGCCACGATGACATCAAACCCGCCAACATTTTCATCTCTTCCTCTCCCTTTCTCTGGCTTCTCGGCGATTTCGGAAATGTGCGGGAAATATCGCATTCCTACCACACCAGCAACTTTTGGAAGACACAGAAACAAGAGGACGATTGTCGTCAAAATGACAAGAAAAGACTACTGAAAACTTATTTTTCGTTTTTGAGAAGTTTCTTTTCGGAGAATACAGAGGTTTTTGATACAGAATTCTTGGACAGGAGGGAAGAGTGGACGAGGATGTATTGGGATACTGTCTCTCAAGCTTCGGAGGCGACATACCATCAACGGAATGGTGCGATGGAGCGAATGACTAGGCAATCAGATCACAGGAGTGAACAGATGATCCTACAACAAGATCACACCAGTAGCTCACAGTCGGTCATCCAACCACACAACGCAAGTGTCGGACAACTCAAGAAGACGACAATACCATGGTACGCACCTATGAAACTACTCCTGCCAGACAAATTGGCTGCAAAAGTGCTGGTGGACAAAGAGTTGTACTGTTCATTCCGCTCGTGGTCGGGCAGGTTTTGGGATAAGTTTATATTTTCAGGCTGAGGCTTTCCCGTTCAAATTCCGCTGATCCAAAAAGAAAAAAGTCTGGCCTTTTTTTTTCTTCCTTGATTGGTAATTAGGTATGGATTGTAACGGCATTTTTCGTCTCGTCTCTTCTGCATTGGTTTCTTTTGGTAATAGGATCACACGATTTGGCTTCTAATGGCTTTGCTCTCTTTGCCTTTGTTGCTTCTCCTATCAAGTGTATGCAAGTTCCTCACAGACTTGCAATCGAAAAAGATATTTGTCCGCTTAAGAACTGTTTAGATATCAAGTTCGGGAGAAGAAAAAAGAGGGGGAAAAAAAGGAAAAGGAAAATTTCAAGGACTGTCTATTGGAAAAGATCGCATTAACCCATCTCTTTACTGTAGCTAAAGAAGGGGGGAAAAAATCTAGAGTCAAAGAGAAAGAAACCAAAAAAACAAAAATAAAGAATAAAAAAAAGACCCAAGATTTCCACGAAACGACGAGCCCATGAAGATGATTGATGCAACTACGACACGACGGAATCGACAATCATCAAAACAAAAACAAAAATCGAAACGCTTAGGTATTTTTAAAAGGACGGGAAAAGAAGACCGATTACAATAGGTAAAAAACGACGTCGCTGTATGCAAAGCTTTCGGACAAGGGAACAAAGAAAAAACACATCCAATCCAATCAAGAAGAAAGAAGAAGAAGAACCCAAACATTTCCCTTTCGGCCCTGTTTTCTAATGCTCAACTCAACCACTCAAAATTCACGATAACCTAGGACTCCCAAGCGGCGTGCTAATATCCCTCTTCTCAACGGTAGTGGTAGGAGAAGGTGGGCTGACAATGGTAATAGGTGGCGACGACAAAGCAGGACTCATCAAAGGCGTCATGAGCTGTAAATCCAATTTGAGCGCATCAGACCCAATATCTCCATCACCGCCAGCATCTGACTTCCCATCGCCACCTCCTCCGACTTCAGATTTGATGTCGTCTTGGTCGTGGTGGTCGGCGCTGGCTTCGCTGATGCCGGTTTGGGGTCGGTCGTCTGCGGAGATGGTGCTGGTGCCTGGGGCGCGTCGGCGTCGACGACGTTCGCGTTCACTATCCGCGTGGTCGCGACGGCGGCGGACACGGAGGTTTTCACTGTCTCTTGAGAGTGGCGGCTCGTCGTTGTCGCCTGTGCTGCCACGTAGGCCGAGTAGCAGAGAAGCGGCTCGGTCTGCCACATCTTCGCCCTCGCTGATGGCACCTTTGTCATTCTCTTCGATATGAGGTGACAATGTTGTACTGTCAGACGTCGAGGGACGCTCGGGTGCATTGTCTGATGTTGGTGATAGCAAGGTTGTCTCGTCTGTGGGAGATGTCACGCCAGGTATCTCGGGCATTTGCTGACCCGAGGCCACACGGCGCTGATGACGTTCGTTGAGGCGGGCTCGTCGTCGGCGATCTCTGGTATCTCTAGTAGCAGGAGCGGCGGCGCGAAGCTTTTCCAACAATGTATCCATGGCACCTTGCGAGGCAGGTGATGGTGGGCCTGCGGGATCTGACGTAGCCTTTTCGAGAGCAGATTGGCTCGCTTGTGCTTTGCGACGCATCGAAATCTCATTGCGACGTTGTGTTTCTTCTTGAGAAGTGTTCTTTTCGTGTGATTTCTAGTGTTGTTGTTAGTATATAAATCAACCTTCATAATGCAAGCCACAAAACTCACCTTGTACTCATTGACGAAATTGGCCAGCTTGGAGAAGAACTCTCTCCTCGCCGACTCGTCTTGATTGTCATCGCCGAAGAAGGTCATAATGTCGTTGTAGGTACGCTTCATCTCGTCGAGATAAAGCTCCATTTGTTCTGCCTTTCTTCTTGCCTCCTTCATTGACCTCTGTACAACCTGGCTAACTCTGTCCTCAGGATGGAACTTGCGTGGGTCACTGAGATTACCAGCATCCAAGGACATTTGTACGTTCTTGATGTTGTCAATGTACTTTTTGGCATCAACCATGAGCTGGTCAACATTCAACTTGGCCGCTACGACGACACCACCAATGTCTTCGGTGAAGCCTTCCCATTGAGGATATTGTCTGCGTACAACGCGCTCGACATAATCCATCAAGGTAGATTCGTTCTTATCATCCTTGACCATACCAAGACGGGCGAGCGAACTAAGCTTGAAGCCGATGGCTTGTTTGTTAGAGTCGTTCATGTAGTTACCAATGTCGAGAATGAGACCAAAGACGGGCATCAAGCGTACAGAGTCACGCAGTGATTCTGAGACGTTGCAGACCATCTTCAACTTGTCAGAGATTTCATCGTACTCTGCCTCGAAGCTCTTGGTAAGAGCCAAAGCTCTCATTCTGGCCTTCCAGTAGTGGTGCAATTCGAATGCTGTGTAGAGGTAGATCTGATCCTCGCGAGTCAGCTCAGCAGGGTCCTGCTCTCTAGCCGATTTCAATGCGTCTGGTCCAGTCCAGTCTCTGCTGTAAGGCGCCATGAGTTTAGAGGTGTTGTCGGGAATGGTGCACATGTCTTCTCTCTGCAAGAACTCCATGACAACAGGATTATCCAAAACCTCCTTGTCGCAATGGATGACCATACGGACAACATCTTCCAGAGGCCGTTGAGAGAAGACTGCCAGGGAAATCTGGAAGGTCTGCATCAGATTGCTAGGCATGATCTGCTTCTTATCGCTCTTCTTTTCCTTCTTGCCAATCGCCTTGATCTCCTTGGCCATGAAGAGCCGCTCGATCTCATCAAGAATGCCCTTCTTGCTGAGTTCTGCGTACTTTTCTTCCTTGGCTTCATGTGTGGGTGCATGCGAAGCCCACATGGTGAACTCCAATGAGTCAACCTTTTCCCAATGCAAAGCCTTGAGCTTCTTCTTGGGCCTTGCAACACCCATGCCAATGCTAGGCGAAGCCCCATATTGAGGCTGAGGCAAAAATCCACCCCGTCTCGCTCCAGGCATGGGAGGAGCACCAGGTGGAGGTGGTGGCGGAGGTGGACCGCCGATTTTCATGCCAGGCATGCCTGGAGGAGGCGGAGGAGGTGGGCCACCAAAGCCAGGCATGGGAGAGCCAGGCATTGGCGGAGGTGGTGGAGGAGCACCAATCGAGAAGCCTGGCATACCAGGCGGAGGTGGAGGTGGTGGGCCAGAGAATCCAGGCATTGGTGGGGGTGGAGGGGCGCCATTTGAGAAGCCAGGCATACCCGGAGGTGGAGGAGGAGGTGGTGGAGGAGCGGCTCCATTGAATCCTGGCATCATAGGTGGTGGTGGAGGGACAGCATCATTGAAGCCTGGCATCGTAGGGGCAGGGGGTGGTGGAGCGCCATTGAAACCAGGCAAAGACGGAGGAGGCGGAGCGGAAGCTCCATCAAAGCCTGGCATAGGAGGAGGTGGAGGTGCTATCGGGCCATCAAACTTGGTCTCGCCGCCTGTAGAAGCGATAATCTGACCCGAAGCGTTTCTGGTATGTTGAGCAGAAGCGTTCCTGGTGTGCGAAGAAACATGTCTAGACTGCACAGACACGTTCCTGGAATGTGAAGGACCTGTGGTTGTGGTATCTTCCTCATCATCGCTTGCATCAATCCGGCGGACCTTGTTGACAATATCGTTAAGGTATCCGGCTTGAGCATGAGCAGAGCTAATCTTTGGTCTCTTCATTTGAACGATACGAGGCTTCTCATAAACAGTAGCATCTTCATCATCCTCGTCCA
Source organism: Aureobasidium sp. P6 (assembly GCA_003992365.1). Classification (NCBI taxonomy): domain Eukaryota; kingdom Fungi; phylum Ascomycota; class Dothideomycetes; order Dothideales; family Saccotheciaceae; genus Aureobasidium; species Aureobasidium sp. P6. Next base: position 13,084 of record RZIQ01000071.1, on the reverse strand, counting down.
GTGATTGATCACCGTCTTGCTGAGACTGGCTGGGAAGAGGCTTACGTGCAATACCACCTCTTTGCGTTCTTGAAACGCTTCCGATGTAGCCGTCAGGTAAGCTGTCAGGGATGGCACCAGCCTGGCCGCCTACACCATCCATCTTCTCACGCAATTCACGAAGCTTATCCGAAGGATCAACTTGTTGCCAGACCCTGCCTTCGAGTTTTGCTTGTGTCTTTGCTCTTTCAAGTTGCATCTCCAAACGGTCCATAAGCCTCTCACGATCCAGAATGCCTTGCATCTGAGCAGGATCGGTAGCGGTGCCATTTTTGTTGTTGTTCTTTGCAGATGCGGCCGCAATATCCTGAGCATCACGCAGCATAAGATAGAGCTCTCTTGTCTCTAACTCATTGCGCTGCAGTTCCAACGCTCTCACACGTTGTACTTCTGCAAGCTCGGCTTTCAGACTCTCGATTTGGCGTTGCTGAATCTGGATGACAGATTCTCTCTCCTCCAGCTGTCGCGTGAGCTTCTTGACCAGACCGTCGGCACCGAGCTCAAGCTGTGCTCGCAACTCGTCTCGTTCAGCGAGCGCAGATTCGGCGATCTGACGAGCTTCCAAGGCTTCATCTCTGGCTTGCCGAGCTTCTGAATCGGTGTACAATTTGTCCATCAAACTCTGAACAGTAAAGTTGAGACTCTGCTTGAGATCCATATCAGGCAATCGCCTATCCATGGCAACATAACTCAGCATGGCATCCACCAGCTGGAACATGCGAAGTCTGTCCTCGGCTTCATTGTCCCTGATGAGCAACAAATGTTGCAACGAAGACACAAAGTAATCAGCCGAATGACTTCCATTCACCTTGGACATGATCGCTTGGACAATTTGAACGGGATCACTAAGATCCTGAGGTTCGGGCTCTTGGCCATCTGCCTGGTTCTCCTTTTCAAGCAAATCTTCGTAGTCGATGATTTCGTTGGCCCGGTATCTCTCAATCTGCTTGTCGATGATATCGTACTGGAACTGCTCCATCTTGTTGAGAATACGCTTGATACCGCATGCTGTGAATTGCGCACGGATATGACATCGCAGATGCAAGTCTCTGTCTGGTGCGTCGATGATCATGTTGACGAGGAATAGAGAAGCCACTGCATATTCCATGAGCAGGTTCTCCATACCAATACCACCACTGCGAACCTCATCACTGGCTCCTACCAAACTGCCCATCTTTCCTCTACCGTCAACAGTGACCTCGACGATGCGCATCCAAGCATCAAATCGGCCATTCTCGCCTTGGGACGATTTGAGCGAGTCTAACGCTTGGAGGACCTTCTGATGGCCATGACCATCTGCCCAATGACACAAAAAGGTGAGGACTTCGCTGACGAGTTTTCTGGTGTTGAGACGAGGCGAGATCAGAGATGCAGCAAGGGCGTTGACAATAGGAGCATGTTCAAGAGCATCATCTGCACCGTATTTGTTGTTCATCAAAGCTTTTAAACACTTGACAATGTCGTACTCGCGCTCCAGATCTCTGTCGTTAACAGTAGGATTTGCCGGACCCTGAGTCTGCTTGCGATTGTACTTTCCGAGCACATTTGCCAGAGCAACTTGACCCTGTGCTTCCACAAAGGCTTTTACCCATCCAATCGGTTGGGTGCGCAGACTGACAGCCAGACTCTGCAATTGTTTCGCGCTGATGGAGTTGTCGAGAACCTTGCGAACATACCATTCCGGACTTCCTTCTTCATCAGCACGGCCTAGTATGCCCAAACTCGAATCCGGATTGATTGTCGTCCTCGCGTGCATCCGTCTCTTTTGTTCACCCTGCCACTCGGCCAGTCTGTCTTGATGAACCAGAGTCCATTTTTTGTTGATAGGGTATGCTTCCATCTGCCTTCGAGCCTGTTCCGGCAGACTCTTCCATCCACGCTTGTGCATGAGTTCCAAAAACTCTTTCTCGATGATGCGCTCATCAGTCGGTTTCTGAAGATTGAATCCGTCGGGTGAAAAGGACGCGGTAGAGCTGAAGGCAGATGGCTGATTCGCGCTAAGAAAGCCATTCTGCTGCGACCCACGAGTGGACGAAGGGGCCAGTTGCGGGAGCAGTGTTGCCGAGTCTAGAGACATGTTGGGAAACGAAGATGGCGAATGTTGCGGATGCATGGATATTGACGTGCGGTGGCTGTGACTAGAGCGTACGCTGGCCCTATCCGAGGCAGGATATGCATCATATTGTGAATGTATTGAATTCTCGTACGAGCTCGTGCGGCCAGTGCTGGCTAACGAGTATTGCGAAGCGTGTTGCGGCGGTCGCGGCGGAGCTGGTAATTGCGAATTGTTTTCTTGCGGCAAGTAATCCACACGTACGGATGATCTGGTATCTCGAGGTACGCTGTCGTACGGGATGGCTGTCATGAGACCTCCTCCATGGTCGATCGAGTGGCGCGAAGCGTGCGAATGCGATGATGAAGGCGGTTGCTGTTGATACTGATGTTGATGCTGTTGCTGGTGCGGAGGGGGCACAGGTGGCAGCGAATTCTGCGACCAGTTCGGTGGTTGCGAGGGGCTGTCGGGCACATGTTCGTTGTGCTTGTCCTTGTGGTGACGGCGCGAGAAGAAGGACTTGCCACCCGATGTCTGCCTCCCTTTGGCATCGCCCGAGCCCGAAGAAAACATGGCCGGCTCTGTATTATATGGTCATGTCAGGTGCAGCTCGTCCGTCCAAGTGGAATTTCCAAAAGAGCTCCGTCCTCGACAAGCTGCTCTAGGAGACAGCCGCTATGGCCAAGGGTAGTATTAGATAGGTGAGTATACAGGTATCAATGAGAGTTGAAAGTGGTCCAGGAAGGAGCAAAAAAGATTGGCGGCGTCGTATGCCCTTCAGTCCAATCTCGGGTCGAAAGGGAAAGAAGCACAAGGGCGGCTGACTGGCAACTTCCTTGTCCAGATTGTTCAACTCTTCAACTCTGTTCTCTGCTTTTCACGCTCTCGTAAGGTCAGATCGGTCGGATCGTCCAGATCTTGTCCGCTGTCGGCTTTGCTGGCACAGGTTTCGCAGGCATTCAGCTCATGCACAAAAGGTCGAGGACTGCGTGTCGGCGTTCATCAAAACTCCCCACAGTCTCGATTCAGGGTTAGAGCCCGCGAACGGTAAACGTCCGTGCGTTCCGCCTTTGTTTCAACCGACATCCTGCTTCATCTGCTTCGTCGCCCTTGTCTGAGACAACCAACTTCTTTGTCGTGTGTGTAGAAAGTCTCGTGCTCTTCCTGTCATCATTCCAATGCGCCCTCAATCAGAACTGCGTGCAGATGTGATAGACATGGGCTTGTGTACAATCGTTAATTGTCGATTCGAGACTTGCACGTGCGGTCAATGCAGTCAAGAGGCTCTCGGCAGTCGAGACTTGTTCAGCATATTGCAACTGCCTTGTGTGATTCGCAGTTCAAGGCTGTGGGACTGCTGACCTGTCACTGACATCAGAACTCAATCTTGCTCAGAAGAACACATTTCTCGCACGAAACAAATTGTCGAAGATGACTTCTCCATATCATAATGTAAATTCCTCACCAGCACACACATACCAAACACATTCAAGAAAGGAAATGGAGGTAGTATTCTGTTTGACTTGAGAGAAAAATTATACCAAGGAAAATGTTTCGCCATTCCTCCCTGGAAGCACACGTCCTTGAGAACTCCACACTCTCCCTGTGACGAGACAAATCTGTTTTCCGGACTCCTTTTGATCTCCGACCGACATTCGTTCTGCACACTCCAAACAACTTCTCTTTTTTGACCATCGTCTAATCGGTCATGCGCCATGAATCGAGCCACTTGAGGTGCGTCCACTGAGTGTGGCTTCCCTCCATACCGAAAGTAATGGCTCTGAAGGTCCAGAACAGGGCTATGACGACGGTATAGAGGATAGCGTAGACACTGTACTGCACAGCGCGAGGAAGGCGGCTGGTGACCCAGTCGGTACAGAAGGCGAGACTGAGAATAGCAAAGTAGAGAGCAGGATAGTAGTGGTGAACATAAGTCACACGACCCATGGCCATGAAGGGTGCATAATGCAAAACCCAGCCAATGACGGGGTAGATACCAGAGTAGTGGATCTGATCAATGTCCTTCTGCGAGAGCTCGTTGTAGCCGCGCTGCCAGCGAATGAGGTAGTAGGCAAAGAGAAGACCGAAAGCGGGAATGGAAGCGGTACTGGCCCAGTAAACGAAGGGGTTTCCGAGGAGGAAGTACTTGACAATGTTGTCATCCCAGCCACACATGCGGAGACCAACATTGAGAAGGGGCCACTGCCAAGGAGCAGAGGCGAGGTCGTCCTGCTTGTCAGGGTCGGGAACAAGAGCGTTGTTGGAAGTCATCATGGCGACGTTCAGATGGATAAAGTCACGAAGGAAGGGAGACTTGTAAGCACCAGTGTCGGCAGCGGGGAGCTTGTCGTTCCAGTGTGACTCGACGTTCCAGTGAGTGTAGACATCACGAGGGTGGTTCTCCTTGACACAGGTGGTCTCAATCTGCTTGAAACCCCACTGAGGAAGATTGACGTTGCCGGCACGGAGATAGCAGTTCAAGTCGACGTGTCTGAGACGGAAGGCGGTGGTCAAAGTTCGGATCTTGGAGTAATCGCGGGTAGACGCGTCATTGACGACCTCGACAGCCCAGTGGTCCTTGGTGTCGCCAATCGTGGTGTTGCCATAGCAAGACACTTCGTAGTCAGCCTTGGTGACGGGAGCGGCGATCGAGTGGGAGTGGAGGTTGCGGCCAGTCTGGGCGTGGATCAGACGGATGACATCGCCGTTGCCAACGAACTTGAGAGGAGCCTCGGCATCGAACTCGGGCTCGTGGCGGTTGGGGTAGAAGAACCAGTCATTGTTGGCATCCTTGTGGTGGTAGCAGGTAATTTGCTGCTGCTGCGAACCCTCGGGGAAGGTCTGGACGTGCGAGTGCAGGAGACCGCCACCGTAGCCCATGTTCTTGAGAGTGGCACGCGAGCCGAGAGCGATTTCGAGAGGGCTGTCGACTCCAACTTCGGTGCCCTTGAGGTTGGCCTGGAAGAGAGAGCTCATCTGAGCGTCGCCGGGACCGCTGTTCTCGAGAATCAAGAAGTGCAGATAGAAAGAGAACATGTATACGATCAGAGGAATGACGATGAGGCCGACAACGCGGAAGCCGAGGTGAGCGGCGAGCTCAGTCTGTGAGACGGAATGTTAGATATTGTCTAGTCGCAATCAGGTCGTTGCAACTCACCTTGGGCATCTTGAGGTCGCCAAACTTGTTCCACAGATCCTCGATGGTGTAAATGCCAACGAGTGCAGTTCCGAACATACCGACCCACTTGACACTGCACACACAGCCGATGGAGAGACCGCTGAGCGTCAGCCACAGAAGCCACTGGGCAGAGAAAGGCTGCTTTTGCAGTCTGTGGAAGCGAGCCCAGCAAAGAACAGTGGTGAAGGTGAAGAAGAGAAGCATAGAATCGAGCAGAATGAAGCGGCTGATGGTGGCGTACGAGTTTTCGAACAGGACCATCAGGGTGACAAACCAGGTAGTCGTCTTGCGGAAGTTGAGCTCCTTGGCAGTGTAGTAGGCAAGAGGAATACAGAGAGCACCGAAAGCAGCATTGAACTGGCGCATGAAGACGTAGTTGATCTCCTCGGGATAAGTCTCACCAGACTTGAACTCAAAGGTACCGTTGTATCCGGCCAGGTAGCCCGAGAGGCCTACCAGCATCTTGCCCAGCGGAGGGTGGACATCGAAGTAGAACTCGCGCTGAAGGTAGTGTGATCCGAACTTTCCGAAATGCGCCTCGTCCCAGGTGACAATGGGCGAAAGGCCGATCTTCCACAGGCGAGTGAAGAAGGCAAGTGCGGTAAAGATGATGGGTGCGAAGATTGGCTCCCAGTCGTCGATGACGTTTACGAGGCTCTTGGCCTGCGTAGACTTGTCAGTGCTGCTCGCGCGCAGTCGGTCAAGGAGCCCGACTTACCTGCTGCTTCTTCTTGTCATCGATGATGGGCTGCTGTTGAACAGCGCCATTCTGCGTGGGGGCACCAGCTCTTCTCCTCAGCTCGGCCGCATCACGATCTGCGCCAGTCGTGAATCCTCCTTGGTTCGTTGCAGCCATGTTTGGATCAAGGAGCGTGGTATGATCAAAGTCAGGCTGTTTGGGCGATTGTGCTTGGCTTTGGGTTTTGGAAGCGCCTACTCAAGCTAGCTGAGCTCGAGTCGGCACAAGCAACGAACAACAAGCAACAAGAAATTAAAAGGCGTTGGAAGGTCGTCGGGGCAGACGAAAAGAAAGAAGAGATTACAACAAGTGGAGAAGGAAAGAAAGGGCGAGAAGAGCGAGAAGGAGAAAAGTCACCCAAGGATGAATCCTGAGCACCCCTTTCAAGATGCCAGCGTGGAGCTGATGGAAACGGTTGCTTCTGCAAGCTCCAAGTCCGCCTGCCCACTGCCAAGCCTAGGGGCCATTCATGCTCGAGGCCAAGTGGCAGCTATTTTTATCTGCCTCTTGTTATTTACCAGATCCTCTATATATATCATCTCCATCGCCGTACATTTTCGTCTCGTTTTCGTTGCCTGCTGGCACGGTGTGACCCGACAAGCAAATCTGCCCTACTCAAAACAAAAGCTTACGTATATTCCGTCTTTAGACCAGGGTCGCCCATTTGACTAGACATGAACGCATCGTCGATAGCATAACTCTTCGCCAACATGATTTTTCTCTTCCCTTGTAGTATGAGAAGAGTCTTCATGTATCCAACAATAGCTCTTGGAAGATTTGTGCTGCTTCATGCTGCCGCCGTCAAGATATTCACCAAACATGCTTTCCACGCATCACTTCCTTCCCACATCACCTTTTTCACGTTAGAAGGCTAGTAGTCTTTCCATTGGTGCAACATCATGTCCTGTCTACGCAGCCGAACAATTGAATCAGTCTCAAAACACTTGTCTGAGTAATTCCAGATCATGCGAACAATGGCATTGATACACAGCAAAAAGACACTGATGCGTGGCCAGCCAGCTATAGCTACCGTTCATCACTGCCAACATTGCCAAATCTGCAACCCTGACAGCGGTTCACAAGATTCACGAGGATTCGTTTTCGCACTGTAGTTCAAAAAGACACGAGTAAGCGACTGCAAGACTATTTAAGCTGTAGTGACATAACAGAAGCTCATCGGTGTGTAAATCGATATTCCGTGAAACCATACCGACTATCCACCTTTTGATCCTATTGGTTGCAACAAGACTGATACACCTCATCTACGCTCGGTTGTAGACTCCGAGTACATAATCTCTTCTGAGCTGCTCTCATCTTCTTGATGTGCTTGGGCAAGACGAAGTAGAGAATCCGTACCACAAATGCTCACGGCCTCAGTAGTGATGTCAACGTCCATCTGCTTGTGGATGCCGGCTGTTGAGGTCTGCTCGGGGCCATGACCTATGACTGTCTCGATCCCAACCCACGAGCGTGGACGCATTCGTTCGGGCAGGTGACTGCTGCGAGGCTTGCTGTTCGGCAACTCCTCGGTCGTAGGCTGGGCCATCTGGTAGCTCTCGCTGCTACGTAGTCCCGAGCCGCCACAGAATCCAGGAACCATGCGCGCGATGAAGGGACGGAGAAGTGGAAGACAGGCACAGATGATGGCGACATTCGTTTCGACCAGGGTCCAGCACAGTGTAACGGCCCCGTCATCTATGTTTTGAAGTTAGCTTTTGCTCTGACATCTCCGAAGTCCAACAAGGCTTACAAGTAATGTCGTCGCCCAGACCTCCTGTCTTGAAGGTTGAGATTCGAACGATAGTAACAATGACCACGCTGAACATGTTTGATTAGCAGTATGATCTTTGTGAGAGCACATACGCGAACTTACAATCCACCGAGTCCAAAGACCATACAAAGGCCAATCTTCTGACGAGCCGGGATCTGAAGCAAGTTCTTGACAAGCGGCATAGGCAAGATAAGGATCAATATGTCGGAGATGGTGTTGAGCAGAGACTGTGAAAGCCACCAGCTGAATGGATCGACATTGCAACGGCCAGGTGCGTTCTGATCCCAATATCGGTTGACAGGGACGCACGTGAGTATATTGACGATGATCGTGATGATACAAAAAGAAGCAGAGAAGATCATGAGTCCATACACGGCCTTACGGAAGTTGACGCCGAATGCAGTAACGTTTGGAGTGTCGCCAAAGACGCGTAAGTAGAGGAAGAGAATCGACAGCTTGGTAGGCCAAATGGTGAGCTTGTACATGATCTGGGCCCACCAGAACCACTGTTGGTGTTAGCAACTCGATTCAATCGACGGGCCGGGGACTCCTACCATGAGTGATTTGGCGAGTTGTTCAGGAGAGAGAGTAGACACAAGAGCTCCATAGCCATTCGATGCCGCTGCGCTCAAGTCAGAAAGAATATTGATGGAAGATGATCGAATACTAGCATACCTAGACACGCAACTGCACTTTCCAAGATCGAGAAGAGCTTCGATGGAATTAGCCAAAAACTCGAGACCGCCATTGAGTGAGGGCTTACCATAGAGACTGCAATGAAACCATCTTCGTAACTTGTGCTGTGTCTCTTCAAGCGAATGGCAAGACGTAGCGTGCATACAATGAAACTCCACGCAACGAGACCGATAGCGACACCTTGGATAAGCGGGACTCTGCTGTGATGCCCATGCTCAGTACGCGCAATGAGATCCGGCCAGACGGCGGTGGTGGAGATTGGAGCCATGCTGATGAGAATTGATCAGTTGCTCGAGTTTTGCGGAGTCTGAGAAGTGTCAAGAAGTGGAATTGCGAGTTGAAAGTGGTCTTGAGTTATGAGAACATTTACAGAAACAACGGGTCACATCGAGTCAAGAAGGCGCTGCAAACAACAATGACTTGCAAGCATTGACATGACAGGACATCGCAAACGACAATAACCACTTTCAGTTGCAGTGAGGCCTCGATGCAAGTGAGTCGTCGAGAACAACCAGCAATCCCTTCGATACGCTCACTTTCGCAAACACCCATGCCGATGGAACCACAACTGGCGCGCAACGAACCCGATGGCACTCGGGAAGCTGCGTCTGCCTACAATCAAGATGAGGGGTTTGACCGTCAAAGGCAGGCAGGAGCGATGACGCTAGCTTCTGTCTACGCGAAGACGTCCAAAGCAAACGCCTGCCATCAGCTCACACGTCGAAGGGCCATATCGTAGCTTGAACACCGGTGACAGTTGGGACGGGACAACTGACTGATCGGACCCAACATAACTTTTTGGGCATCCCTAGATCAATCGCGAACGAGTGATGATATTCACGGGAACGCGATGTACAAGCCTCCCGACTCGTTCTTGCATAATCTGCCAGTCAAAGAAGGCGAGTGATGGAGGAAAGGGAAGAGGAGCGCCTGCCGCGCGAAGTGGCCGCAAGCAGGGCCCGTGCTGTGGTGATGTCAATTTGGTCACTCTCAGCCTCTCTCTCACTCAAACAGAAGACTTTGTTGAATATAATCATACTCCAATTTTTTGCAACGAAGTAGACTACCCATGTCTTATTGTGCAGAAGATGGAACCCTCTCGCGAAGCCATCCGATTGACAGTGCCCCATGCTCTACGCCTTGCGACGGACCTCTCTACAAAAGCCACGCAGGTTTCATCCTTCCACTGACAGGTCACTGATCACGCTCAAAAGCTGAAGCGAAATGACGGATGATCGTCACCGAGATTGTCGGCATCTGGCAGATGAACACGATTGTCACGCTCGCCAGCCTCTCTTTTGGCGTTTTCTTTCTTGAGTCCAGCATAGAACACTACTGCCGCAATGGACGTCAATACCAGCAATGCCAATGACGTCCCGTACCCAGTTGGGTAGTATGGCGCCTCTTCCTGGAAGAAGACATTGCTTGAGACCAGCCCGCCAGCATTGCCCAGGCCAATCATGGTGCCCGAGGTGAACGCCCTCTTGTAATGACCAGAGGCATTGTTCATTACCCAAGAAACAACCATTGGCTGCACAACGTAACCAGCGCTGGTGATGAAGAAGAGTGCCATGTATGCAATGTCTGGTCCAATCGCTGGCGACTTTTGGGCTAGCAGAATAATGAAGCCAGCACTACCAAGAAGCACTCCAAACTGCAGAGGCCAGAATCTGTTGTTGATGTATGTCGAGAAATAGCAGGACCCAAGGCAGAAAGCGCTGGCGACAACATAGAGAGGGATCGAATGGACCTGCTGGTGTCAGCCTCACTTCTTTTCGAACTTGACACTCAGGAGGCCTCGACACTGACTTGAGCTGCTGCGGAAGTGTAGCCAAGCTCCTTGAGCAGAGTAGGGTTGAAGTTGTTGGTTGCGTAGTTGAGAGCTACAATGCCGAAATACATCAAGGCTCTATATGGCCGTCAAAGACTGCAGGTAAGATTTGGCACCGGTACACTCACCCTATCCAGACCTTCCAATCCTTTGCACATCTGGACCAGTTCACACGATCCATTTTCGCATCGCCTTCACTGTCGTCCATAAGGCGCCACATAAGTACCTTGTGCTCGTCCGGAGTCAAGAAACGACAATTGGCCGGCCAATCTGCGAGCCACCAGTACATCACTATGCTCAGAACGACCGTGGCACATCCTTCGATGATGAATATCCTTCAGCAAGCTTTCAGCTCTCACATCAAAGCTGCTACAGCAACGCGGACTTACCATCTCCATCCGCCATATCCTCGGACTCCACTCCTAGCCATCGTCAGCGGAGACGCCATTATTTCATGGTGCCACTTACATGTTTGCCAGGGCATATGCAAGCAGACCACCAAAGGCGCCTGCTATAGTGCCAGACATATACCACCAGCATATTCTGCGAGGTAGCTCTTCGCGGCGATAGTACATGGTGATGAGAAGAATGCTCCCTGGCGAGATGCCGGCTTCGAAGATACCGAGAACAAAACGACAGGCTACCAGGCCGCCAAAGGACTCTGTCACACCCTGACAGATGGCCATGAGTCCGCAACCGAATAGTAAGAAGCTCAGCCAGATGCGTGGTGTGATGCGCTTCAGGATCATGTTGCTTGGAGTCTCACAGAGGATGAATGGGACGAAGACAATGAAGAGAGCGATGTTGTAATCGTGTTTGATCATATGAAGATCGGTCAACATACCCTCGATTTTGGCATTCGCGATATTGACGCTACACTCATATGGTTAGCATTATGCTTTCCACTTACAACATCATACTCACCGATCGATGAAGGACATCATGAACATGACGGTTGGGGCAGGAACGACCCACCAGTCACACTTGCGTATGACTCTGCGTTCAATCTCAGGATCAATCTCTTTGAGTCTCTCGATTGATTCAAATGAGTCATTCTGAGACTGCTCCAAGGACGACTTTCGAGCCTTATCATCTCCCGCAGGAAGACGAACAGTCAGAGCTTCTGCCATGATGTTTTGGATCCGGGAACGAGATTTCACTGAACAAAGAAAGAGATGCGGGTATCTCTTCAGAGGTGGCAGTTAACAGAAAGCCGAAAGAAGGTGGCACCGGAAGAAAGGTAACGGGGCTAGGAGGTTGATTGGGAATATATATGACCATGACCTTGCCATACGACACCTCAAGTTCCCGGTGTTGTTCTCAATGCCATGCACCCACACGCATTGCCAGGCAAGAACGCCTTCGTTCCGCCAGTCTATCGAGCTTTTGGGGATATGAAGACGATCTCTCCCATTCAGAACCCTGCAGTATCCGTGTACTGAATGCCCACACTCGCAGCAGTTCTCGACGCGCCAAGTAGAATGAGCTGCAGCGTTCCTGCAGAAGCAACTACAAGGAGATCAAGTTGACGGGTTTCCGCAGTCAGTTCAACAGAGGTTGTGCAGGAAAAAGCCAATGTTCAACTGATGGCGTGCAGTTCGTGCGACAGCACAGTCTCATATCTACCGTAATCGGGTACCTATGCAGATATCTGGGTGAATATTATACATGTCCACGCAGTATTGATGCCAGAACAAAGGTAAGGTCCCGTGAAATTGGTTAGAGGGTGATTGATGCAGCCTCGGCATTGAATGCCGGCTCAACCACAAAATTTACAACAGCAATACTCAACACCGAAGCATTCAATATTGGCCAAGACATGATTCCAGGTCATAGAAGCACAATTTGACCGGGCGGATGACGCCGCAAACAAATCCGCACCCAAAGAGTGCTTGCCATCGGCGGTCCGATCACCCAGTACGACTCATATCCACCCACCGGGTCCTGTCAATCGTATCAACATGACTTGTCCATTGCTCCATCACAAGAGGGAACGGGTGTCTACAGGCCCATCCAGCGTGTAATGCTCCTCATAACCAGGTAAAGCTCGAAGATCTGGTATTACGCATCGGGATCCTGCATTTCTGGTGCAACACTAAACATGATTGCGCGATTATGTGTTGGCGAGACGGCTGGCCGCACAACCACCAACATCTCGAGTTCTTCTGTGGTCATATCGTACAGGCATATAATGTGGATGACTGATAATGAACTCGATGGCGTCTTTCGCAATGCCCCGACAGAGCAAAAAAAAAGATTGGTCATTTTTGTTGCGCTGCTCCCCGAAACTACGAGAGCAGGCAATCAAAAGTGGACAATCTGTACCACATCTACAGCAATACCTAGCGATTTTCAGCAAAACATGCAGTGATGGAGTATGACATGCGCAATGTCAGCTAGCAGTCACAAACGAAACATGTGAGCAGGAACATCAGCCACGAGCATCCTCGATCTGAGACTAGACTTTGAGACAAATAGAGATGAATACAGCAAAAAAAACATGGTCTCGTATCTCATGAAACCTGTTGTGATGTTGAGCAGCAACACCAACTTCAGCTGATGTCGCGCGCGATGGGTCGAAATCACTCAAGCCATGCCAACATCACCACAGGCATTACCAGTACATGAATCAAATCACGAGCAAAAAAGCCGGCAAAGATACAAAAACACGGAATAGTGATTGAGACACTTACAATAGTACTCAGGACCAATATTCATTTTCTCCGAGCCATTGTAGCACTATGGTGGACTTTCCCCTTTTCTTATCTGAGCGTGTG